>CM055823.1:31018352-31618352 GCA_029582265.1 Zoroaster sp. YZ-2022
TCATGCAGTACGGGTTGTCGGCCACTGCGTGTTCATCGACAAAACTGGCTACAACATATGGACGATACGCTCTTTTGGAAGAGCCCTCGCGGTATCCCCAGCGAGACGCGTGGTACACGCACAACGCGGACATTCCTGCAACGTAACATTTGCTGTTTCTGGGGAGATTGGTCTTGTACCACCGAATAGCCTTTGAGACTGTTACGAGAAAGATTTGAAGAGTTTCTGGCTGGCACAGCTCGTGAGTGCGAAAATATGTTTTCCTGCAGATGAGCCAGTCTTTCTTGTGTACGACAATGCCAGACCCCATGTACGCGCCCCACCCAGCAGGAATCAACCAGCAGATCCAGTTGAACGTCTACCACCTACTCACCATTCCTGAACGTGACAGAAATGGCCCATTCGTTATTCAAAGCTGGTGTCAAAGTTTGGCCCTCCCAGAATGGCAGCTACGAGTAGGGACAGGGACGCAGCACATGAAGCAGGAGTGAATCTGCAACAGTGGAGGGGTGATCTCATTGAAGAAGTGGCTCAACAGAATGTGGGACAAATAACTCATGAAAAGTGCGTGAGATGGTACAACAACAGCCAAACTTACATGCCCAGATGCCTAGCACGTCAAAACATTGAAGGTTAAAGAAACCAGTTTCAGATAAACGTAGAATTATAGACGAAATAAACAGAAAAAGAAAAGGACCTGTGAAAAAAATCCACAGGGAAACAACATTTAATTTTTATAAAGATGCTCCCTTATAATTATAAGCTTTTGTTTATAAAAAAAATAATTTGTTAATTTGTAATTTGATATGGTCTGAACATAAACGAATAAAGAAGACGACCAAAAAAAATAAGTAAAGACCAATGTAAGCAGTAACAAGGCAAGAGCAAATAATTGTGTATTAATTTCATACTTATAGAATATAAGTTTTTAACTTTATTTAACTGCCTTTAGAAACAATATTTAAAGTTTAGTCATGGGGTAACAACGCAAAGACAATTATTGCAATTAAGATAAACAACAAGAATTAAATGAAACTCAAAACATGGAAACGCATAACACATGGAACAAAAACTGCCAGTAAAAGAACAATTGCTAACTTTAAACTCAAATAAGCCGTATCATACTCATGTTGAATTTGAACGCTCAAATGTTGAAATGCATTGCCCATAAACGAAAAAGAAAAGAAACAGACATAAGTTGTTTACAATTAATCTAATAGTGAAACTGGGAAACCGCATGCAACTAAGTTGATACATATAGGTCGATGAAATTCTTGCATCGGGTGATAAACAAATTTGCCGTACACCGACGTGTGTATAGAGCACTGTATACTAAGTGCTTTCCGAGTGGTCTCTGGAAAAAAAATCATTGGCGACTTGGGCGGGATTCGAACCCTCGACCTCCTAGTTACTAGTGCAGACGTCTTTTAAAGATACAATTATCAATTATCAATCTGCTTTAAGCCTTACCGTTCTCTCTAGGTTTTGGTAAAATGAAGTTGAGATAATTGCATAGATCTATAATTTAGGCAAAAAAGTCTCCGTTTTCTGGTTTCCGCGCGCGTCGCGTCAGACCCGCGCTTCGGCATTCTTAGTTTGCTGCTCAAATTGCTGGAATTCTGCTGCGCGCTGCGTTTGAAACTTTTTTCCACATAAGAGTATAAACGTTTGCCTCTCTTAGCCACCATACTCTGTGTATGGGAAATTTTGGTGTGGTTCAATAACCGTGTATACATGTATCGCGTCTTTCTCTGGTTGGCCAAAACAAAACAACAACAACAACAACAACAAAGAAACGCGCGTCACCGCACCGATTTTTAAAGCCGATTTATGACCAGAAACTGGAGACAGGTTTTGGTTTGCCCAGTTCAATTAAACTTTCCTAAACAATATTTTTTAATTTGGCAAAAATTTCCATTTTGCTTTTTATAACTGTGTTTAAGGACTTTTTCACACAGGTTTATGTAAATTTTGCCATTGTGAGGGCCTCTCGTATACCATACTTTGTATATGGGAAATTTGATCCCCCGATATCACGTGTTTTCTGTTGGCAAAAAAAAAGATTCTTTGGCAATTGTTCCAGGCCTAAAAGGATGTAGATAGGTCGTCTTAGACAACTGTCGTGAGCTTTGAAAAAGTATCGCTTTCTCAAAAAAACATATTAAATATTTCATTTCAAACTAACTTCCATTCTGCCTCTTCGCTGTCATTTCCCCCTATATGACGGGGCTCATTGCACTTTTAAGCATTGCGTGCAAACAGATTTTAATTAATATTTTCCCCCTGAAAATACAAAAGAAAGTCACAACAAAAGGTACAAAAGTTATTCTAGCAACGGCCATGAACCTACTTAGGAATAATTTGTGAGGCATACTCACGTCCTAAGTACATAATAACATAAGACCTCGTCAAGTGTTCAATCTAAGTTCACTGTTATGGGGTTAGAGGATTTATAAATGTTATTTATGTCCCGGAACACCACTGAGTACCTGTGCTACAAATACCTAATTCCTGCTCAGCACTGTCAGTCACAACTTCATCAAACAAAGAATAATTGGTCGATTGAATTCAAATCATTTAATTCATTTATTTATTTCACAGTTAAAAATCACAACGCTAAATACATACGTATTCATTTAATAAAATAAATTAATAAATGGCATAAAGCCATAAAATGTAAGAACGAATAAAGAAAACAAAATCAGCAATCCGAGACAAAATAGAGAGCCCCATTAGGATAACCAAAAAGAGAATTTACTGTGAAGTTGTACTTCTATAGTGTTACAGAACCCCCCCCCCAACGAACATTGATATATATGCGAGCCATGAAATCTCACGTCAATGTTAGTTTTTTTTTAATTATTTATAAAACATAAACAATAATGAAAATGTGCAGTTTTTATTATTGTTAGGCCTAAACGATTAAATGTATTGTACTTCTTTATTTTTCATTATTTACCAACCGTAAAAAATTATTGCAAATGTGTAATTTCCATGGTTTATAAACCACGAAATTGTACGCCATAAATTTGTTCATGGGTTATAAACCATAAAAACAGCGAGGTTTATTAATCATGGAATTACACGCAATAAGTTTCATAGTTTGAAAACCATAATGTTCACATAAATAAAATAGCATTGAACACAAATTTATTGTTGACATATAATTGGCCTAAAACTTGGTAAAAAACATATTTAAAACAGGCTAAATAATTATCATTTGACAAACAGCGCATATTACACTCATTACACGAGCGCATATATCTTTGTTGCACGTACATGATAATTATTTGACAATTTGTTATACTAGATTGCTCACATCAGGGCACCGCAATAGAGTCTTAAAGCTACAGTCCCACCACCACGTTAGCGAGCCCGTTAGATGCCGGCAGAGCAAATATTTGTTGCCGGCCTGGTCACCGTGTATCAGCGCAGGACCACCGTGTAGCTGCGGCTGTTAACGCAGGTCAACGTAGGTCGCCGCCATGTAACGCGGCATACATGACAGCCGTCCCCGAGTATAAAAATGTTTATAATTGCGGGGTGAACAACAACTTTTGCTTGCCGCCTATTAACGCCTATTAACGCAGGTCTGCCCCCATCTAGCGAGGGTCCACCGCCTTCCAGCGTGTTGTTGCCGCCTTGTTGCGTGGTATGGCGCGGAACTCGAAAGAGATGGCATCAGGGAGGCATTACTGCGCTATGGGACGGCAGACCGACGCTAAGGGACGGCAGACCGACGCTATGGGACGGCATCTAGCGGGGCTGTTCCGTAGGTCTGCCGCCCCTAACGAGGGTATGCCGCCCTCTGGCGTAGGTCTGCCGGCCTCTAAACAGCGCGTGCGCGGGCTGTTAGCGCCTGTTTGCCTCCCTCTGCGCAGTGCCAACGCCAATTGGCGATCTCTCTGCCGCCCCGCTAGCGTGGGTCTGCCTCCCTCTAACGTGCTTGTAAGCCGGCTGTATACCGTTTGTATGCCGTGTATGTGGGACTGCAATGACAAATCAGGGCGTTAAGAGACGTTAATAGACGTTAACAGACGCTACACCACGGTCATTTTATTTCTTGATGCCGGCATCTAACGCCTCTCTGCGGCATATTAGCGGGGTGGTGGGACTGTAGCTTAAAAAGATTGTTTGTTGCAGTCATGCATTGTACATACTTATCCCCAGGGCTACATGGCCTTGAACAATTAGACTGTTGTCGTAGTGCGCACTCCTGACCTGAGAAATTCAGCACACACAGTGCGCTGTCCCCTGATAGGGTCCACACACTTACAATGTACCGGGAGATCAATAACTGATTCGTGGGTTAGGTTTTGCATTGTGACGTTGTACATGTTCGAACTCAATCAACAATCTTGATATTTCTGTAATCGATAGTTTGTGTTTTATTTAGTTTCCCAATGGAATCCCGATGGAAATTCTTCATGCAAGAATATAGCTGTGGGCATTTTATTTTAAATGATGGCCAATTCTTCTCTATTGTCACATGTGATACGTGTTGTACAGAGGTATTCTACGATGACGTAGACAGTTTCTGGCGCCAAAATTTCGATTTGAGTTTTTTCTATCAAAAATAAGAGTAGCTCAGGCAGAATAATTTTACAGTGTGATTTTGGTGTGATTTAAACATGTTTTTGTTATTGACATATATGTACATACTATATAATCGACACATAGGCCTGTGGAGATCGTCGAGAAACTACTGCTTCGTATAAGGGCTATGCCTGTAACATATTGGAATATTTTATTTCAACAACGTCATTCTGCCTAATCCCTGCCATTTTCCTAATATGAGATGACTCATTGCACTTTTAAAGCTTTGAACGTAAACATGTTTTGTTGAAAAAAGCTATTTTTCAAAAAAGAAAATACAAAAAAGTCACAATGAGAGTGCAAAGGTTATTCTAGAAACGTCTCAAAAATGTGTAGGCCTATTCAATGTAATTGCCAGCGTAATCTCACGTCACGAAACCCCAAAACATTGTTATGGTTTGATGATTTGTAATTAATTTGTGTTATATTCCAGACACCATGTGTTAGATTGAATACATGTAGTTGGGAATGGCTTCATTGATCTATGTCTATACATATATTAAACGTTGGACACACATACAGTAGATGGCTAAAATATAATTCTTTCACTCCATATACATTTAAAATGGACATAAAAAGTATTATTTCAACCAATTCTAAATGGGACCGGAATATTGTTCTTATTTGGTATGCTCGGTCGATCACTTCTTCAGCAAGTAAAGATTATTTGTTTGATCTAGTGATGGCTCTGCGAAGGGCCGTCTGGTTTGTTCTCAACGTTTCAATTAGTGTGCTCTAGCCGTCGTCAGGAGACTGTTTCCTGACGACAGCTAGAGCAGACTACTCAAAACGTTGAGAATAAAACCAAATTGGCTCATCTCATTGCCATCACTTCTTCCATAAAGAGATTAATACATGTGTGCCCAAATAACTTAACAATATCTATCTCCCACCATGCAAATCCTCAACTCCTACACTCTTAAAACTAAAGTGTTGAATCAATCCGAGTTCGCTCAGTGACAACACTTTTATAAAGTTAACTTCAACCCAAAGAAAGTGTTAAATTAACACGGGTCAAGTTACGTCAAGTCTTACTTTATCAATGTTTATTTCAACACTTTAAAAAGTTAAATCCAACTTTATAACCGAGTGGCATGGTATAGTTTTAGTGGTTACCCGTTCGCCTTGCAAATATAGAAGGTACCGAGTTCAGGACTAGGTTTTTCAACATTTGTATACAAAATTTTAAATATATTTTTATACATTATTTAAACATTTTTTAACTACAAAATTAATTCAGAAGCAAAGCAGCCTTTCTATTTACGGTTATGGAGGATTTAAGGGAAATAAAGTCAACTTTTTTTTAGTATACAAATTGTATGTAGCTGACGAAGTGTACTTCAAAAACAAAATCGCATGCTGCAAGGATGTTCGCTCTTCACACCTGATTGTATGGGCTGACCCAGATAAGCAACGAACACGTAGATTATTTATTGATATGCCTATGTAGTAATAATACATGTTTGTGATAGGCCTACGTGTTGACGGATACCAAAAGTAGCCTTGAGTCGAAGCCCACGCAGCAACCCGGAGCCACGAGGGTCTTTACCAGTCCGTTCCAAGGACACTACTACTCTACTAATGAATTATTCATAAACCTCCAGCAAAATGCATAATTTATGTACGTAATTTTATTTACACCAATCACCGTAAGCTGTATACTTAAATAAATACCATCACAAATTAGTTGCCTAATGCATTATGTTTTATTAGTAAATACAAAGAAAAACATAAGACCACAGAACGGAGCCTTGAGTGCAAACAGGTTATTTTGAAAAGGCTGGTTTTCCAAAAGGAAAATACCAAACAAATTCACAATGAGGATGCAAAGGTTATTCTAGCGACGCCCAAAACACAAAAATGTGCATTCAATGTATTTGCCAGCATATTGTCACGCCTCAACACCCTGTAAATTGTGTTCAACCTGAACTTCAAACAGTGTTCTGGTTTAGTGATTTGTAATTAATTTGTATTCTGCCCCAGGCACAATGTACCTGCTTATAGTGAGATTGAATACATGTAGTCGGGAATGGCTTCATTTGTCTATGCCTTTAGAGTTTGGATCCAAATGAACCTGCATTATTTTAACCAATTCTGAATGGGAAGATTGTTAGCTTTGAGGACTGTCAGTCACAGCGAGCAAAAAAAATAATTGGTTGATTAATTTCATTCATTTATTTATTTCAGTTATAATCACTCATCTATATACATGTAGGTATCCGTTTAAATATCAAAATTATATACAAATTGCATCCAGCTATAAAATAATTAGAACGAATAAGAAAACAAAATTCAACAACCCAAAACAAAACAAAGAGAGAGCCCCAATAAGATAACCAAAATCTGAACTTAAATAAATCACAAAAATGGCAGAAAACCTAATTAGCAAAAATTAATGGTCCTATGAAATAAGTTTTTTTTTTTCATTGTATACAATAAAGTATGCCAACTGGAACATATATTTGTCATTTGTAATTTTTCCCCTCACGTTTATACCATAAAAATATGAATTTTTAAATTTAGGGGGTGCTTTTCGACACGCCCATATCCCCTCATTTGCATAAAATTCGTGACGTACACTCAGGCAATTCCCGATCTGCGATCCACAGCATTTGCCCAAGTATGCGTCGTATACAGCGCACACTGCATGTGGAGTGTTGCTAGAGAAAAAGTTTCCTAAAGTTTTTCTGTCAGGTTTGAAGCTTATTATTTTCGATAATGCCATCGAGGTGTGTCGCTGCAGGTTGCAGCAACACCACCATCAGAAGCCGACATGGACTCACTGCAGGCTGATCTAAAATCTCTTGAGTCATGGCAAGATACATGGAAGATGAGCTTTAATCCATCCAAGTGCTCCATCATGGAAATTTCTCATAAAAGAAATCCCCCACATAGTACACATTCTGCGATCAAGTTCTGCATCAACCAAGTTCATATCCATATTTGGGTATCCAGCTGGACAACAAGCTCAACTGGGGGGAACATGTGGCATAAGTAAATCGCACCCGGGGGTTTCTACGTAGAAACCTATGGTTCTGTCCCAAAGATGTAAAGACAACCGCCTATAAAATGTTAGTTTGTCCTATTTTGGAGTATGCTAATTGTGCCTGGGATCCCTACAAGAAGGGAATGGTAAATAAATTGGAAGGTGTACAAAGAAGAGCTGCACGCTTCTGTACTGGGGACTATAAAAGGGAAAGCAGTGTCTCACAGATGTTGGTTGATCTGGAATGGGATACACTTGAAAATAGGAGGGAGAAAAATATACTCGCCATGCTGTATAAAATTCAAAATGAGATGGTTGGGATTGACAAGGACAAATACATTAAAATTTCACCTGCTGCTGGTCTAAGAAGAAACCACAACTACCATATTGAGATTCCATTTATAAGTAAGGATGTCTTCAATTGTACTCCTTTTTTCCACGGACTGGCAAGGCATGGAATAACCTGGGTCACCATGTAGTTTCATCCACATCATACGAGAGCTTCAAACAAAAGCTCAATACACTCTAGCATACATAAACTGTACCATAAAGTTAGCGACATGTGGACTAGATTCGCCCTGCTGACTACAACTTCAGAAGGTTCAGAACATTTATTTCACAAATCTATTTGAAACCACTGACATTTCCCATGGACAATATAACTCATCGCGCCAGAGCGTTTGTCATGATTTACTTGCATTGCAACCTCACACGTTCGAACCCAAACAACAGCCTTGATCCTTCTGTAATCGAGGGTTTGTGCATTTATTTATTTCCCATCAGAATCCCGATGGAAATTCGTCATAATAAGAAGTAATGATTTGTGGGCGGTTTATTTTAAATGATGGCCAATCACATACCTCTAGCTTTGACCGCGTTTGACCCACACTCATAATGCAAGTACATACATGTTGTATGTACGTGGCGTCGCAGTACGTGTGCAGTATAGAGAGTACGGTCTTTATTTTTAAAATTTGGTACGGTATATTAGCATAAAATAAGCTCCGCCTTGAAGTTTGGCAAAGAACAAAGGATCAAGGTGCGACGACGAATGATCACAAGTACAATGTACATGTACATGTATATGCATATGCATCCGTGTACACATGTTCAATGTGTGCATGTGGGCTGGATTCGAGATGGGATAGCTAAATTATCCGACCAAATTGTTCCTTGGTCAAGGCTAATCCTAAATTGTCAGAATTCATTGAAAGCTCGGTTGCAGAAATTGTGGCACGTAAATTTTCAGTGGAGTAAAAAACTATAGGCTCGTGACACTGGTCGTATAATTGCACCCATTTGAAAAAAAAAAAAATTAAAATGTAAAAATTTATAAAGTAAAATTTCAATGCAAGTGACTCAATGTTGAGTTTCTTTACTTCAGCATGTTTTATTATTCATTGAGCATACATCAATTACTTATTCTTCACATATAAATAATCTTCATCTAAATTCAAGTTAACCAACGTCCATTCACGCACACTGTAGGCGGCGGGCTTTCATTGGATCATACAGAGCCGTATATTAAGAGAGAAGCGACCATCGATTTGTAATATTGTGTTCAGTGGTAGCGACCACTGATCTCTATAGTAACTAGATAGGAGATCGCGCCGATTGGCTGAAGCTTGTTGTTCGCCATCTTTGTTCCCCAAGAAAGAAGGCGCATGTGTGACGGCTGGACAGGTTTAGTGCTACCCGACCGACGACAATGCCGAGTGCTGCTGAACCAGTTGTAGTTATTGTCTGTATGCTAACATGACATTTGACTCACTTTTGGGGGAACCAACATGGCGGCCGGTTACTTCAACTTTTTGTAGGCCAATCAGCGCCCATCTCCTATCCAGTTAATACAGAGATCAGTGGTAGCGATATGAGGGGTACCGGTTAATTTTTTCTTGGTCAAGTGGACGCCATGTTTACCCCAAGTACTGATCAAAAGTACACGATTCCAGGTGCGGCACTTCGAACATTATTCGGCGTATTTAATAATTTGCCCCCCCCCCCCCAAATCAAAATTACAGCAGTGATTGAGCTAGGGCTTATGGGCAAAAACCTGTTTAAATCAGGGTATTTAAAGGTACACACCGCCCTAAAAGTGCAAAAAATGGGATTGATAGAATGATAGATAATCATGTTTGTCCAAAAAACAACAATAAGGTCAAAGGTCACGTATACGCATTTCCAGTAGTCTACACAACCGTGAAACCTGTACGGCAATTGCAAATTGTATTTAGACTGGTACCTCTGCATTGCACGCCGTTATGATTGTAACAAGAGGAACAAGGTTCCAGTCTGTACATTTTGCATCCGTTGTAAACACACGAACGATCACAGAATTCCTGGATTCGATTGCAACAATGTGCACGTCGACGTCCAAGATCATCCAAAAATTTAGGAAAATGCCTAGTAGGCTTGATAGACCTTGGATCAACCATGGAGAAAGGCATAGACTGAACAAACCGGTGCTTAGCAGCATCTGTCTGGACAGTACATGTACTGGATTCTGGGTGAGCATCTCAATCATGATCAATATTAGTTTGCATTGCTATTGGTAGACAGTACATGATGTACAGGACTGTACATGATGAACACAATCATGACAATGTCCCCTGGCAATTATGTGAAATTGCCCTAACCCCTGATTACATACTCTACATATTTGATAGGAAAAAATGTTGAAAGGGAAGCTTCAATTTTGGTTTAGATTCTAATATTCTCAAAATATTATCAAACATTTTTATTTGGTCGGGACACAGGCCTTATGACCAAATTAATGTGTCCGAAGTGCTTTTATCTTAGAGAGAGAGAAAAAATAATAATTATGTAAAAAATACAAGAAGTTACTAGATATAACTTTGTGAAACACGAGAGCGAGCACCTATTTTTAATACATTTTCAAAGGTTAGTTTTTATGCTATTTTTCGTGAGATCTAATGTGAACGTTTCATTTAGTTTTAATGGTTGTTTATTACAACAAAATTAAGGTTTAGTATAATTTTTTATTATTTTTTGCTACATGTATAGCAGTACTGGCATTTCAGTCCAAGAGAAGGGGTCTATCTGATAACCACCTTTCCATTCCATATCAGTTAAACAATGTTTAACCTTATTTCACAGTGATTGTTGATAATGTTGAATTTATTTAAATCTAAGCCCTTAGTCCCTTACTCCTCTTTTCACTCTTAAATCTTTTTCAGAAAGAGGACAGAAACATCTTGCTACTTCAGCAATGCAGAATTGATGCTGGGTGTGATTCTCGACATAATGAAGCACCAGTCTTCGGTCAATGGAATTGGTAATTTGGAATCAAGCATATGTCTGGACCCCTTACTGTTATTGCTTGTTTGCCCCTCCCCTCCCTAGTTCTTGGATTCTATAGTGCTGCAATGATAGTCCAAAGAATTTTAGAAAACAAATGTGTTGGTTCATCACCAGTGGCAGTACATGCTATCACCAAGAACTTCGGGGGTGCATTTTATTCCAAAATTACAGATTCCAATGACAGCCCCTGAATGTCACCCATTCTGAACTGTCACTAAATCGTACATACATAGCGTACATTTATTATGCAGATTGATTCTGTTTTCTTGTCAACAAAGGATCATGGTTGGGTTCATTTACACTGAAGTCATTTCACTTGTTACATGTGTAAGGCCATGTACACTCATTGTTAGATTGTTTACAATAGGTTAAACAGGTCAGCAAAGTGGTTTCAATTGATTGTGGGGGGGGGGAGGGAGGGAAAAGTGGAACCACAAAAGTCAAGTTATGAAACCAAATGGACAGTTAAAATAAATATGTATTTCATTGTTTTATTAGCAATTATTAGCCAACTTTCTATTATGTTCCATGTACGGAAAAATTATTTACAACCTGGAAATGGAAATATCAAGAGTGTAAAGACTCTTCTCTAACAGGGTAACTTTTCCTTGGTAAAGTTGGAAAAACAAAGAAAGGGGAAATGTTTATATGCTCCTCCATGCTTCAGTGTCTTCAGTAACCCCAGCACCCCCAATCAATTTAACCCCCACTTCCTGTCCTTTGAATTTGCAGCCAAGTTTAATCCAGTTATTATACCATAAACCAACTTTGTGACTTTATGCCCATAATAACGCTGAATAAGTTGATCTGGCTACCTACAACCCTGGCAAACTATTTTCATATGAGTGTTTTACATGTTGATTTATCATCTGGCATGGTTTTTGAAAAGCATGTGTTTGGCTAGTGTAATATCATTATGCATATAATGAGGTTTGTGGTAGCACCATGTAACTATCTCTACAGTTTAATAGTGTTGGCTCTTACAAGAACCGGTGGTGAGATAACTTGAAGTTTCCATCGGTATACTCTGATCATCTTCATCCCCCTGAAGACAATCAGAGTATACTGATTGAAACAGAGTAATGTCACTGCCAGTTCTTCTCAGAACCAATGCTATTTACTACTCTTGAAAGATAATTACTTACTCCTACTGTTCTTCAACCATGTGAAGCTTCAAAATCTCAACATTTTTAAGGTAGTACAGAATTCTTATAGAGTAATTTGTTTGGGTGTGGGGGGGGGGGTTAAGGGCTGTCAGTTGCCTTGAAACATTTTCATGTTATACCTGCAATTTTGGGCAAATTTTGAGGGTCTTGAAAGTAGGACATGTCCTCTATACTTCCTAGAAACTTTTGATTGGATAGCACCCGTAACAAACCTTAAGTTGATATTGTAGGTAATCTTCTTGAGAAAACTCTGTGTGGTAGGCTTCCGTTTACTGACACCCATTCACATACGTAGGTGACATGATGAACTGAGCATTCAACTCTGTCTCCATCTCCCTTCATCTCATCTATGGACCAAACATGTATATAATCTTACAAAAGAAGGATTACGTTGAACTGATTACTCTAGCAGTTGAGAAATGAAACTGACCACAAAAACATAAATAACACAATAGTCAGCCATGAATAACACATGTAAAGCTAAGTAAGACTAATTGCGGTGACACCATGTGGAATCTCAATTGAGTAGTAATTAGTTCTGAAAAGAACTGGAGGTACAACTCGACGTTTCGATCAGTATGCTCTGATCGTCCTCAGGAGAATGCCGGACTCTGGAAAATGCTGCTGCTTAAGTAGGCTGCTGAAGCTACTTTGCTACTGGAGCTACAGTGCACTTATCATTCACACACACACACTTCAAATTATAACCAATGTTGTATTTTCCCTTTAAGAGGACAACGGTCACGATCAACAGGGCATGGAATATAGATTATTCGGTGACTGAAAATAACATCCCACATGATAAGGTCATATTATCATTGCTGCTGCATAAATAAGCCAGTATGTTTCAGTCACTGTGTTCATCTTAAACTAGGACACTGATTCTATGCCCTGTTGAAAGTCTGCTCTGATCGTGATATTGTCCCTTTAATATGGACAAGTTAACATTAAGCATGCACAAGGGGGAAAAAACCTGAATGCACAACTTCATTTTTTCTAAATGAGAAATTGTTTCTGTAAATGTGATTTTGTGTGATAGAAAAAAGAAATATTTACATCAACTAAGTTTTCTACATATTATACACAAAAATTATGGGATAAAAAAATAATCTGAATCAATCCAAGATTTACTCTACCTTGGCAATGCTTTGTAGCTGTGAATACTGGAAATGGAATCAGGCTGAACTCTACATGGTGTTGATGCATGTAAAAATACTGGCAGTGATGTTTTCTCATACTATAAAACAAAACATAACAGCTAATGAAATAATGGTGGATATGATGGACATGGTGCATATTAAAAATCCATTTAAATATAACTCGTACTCGTTCTCGTACTCGTACCGGCGGCTGAACACTTTTAAAAGTGGGGGGCGGGTGGGGGGGGCAAGGTCCAGTCAGGATGAAATTATAACGTAGAGGCACACAACAGTCGAAAGAGACGAACCATCGAGCTCAACATTAGTGTAGATGCTCCCGGTTTCAGAGGTGGAACAAGGGTTAAAGTATTAAAGTAACTATTACATTGTGTATTTTTTGTAAATAGGCCTAAACTTAGTGCTCAAGTATTTTTTCACAATCGTAGAATATTTTTAACGTATTGGCAAACTCAAAGTGTATCGGAAAAGTGTGTTGGCCCGAAACGGTATTGCGTGCCTGGCTAGCCCAGAATGTGGATAATTTTCTCCTATTATCGCGGTATCCCTATTTTCCGCGACAATTGCCATACTCACCTTATTGGCGATTTTCAACTCGGTCATCGGCAACCAAGAACTTTCTGCCGATCTGAATGTTTCCCCAACGGACGAATTTTCGTTGACCATGTACTCTCGTAGCATTTTAAGTTTCACGTTTATATGTTGTTCTGTCCTGTTCTGGAATATCTGTGCATATGCCCCGTTTCAATTAGAAAAAGTTCACCCTCAATACGTGCAATTCTCCATCGTAGTGGAATCGACCAACAATGGAGCGCGGGGGTCTACAGAAATTCAGGCCTTCGTAAATAAATGCCTAAAATATTTTAAAATTGTTTTCATCTGCTGGGAAGTTTAACACCGCCACGTTTTTCAGGCCATTGAACAACTCCTTTCCGATTATTGCGATAACATGACAAACTCCCCAGATTTTTCACTGCACGCATGCACATTTTTGGACATCGGAGACAATGCAGATGAATTTAATCAAACCACTGGTGGGAATTTCGTTTTAGGTCAAAGTGAAAATTAATACTTCATCATCAATAATTACAGGACATTCCACAAAGGTTGGTTGAACTATATCGTTTATTCTGATCGCGAAACGTACTAAGAACCGCTATGGGGAACCCATTCGATTTTGATTGAGTTTACTCTGATACAAAACAAACGTCAAGAAACATGGCACATTATAGAGAAAATAAGTTAACAAAATTCCAAAAGAACATTCACAATCATATCCAAGGATAGGCCTAACACAAGAAAGCCAATAACTTGTTTTTTTTTCCATTGGGATCCTTACAGAAAACAGCAAAAACAAGTTGCATACATGTACAAAATTACAAAAACATAAGCAATTTAATACAAAGACAATCATTATAAAATAAACCTAAACTTAAGTGTTTGATGAAAATATGCAAATTATAAAGTTTGGTCACTCACTTGAACACTGAGCTCGCACTTGGTCTCCCTACATTAAAAACGAAATAAAAGGCAAAAAATGTTTCCCTCGACTTGGCCTGTGTTGAGATATATTGTTTTCCTTGAGATATTCCTCAACCTGAACATAAATCGCCTTTTCAAGAAATTTGGAAATTACACAGAGAACGCTAATCGATCTACAGTTGCTAACACCGATTTTACCCTGGCTGTACCCTGGCAATTTTAAAATCATCAGGAACAGTTTCAAAAAGGATGGAGAGATTTATTATGTGAGTGATATTTTTTTTTTTTAAAGTTCATGGCCCCGTCCCTCAAAAGTCTGGCAGGGATGTTGTCAGGATTAGAGTCTTCAGGGCATTTTTGGCACGTGCAAGTGATGTACCTTCAAATTTTCCTAAACAGTTTTGTATAGAACAAAAACGGTCCGTCCGCCTAGCCAATGACATTAAATAAAAGTACTACTTATTACTACACTACTGTTGTGCCCTCTGCCTCTGACAGCGCAAGCATGTGTGGGCAGGCCGTACCCGACTCCGAATGAGGCCGATTGTGGCTACGGCCGGCTTGAAATTTTGCAATACCACTTCTGCGCCGGGACTCTGCATTCTTACTTCGACAAAAACACCCAATTAGGACACGGCCTCAGCTGGCGTGCTAGACTTGATTTCAAGTCTGAGATCGCAGTTATTTTTGTCTGCATCAGCCACGCAAAACGCCGTTTACCCCTACTGGCTATCACAGCCCAAACTCGCGATCTCAGACTTGACCCTCTTGTGTTTGTGGGATATTCATGTATTCATAGCTAACATTTACATAATAATACGGATGCTAGAGAGATGGCCAATCAGGAGGCCACAAAAACCTTGTAGGCCGCGTCTATTACTAACAGGTTACACTCGCTTAAAATTCTTTCTGTAAAGACTGTAATATTCATTCGATGTTAAATTTGTATAGTGCTTGGTACGTAAATAGTATTTGAAATGATAGGTAAATTTAATGAGATCTTAGAGTTTTAAAAAAGCACAAAATAAAATACATAATTCTGTTACGAATCTTACCCTTTGATTTTGATAAATATTAGCACCCCTTATAGTTCACTTCTTCCAGTTCCAATATTTTGCTGACGATGCAATTTCAAGCAGTCTAAGTCCCAGGGTTGTTTCCCCGGACCCTCGATTGTCCGCTATGAATAATGCAATCCTTACAAGGACGCTACTTTTGCTCATGCATATCCAGCGCCAACGCAATGCATAATGCAACACCAGCGAGAGCCCTGTGTGCGTGCCACACCCTCCCGCCACGTGGCTTGGAGCCGTCCTTTGGACTTAGTCTATTTTCTGAATACTTTCCTCGGAGTCCACCCCTTCACACCGAACACGGTTCGTGGGTGAACCACAGCCAAACAGTCACCGTGACTGACCCGCTCAGTCATTAGCAGTGGCCCGCGTGTAGTGCTCCCTACCCACAAACACAGCCGCTGTTCCCCTCATGCAGTAATAGCTTAGCATCCAAGCAAATAGCTTAACATGCCCGGTAAGCATTTTCCCCTTGAACACGCCTTCCTTTCTAAGTTGTCGATCACTTCACTTTCGTCAAATACCTTTCCTTATATGGAACAAGGACCTGTTGTATGTCATGATTTTGCACACGTTTCTACCCTTAGACGCGGAAGCCAAGCTTATCATTGGCTAAGACGCTAAATTAGGCTTATGTTTTATTCATTCCTTGGCCCCAGATTTCTATATAATCCCCAAGATTTCCTGATCTCGGCGGTAGTGCGATTCCGAATAAGATCTGTGCAACTCGATTCGATCCATGACAGTGCGATATACCGAACTATTACGGTCCAGAGCCTCGTTCGTTGAACCAATGGTGCAGGGCGTCGATATGGCCATTGGTTCGCCTACATGTAGCTATGCAGTCTGATACACACTCTGGCCCCGTCCAGACACCCCGTGTAGTCAAGCCCCGGTGGTCCCCGTCGTAGAGACCGACCAGCCGCCCGTCTCTCGGTATAGCAGTGCCCGTACCATATGCCAAGTGACAAGCCGCATGAACGAATGATGGTCCCCACTGACTGTACCCAATAGTTGGTATTCGTACACCCTATTCGGAACTTAGCACAAGTATATAAATTTAACTATTGACATGTACCTTATACGCTACCATTCCTGTCATACATGTTACTAGTGCCATTGTTAAAGAGTGATGTTAATATAGGTTTTCCCGGCCAATTTCGGAAAAAAATAATTCAATTTGATACCCGGCTCATTCAATTTCGTTTGAAAATAAATGCTCAGCTACATCAGCATTCAACAGTTAAAAAGAGTCATTCAATTTCAACACCTGAGCATTCACTCGACAAATAAGATCATTCAATTTCAACACTTGAGCATTCACTAGACAAATAAGATCATTCAATTTCAAATGGTCGCTAAGTTCATTCAATTTCGTCAAAGCCAGCAGTAACAGGCTGGTCGACTATTCAATTTCACCAATGAGCAACCATTTTCCAAATGTGTGCATTCAAATTCGTTTCTGTGATATGTGCTTTCTGGTTCGTATTTGCCTATAAATAAAGGCAGGATATTCTGAAGAGAAATCATTTCTACACTAGTTCTGAGTTATACACCTCTCAGTAAATAGACGATTTATGAAGCAAAGATGGCTGCCCGTGGTCATTACAGAAGAGTGAATAATGTAGATAGAGGGAGGCTGGTTGAAGCATTCGAGAACAATCAGGCTGACTACTTAGACTTGGCAGACACTCTCAGCATCAAGAGATCTACCGCAAGGTCCATCGTGGCTACATACTTGCGTACCGGTCGTCACGAGAAGTTGCCTACGGGAGAGGCACACAACACCAAGATAGATCAGGAGATGCGAGATGAGCTGGAGCGATTGCTGGACGACAATCCTCTACTAACACTAATTCAGATGAAAGATGAACTCCAACACTCTCTACCAGACAAACCAACCGTGTCTCCCAGCACTATTGCCAGAACCCTGGACGTCATGCTCATGACCCTTAAACTCGCAGAGGACGTGCCTGATGCCCACAACTCGATCGCCCAGAGTACTCGATATGCGTGTAGAGTACGCGCAGTGGTTCATGCAGTACGGAGTTGTCGGCCACTGCGTGTTCATCGACAAAACTGGCTACAACATATGGACGATACGCTCTTTTGGAAGAGCCCCTCGCGGTATCCCAGCGAGACGCGTGGTACACGCACAACGCGGACGCAACTGCAACGTAACATTTGCTGTTTCTGGGGAGATTGGTCTTGTACACCACCGAATAGCCTTTGAGACTGTTACGAGAGAAAGATTTGAAGAGTTTCTGGCTGGCACAGCTCGTGAGTGCGAAAATATGTTCCCTGCAGATGAGCCAGTCTTTCTTGTGTACGACAATGCCAGACCCCATGTACGCGCCCAGCTCCCAGCAGGAATCAACCAGCAGATCCAGTTGAAGCGTCTACCACCCTACTCACCATTCCTGAACGTGACAGAAATGGCCCATTCGTTATTCAAAGCTGGTGTCAAAAGAGATTTGGCCCTCCCAGAATGGCAGCTACGAGTAGGGGACAGGGACGCAGCACATGAAGCAGGAGTGAATCTTCAACAGTGGAGGGGTGATCTCATTGAAGAAGTGGCTCAACAGAATGTGGGACAAATAACTCATGAAAAGTGCGTGAGATGGTACAACAACAGCCAAACTTACATGCCCAGATGCCTAGCACGTCAAAACATTGAAGGTTAAAGAAACCAGTTTCAGATAAACGTAGAATTATAGACGAAATAAACAGAAAAAGAAAAGGACCTGTGAAAAAAATCCACAGGGAAACAACATTTAATTTTTATAACGATGCTCCCTTATAATTATAAGCTTTTGTTTATAAAAAAAATAATTTGTTAATTTGTAATTTGACATGGTCTGAACATAAACGAATAAAGAAGACGACCAAAAAAAATAAGTAAAGACCAATGTAAGCAGTAACAAGGCAAGAGCAAATAATTGTGTATTAATTTCATACTTATGGGCCATAAGTTTTTTAACTTTATTTAACTGCCTTTTAGAAACAATATTTAAAGTTTAGTCATGGGGTAACAACGCAAAAGGAACAATTATTGCAATTAAGATAAACAACAAGAATTAAATGAAACTCAAAACATGGAAACGCATAACACATGGAACAAAAACTGCCAGTAAAAGAACAATTGCTAACTTTAAACTCAAATAAGCCGTATCATACTCATGTTGAATTTGAACGCTCAAATGTTGAAATGCATTGCCCATAAACGAAAAAGAAAAGAAACAACAGCTACAAAATCCTGTGCGCTTCGATGACTCTGAATTTGATTGCACTTATTGCGAAAATGTGGTCGATATTCAACATAAGAATGGTGATCTTGTAGTTTTGAATGCCTATAAACGAAATAGAATGAAAAGAAAGAAATCATGTGTGCACGAAAACGAAATTGAATGCAATAATATCGAAAGAGAAACCCTAGTTGGATTGAATTATCAAAATCGCGTGAATTTGAAAGCGTGTTGATGAAATTGAATGATTTTTTGTTTAAATTGGCCGGGAAAACCTATAATAAACCAACCCCATTGATTGAGATTGTCACAACAAAGTTTGCGTCCGACTATTATTTGTTGACCCACAAAAGTGGGGAATGCAACAATTCCTTCTCTACAAAAACCGTCTTACCTACAGTTTAAATGGAATCGTTGAGTACATCTCCTCCAACTGCATGTAGAAGGTTTAGTTTGAATATTCATGTTATGGAAGGCTTTCCGACCAATCAGATTGTTCCGTCCACGTTTGGACTAATTCGCAATAGGGTGTGTACAAACCGACGAACAACATTCTCAAGTCTGTGATCGAAGGTTAATGTCGAAGGTTAATACACAAGAGGGCGCTATTTAATGCGATACTGCTGAGCCGTATTGGCTTCAGGCAGACATAAAACCACGATCACAGACTTGGAACCAAGTCTACGATCGACCGGACCGCGTTACATATTCAAAATGAAGTTGACAGTGAAACCTCGTTTGGTTTAAATACCGCCGGGTAGAAAGTGGGGGGAAAATAGCTACCTTTTCAAAAGTGGGGGGAGCAACGCACCCCCCCCCCCAGTTCCACCGCCGAGAAAGTGGGGAGGGGGACCAAAACAGCTACCTTTTCAAAAGTGGGGACAACTAAATAAACATCGATAAAACTTGTTATGAACTGTTCATATTATTTTCCTTTGTTAGTATTATAATTATATTTTTCAGCTTTCACTACGAATAGTTTGTCCTTTTAGGCCTATCCACCCTGTCCATAGCCGTATGAGGGCGCCGTCACGCAATACGGGGCTTGTCAGAATTGTATTGTAAGCATTGAGCGCATTGAACTATAGGCAGGGGCTCAAATTCGGTACACAACCTGTAACTTGTATTCAAGGAATAGGACATAAGAAGGTTAACTTTATGAATAAGGTCAATTCCGCAAGAATCACGATGGATGTCAGCTAGCCCTTGAACCTTCTGAAGTTGTAGTCAGCAGGGCGAATCTAGTCCGCATGACTTTTAACGGTATATATTGGCATATACGGGCCTGCCAGAAACACCGGGGCAAACCCCTTCTCTTAGCGATAAGTGTACTGGGTTCTTTTTACGTGCGTTGATAGTTTTTAATACAACACACGGGACCTACGGCTTTACGTCCCATCTGAAGGACGAAGCAATAATGGTTAAGTGTCTTGATTAAGGACACAAGTGTCACGACCGGGACTCGAACCCACACTCTGCTGATCAGAAACACCAGAGCTTGAGTCCGGTGCTCTTAACCGCTCGGCCACTACACGCCCAGGAAGGAAGGAAGAAGTTCATAAAACTTGATGTCAGCCAAATTGTACGTGTTCCCCACATTTTGGCATGCAACTGGATGCTCATGTAACATTGGTAATTTTGGACACTTCTGGGTTATTTCTTTTAAAAAAAGCAAAAAGCGGGCCCTAGAGCCCACACCGTGAGCCCATATCTTGGAAATGACTTGAAGTTGGGAGCAAAAATTTGCTGTGTGTTCATTACTCCCATACAGGTATGTTGAAAATAAAAACATCTGATTCGGTCACTGGTGATTTGGCATGGAATTACCCACTGCAAATAAGGCAAAAAATTCCCATTTCACAAAATAATTTATTTTACCATGAAGGAGTGAAGCTGCCAAGCTGAATTTTCTTACAGACATAGCCTAGATACAATGTTTCTAGATATAAAAATTGTCAAATCCTTGAGTAATGTCCCACATCCCCAAAAATCCAATACAATGAAGGGGTTTTTGGACATTTTCACCTTTGGACCCATATTCCCACCCCTGCCAAACACCCAGTGAAGAAATGATTGGTCTTTCCTTGCTTGGGGGAACTCATATGTACCTAGACATTACCCACGTATAATATGAAAGCAAACTGACATTTCATGTGGGCGGGGGGGTGGGGGGGGGGAATGACAAAAAGTCCCTCACGTCAGTACAAAATAATGTAGGTTTTTGAGGACCTGTTACATAATAAGTAAATGTCGTATACCACTTTTGACAATAGATTCTGATAATTAAGTTTTATTAAAAGCTGCATGTTTGTTTTATTTATGTCACGGGTATTTCCTTTAAAAGGGACTCCCGATATTATTATTAATTACCGGTTCAATGGTAAGACAAAATTAAACAAAATAAATAACGAAAAGAGGTCGATTTGACAGTCGGAATTTCAATATGTATTCTGTCAAATATTCAAACAAAAAAATGACAAAACAATCTTCGAACATATGAAAATGAGAATTAAACCAATACTGATCCAAATTGAATATTACAAAGTTTACAAAGAGAATGAAATTTAATATAATGTAACAATGGAAAATAATAAAAGGAACTTAGCGGGTTGATGACTGTGGCTAGCCGATGGTGATCTGAGCAATCCTCCGAACGATCTTGATTCAACGCGACCGACGTACGCGAGCAGGTACAAAGTTCAATGGAGGATCACACGAACGAAAGCAAAGAAAGTTCTTGACCCAGGGAAATCAGGAAAAAGAAGTGAAGATGGGGCTAGACGAAAATAGAAACAATCGGTGAAGTCGCCACAACAACACGCCAAAACATCAAGGCCATCCACGGCACATCAGGGGCTGGAGGCAATTGCTGAACAACTATGTTCAAAAATATAAGATAGGTGATGTTGTGTCTTGAAGACGATTGTAGCGATTATGACTTTTTGATGCTTACTGGACGAAAGCTGTAGTCACAATCTAATTATTAATTAATCAACTAAGCCTGCATTAATAATAATCAACTTTAAAAAAACAAAATGTAAAATCACTTAGAAAATCTGACCCTAACTTCAACTGATTAAATATTCACCAAAACAAAATCTTCAATGATCCAGTGAAAGTCTATTTACACCAGGGAATTGAATAGCAAACAACTCCAGTGGTGGTCAGCCAGGAAAACAATAAAACTGTCAACACACACACAGTCCCTATTAAGTGCCAGAGCTCACTGTAGTCACAGCCATGAGTAAAAGTGCTTGACCACATGTTCTGTAAACAACTTATCCTGCCTGGCATAATTATAATATAAACAATGCAGCAATGGATACTGTGTACATTACTGCACAACCAAATTAAAGGAACTTTCTCTAACTAAAAATAAACCATGCCAACAATGGGCTGAAATAATAACAACAATTTGTGACAGAAAGAATTCCCTTCTACAAAATACAGAACTGATGTATATTGATTGAGTAACTAATTTCCTAGTGTTCCCGCGAATTGTTATGTACAGCTAAGCTAAAAGAATTTCTAAAGCTAAACTTCATCAAGGTCAAACAATAAATGAAAGTGTCTTTGCTTTAAACTAATTGATGAACAAACCAAAAATGAACTGAATACAACTAGTGTGAAACCTTGTAAATAAAATAGGGAAACAGTTGCAACTTCCAAATTATTATGCACAGCTTATGTGAATTGCAATCAGAGTGAATTTGGCAAGTGATAAATGATAAAAAAACGAAAATCATAGAATTTAAAATAACAACAACAATAAAATTTGATCAAAACTAAGGAACTGGGATAACCAATCCTATACTAAAATAATATCATAGAAAGTGATATCTTAATTGGATTGTGCTATACAATCATTCCTGACGTGAAACCAAGAAACTTTGTCCTTAACTTTTAACACGTGAATTCTAAAATCTAGGACTCAACGATCAATCAGCTATTAAAATATTACTTCAGTAACTACTCAAATCATATCAGAAATGGCTATCATAAAAAATGAAGGAAATCATGCGATCCACATATTTTATTTTAGCCGTGAGGGCTACAAAGTATAAGATCTACAATCATTTAATACAAAGAGAGTAATGAGTAAATAATTCAGCAGAATATCATATGATTAAATATCCTATTAATTACTAAAATGATGTTCATAAAAGAGAAATGGAATTTGCAAACTCACCTATGTTCAAAAATATAAGATAGGTGATGTTGTGTCTTGCAGACGATTGTAGCGATTATGACTTTTTGATGCATACTGGACGAAAGCTGTAGTCACAATGGCCCAAATCGCCCACAAGAACACCACATGGCCAAATTTCTCCTTCTTACATCATAAATCACCCAAACCAAGTCAGACAGAGAGGAGACTATAGCCTGGGTCCATGGTAATAAAACCCTTGGTCCTAAAAGGTTGCTTACATGTGTGGGAATTAGAGTTGTACAAGTCACAACCAAAAGTTGAACATTTTTGGGGGGTGTGACATTTATTTGTGATGAAAAGTCTTCACATTTGGCTGAAGGTGTAGAGATGATGTTCAGAGGTTAATATTTGAATTAATATCTGTGCATCCCCTCCCCCCCCTCCCAATCCTTAATAATAATAATAATAATAATAATAATGTGTGGACTTATATAGCGCACGTATCCACCAACTAATGGTGCTCAAGGCGCATTATATCATTACCCCTGCTCATAAGGCTCACAAGGCTCATAAATCATTCCTGAAACCATCTCAGCTCCCTGGGGAGTATACAGCTCAATTGCTGCCATTACAGCGCATATAGGGCTAATCAACCAACTCTGCCCTCACAGGTACCCATTTAACCCATGGGTGGAGAGAAGCAATTATGATTAAGTGTCTTGCTCAAGGACACAAGTGTCACGGCCGGGATTCGAACCCACATTCTGCCAACAAATTTACACCACTGACTTCCGGCTCTAGTTAATAACTCAGTAAGTATCCAACATCTTTATGTTTTTCCATACAAATTTCTACGAGTCCAAATCGAGGCTTGAAGGAAAATGGGCTGGCATGCATCCTGTCGTTACACAGAAATTCATGTAGCCCCATGACATCATTTTTTTATTCTGTATTAGCCTTGTTTTCAGTTTCTTGCATAAATGCATTTTGAATCGGCCTAGATGCATGTGTACAAGGATTTGTTATTCTTTTCAACGTGCTCTTACTCATAATCATAATAAAGTACTCGTACTCGCGACAAATGAAAAATACTCGTACTCGCGACAAATGAAAAATACTCGTACTCGCGACAAATGAAAAATACTCGTACTCGCGACAAATGAAAAATACTCGTACTCGCGACAAATGAAAAATACTCGTACTCGTAACAATGTCATACTCATATTCACAAAAAAGTACTCAACTACAACTCATTTCACAAAATAATTCTTTGAAGCAAGAATTTAATTGATATATCTTATTTGACTTACCATTAAATTCCAGAATGTAAATATAGCTTGACATGGAACATGTTACCATGATACATAAACTATGGTAGAATCTCTTCATAAATCACTTTTCAGTGGTATCTAAAAGTAAATTAGGAGACTGACTTTAAACAACATCTATGTATTTTAATCCCCATGACTGAAGCGAACCCAAAAGGTATTTATTTTCCTTTATCAAAGTGGCAGTATCGTCACGATCAATAGGACATGGAAACGGAGTGCTTGTTTTAGATTAACTCAGTGACTGAAACTAATTCCCCACATAATTTTCAGTCACTGTGTTCATTTTAAACTAGAACATTGATTCCATGCCCTGTTGAAAGTCTACTCTGATCGTGATGATATTGCCCCTTTAAATGAAAATATCAATGTTCCGATGAATTTTCTGTATAATAGCAAAACAATATATGTAGATAACAGTCTAGTACCATTTGGCAAGCATTACACCTGCTGACATAGCACCTTTATCATTGAATATTGAATTATATTGAATGATCAATATTAACAGGAGCGTTGGCCTGTTCAGCTAGGGGGTGTTATTTAATTTTTGACTTTTTTGTATTCTGCCCCCCTCAAAACATGTACAGGCCTATTAGAAACAAGAATAAATCATTAAAATAAAAATTTGATATTTCTAACCCCCTGTACATGCCCCCTGAAGGTTTTGCTTGAAGAGCGCCCTCTGTTGTCAGTTTAACGTAAAGGTTCCCTGACTCCATATGCACTGTGGAGACAGACATACATAACGGTGGTTACCAGACTGTGTATGTGTTTTCGAAACGACTGGCTTCGGCTTCAGGCTTCGGCTTCACTTTTTCTGGCTTCGTCTCCGCGCGGCTCCGGCTTCACAAAGTACAACATGGCGATGAGATCGTTTCGAACGTTTCGGCTCCGGCCGGCTGGCTTCGGCTTCGGCTCTTTGTTTACAAATAATTTGGGTCATGGGTCGACCGGTCATGGGTCATGAAAAACAACTAAACTAATGTGTGCAAATTAAACGTAAACGTACAAGAAGGAAGCAAAATGAACGAAGGTGATGACGTTGTAGTGTTTATATTGCAATCAATCTCACAATTTTTGAGCGTTAATACACAGTTGATGACAAGGAAACGTCAATTGGCCATTGGCGTACTGCAAAAGTGCAACAACTTAATAACGTGAGTAATTCGAGTTTTATTTAGTGCTATTCCCAGGAGGTGGGGCCGTACTAAAGTTGGTGGGGCTGGGGACGGTAATGCATAACATTGCTCCCAAACATGCCAAATAATTGTTCCATAAAGGAGAGATAAAAAATTCAGATTTTGCATTTTCAATCAATTTTCTCAGCCCGTTAAAGAGTCTGGCAAAGAATGTAGAATTCAGACGGTTGTTGGTTGTTGGAGACTCGTTGAACATTTTTAAAGTATTTTCTAACAAAATTTAAATTTTTCTCAGTCCCAAATGTATGTTTTTTTTAACATATTACTTATTAGCAATGACTGCATGACCATCATTGAAGATATATATGGTGAAAAAAGTGGCGTTTGAATACTACATTATTTCTTTAAGTTGAACTTGAACATGTTGAATGAAAGTCATGAATGTAACAGTCGTTTTACTAGTTCCGGATAGCACTTTTTTTTTGGAGTATCTCACATTTCAACAATTCAAATGAAATACAAAATATTGGTTAAATTTACCTCGTAGAAATGTCACAAAAACAGCACAGAAGGTTTCACTCGGGCGAAAACGTAGGGTTGAAAAAAATTTACCTGACCTGACCCGAACACTATCTAATGCAAAGACAAACAGAAGCCTTAACCAATTCATGATTCTTTTTTCTTGACTGTGTAGATTCCCCGTGGACCGTACTGCAAGTTTGGGACATCCTTTTTGTTGTCAACCCTGCAGAATGGAGAAGTAGACTAAAGAAGGACTTCCGGTTATCAAGAAGAGCATTTGTCAAGCTCATTAACATTATAGGAGTAGACAAACATCATGGCTGGCAGACTGAGGTAGAAGTACTGCTATTTTTGTTTTGGCTGGCATGTGGTTGTGCTTACAGGGTTGTGACGAGGAGCGTTGGTGTGCCATTGGTAACTGTGCATGATGTTGTACATAGACAACTTAATGCCATTGTCAAACACCTTCCACAATTCATCCATTTCCCGAATCCAGAGGAATACAATGATATAACTCAAGGGTTTTCTCATCTGGCGGGAACCCCAGCCATGAATAGGGCAATTGGTGCTATAGATGGTACACACATCAGAATAATTCCTCCAAGTCAACACAAGGAAGACTACCACAACCGCAAAAACCAATACTCTGTTCAACTTCAAGCTGTGTGCAATCATGAGGGTGTTTTTACAAATATCTTTACGGGCTATCCTGGTTCAGTACAGGATTCAAGAGTGTACACCAACAGCCCTCTGTATTTGAATCAGGATTTTCCTCCTGATGGATACTACCTTCTAGGAGACTCAGCATACCCGCTGTCACATTCACTCATAACTCCCTACAAGGAGCCAGATGCCCTACTACCCATACATGCAAGATTCAATTACCACCACAGCAAAGCCAGGTCCATCATAGAAAGAGTGTTTGGTCAACTTAAAACACGATGGCGTAGCATCTTCACCAAAGACGTAGAACTAAGGTGTAGCTGTGTTCCACAGATTATAACAGCTTGTGCTGCAATGCACAATTTGTGCCATGCTTCTGGTGAGTATTTGTGTACACCATTTGTACAGTGTATTCACTGAAAGTTTCATCTGATTTGATCACTGTACCATTTACAAAAAAAGGAATGCATTTCGATTTCTTTACAAGTAGACATTGGATCAAAATTGTGATACATTCTAAATTCTACTTTACATTTCACATTTTCTTGAAAATGAAAATGTCAAGCAGAAAGTTAACTTCATGTTTACATGTAGTATTTTTATTGTATAAATAAGAACTGAATTAAGCTTGTATCAGACTGTGAGGTTTTTTTTTTAGTCATTGCAAGGTTTTCCTAATTTTATTTTCACAGGTGATATCTTGGAAGTGGAGGATGAAGATGATGATAATAGTGTTGATATACAGGACATCCAAGCAGGAGAGATTGAAGAGGCTGAAGGTGTTGGCATGAGGGCAAGGCTTGCACAGCTTATATCAGCTCCTGCAGACTACCCTGACCACATGCATGACCATGAATATTTCATGTTACACCCATGAGGTATTCCTGATAACGAGATATAGACAAGGTGTTCAGTTGTGTATAAATGATTTCAAGCTATTTATTTATAATATAATTGCCAATATGGCACAAATTGTGGAGGGCAGCATTAGTTTCAGTGATCATTTGAACACAGCTATATATTTTTTTATTTAATTGACAAATAAGTAAATCACTTTTTTTATATACCAATAAGTTTTGAAATCATTATTACCAATGTTTTATAAATTCTCGAGTCAAAAGAAAGACTACGGTGCTTTTTTTTCTTTTCTTTTCTTCTAATTTCCACTTTATTATGGAATTGCCCATACTCTAGAAGGTGACGCCCCCCCCCCCCCCTGCCAAACTGCGCCTGGAAGTACATTTACATACCTCATAATGCACATGCCTGATGTGTTGGTAGTCTTTTGTCTATTCTCTGAACAGAATCCATGTACGTTTGGGTGTCAAAAGAACTTACCCTGTTCAAGGGCAGCACACATACTCCCCATAGTGTAATTTCTAGAATTTTTGAAAAACATGTTCAGTTTTTCTTAAACTTTCTTGGTGCATGAAGGTAAAATACATGCAGGTTTTTCACTCACATTAGACTTGAAGTAGGAAATTATATCTTTAGAAAGTAAAAGGGTAATGACCTGGTCTCTGGTCGCAACTGGCCAATAAAGACTGGGTACCCCAATGTGATGATCACGTTCCATCCAAAAAGATTGTTTAAACTGTTTTTGAGTATTTATGGATTTTTCTTAAAAATTACAACTCGGACAAAGTTTAAATAGTGACAGGAGTTAATTTATTTGTGTAATTATTTATGGAACTTTTCCCAACAATATAATTTTCTTAGCAAATAACATTTAAAAACAAATGACTATGTACTTACATGAACTTCATGTCATTTTATTTGTTCATAAATAATAACAGACAAATCTATGTTTTTGCCATCAAACAAAATTACTGTAAACTTGAGAGGAGACGGTGGTTTAAGTGCAGAAAGTGGTTTGTATGCAATAAGGTTGTCTCTGCATCAGCACATTGAGTGGTTTTTAATCTAGAGGATACACTGCACTGGTTTGATGACTTTTTCATAAAAGAAAATAATATAAAATTGAATAATATATTATATGTCAATAATATAATTTATGTTAATTCTCAATAAATAACAACAATATACAGAAACTGTTCCAACTTTCAGGTTTGTACACAATCACAGCAAGAACTTCAACAAAATCTTATACAATTTTGAGTCCTTTCTGCAACAATAAAATAAAAAAATACTTATTAAAGGGCCCTTAAGTGAAATTTTTATTACATATCCGGATTGAACGTGCACTTGTGTATCCAATTTATCATCACTTTAAACCTTTCTGTTGCCATTTTAAGGGTGTTTCATAACTTTTTATCTTCCAGCGAACTTGAATCAATCCTGATTGGTCAATCCACAGCAACAATAGTTGGATATGATCCAGTGTACCGCAGTTAATATTGCAAGCCCCAAAAATGTATATATATACACAGAGATGCCAACATTCCAAATTGAAAAAGTGCAATTCACCTAACGAAAGGTTTTCGTCATGTAAACAGCTGATGAACTACGGTGCGCGTGCCGTAAACACATGTGGTTCTTTACATCGTTGGTTTCGCGGCTGGCCAAAAATTGATACAAGGATTGTACAATCATAATTGGGCTCAATAAATCGTAAAAATTACGCCCAAATCGTAAATGTTGGCATCTCTGCATATATATATATTGATAGGTCAATTGCACATATCAGTTAAGAAAAAGTGGGGTACAAAGCTATGTTATCATGAACATTTTAAATAGAGAAAAAAAATCTAAATTTTATTAAAAGTCAAAAAAGGGTTATGCACTATGCCATTGTATTTGAATTTATCTCTTCTCCAGAATTTGCACCAGCTGTTGCATTGTCGTAATCATTATTTCTTGCTGGTCAAGCATTCTCTTATCAGACTCTGCCATTTGCTGCAGCAATGCTGATGTCTGGGATGAGGAAGAACTTCGTGCCCTTTTAGCCTTTGGGCTTGACTGGGGACTTCCCTGTACTTCAGCAGGTTTAGCCATTGTGCCATCACAACTAGAAATAAGTAGTGGTGGCACAATGGCATGTGTTCCACCAATGGCCTCATCCAGGCGCGTAGCCAGCCCTGTCGGTCCGGGGGGGCAAAATTAAGATGATCGTCCCGATTTCATGGTTTAAATTTAATTGCGAAATACTGAATAATATTGAATCAAAACAATCGATATATTGTACAAACATGATCATCTGTGATTTATTGTTCTTTCCTTGGATCTATACTGTCTGAACTGTTGCTATTAATTTCTACACTGTCATGACTGTGATGAACTTAAACATTCATAATTAATCGTATTCGTAATGTATATTATATACACACCGTTTAGAACACACATTACACTGAAAGTTATTCGTGTACATGTCGTATAAAAACCTTTAATAAAATGTTGTAAGACAAGTTGTAAATACGTTCTGCACGTAACCCGAGTACAAAGTTAACACAGCCAATGTAAATTTAGACTCAGATCTATGACTATGAGTGCAATGTTAAATGCCTTTCTTTGAACGAAACCTGACCGCTGTCATTCATACATGTGGACGTGTTATTGTGGTTACTTACACTGCATACAATGTACATAACGTATGATGAGATCAATTTGGCGGCCAGTTTGAATTACATGTGAGGTAATGCAATGCTATACTGTATATTCAACAGTGTCAACAGACAAAACAATTTAATTTCACGGCAACTTAATTTAGCGAATTGGCATTTCTTCACTTTTTGGAGGCAATTTAATTTCACTAATTTACATCCTCTTGCTATATAAAACCATAAAAATATTATATTTGGCAGCAATTTAATTTAGCGAATTGGGCCTCCTAGCGAAATTAAATTGCTAGCGAAATTAACTTGTTTTACAGTATTTGATAAAGTGATTTCCGGGACAAAAACCGGGTATAAAAACTTCAGATCTAACTTCCCTTCCTCAATCCTCCCTCTCCCGTCTCCCTTTATCAATTATTCACTCCCTTTACCATTCCCTAAATCATCCTTTCCTCCCTCCCTAAATCTGCCTGCCTCTGCATCCTTCGTCCCAGGTCCGTCCTTCCCGCCCTTTCCGGTCCCTTACCCTCTCCGGCTCCCTCGGCTCCCTTCCTTCCCTTACCCCTGCCCTACCGCTGTTTCCACCCGCCCTAACCTTGCCTGCCTTAAGTTAGGCTGCCTTGGTACTCGTCCCAACGGTCCTATCCATCCTTTCTTCCATTACCAAGGCCCACATTTCCTTATCTCCTCCCCTCCCTCCCTCCTCCGTCCTCCCTCATTTCGTCAATAATCCCTACTCTTCTAATTTCTTTCTTTACCTCTTTCGTTTTTTCTCCCTCGGAGTCCCTCCCTCAATTTTCCCTCCTTTTCTCTCTTCCTTTCCTTTTCTCTTTTCTTTATTTTTACCGTCCCGATTTTACTTCTATTTTTTTTCCCGGGGGGGCAGTCTGCCCCCCCTGCCTCCCCGCTGGCTACGCTACTGGCCTCATCCATCGCTTCATAGAGGCTCCACGACGGTGGTTTGCCTGTCCCTGTTGACGGGTTCTTGATGTCCTATTTAACAATATTAACAGAATGACTTCTTTAATGTAAGTTTGCAGACAAAATACTGACAACATATTTCCTGATGGGAACCCAGGGTAGTAGTTTATTTATGAATCTTATTTATTTGGCAAAAATCATCAACATTAAAACAGCAACAGAACAAGTACAAATACAATTAAGTCATTGACATAAGCCAGGAAATGAAAACAATTATTTACACTCACTAAACTCACTTTATATTTCTTACAAAGGTTGTTCCACTTTTTCCTCAGTTGTTCGGCACTTTGCAGGCCATCTATATCCAGTTCTGTCACAATGTCCCTGTATTGGAAATAATTCATAGATTTTACATAATTGCTTACTTGCAAGGACTTAGCCTGGTTTGAAAGGGAAAATATTCAGGTTTTTGTTTTTGAGCTTTGGTTGTGATACACCCTACTTTTAGAACACCCCGCTGCAGAACATAAGTGTACATGTGTATGTACATGTATCTTTGATTATCATCTTCCCACATATATATGTCTTCGCAATTAGACCACAGTCAAATCAAATCAATTCCTTAATTCCCCGATCAAATTGCATACAAAAAACGGTACCCACTGGTATGAAGCCAGGCTCCTGGTGAAAAATTGATGGTTGCATTGTTTTATGCTGGAACTCACTTGTATATTGTTTTGTGGGTTTTCCTCCCACTCCGGAACTGCTCCATAAAACTTGATCGTATGGAAATAAATTTCCGTGTTAAATCTTCTGTCCCTGTCAAAAAAAAGTAACATAAATATTATTTTCATTAAAGGGAAGGTTCAAATGTTGGTATATCTTAACAGCCGGCAACAACAACAATGTAAATAAATTTTAAAAAGAGAAAAGAATTTCAGCAAAAACCAAATCATGAATGATTTCAAACAAATCTTTTAGAGACCAGATGAATTGTTACAGTGACCGTTGTTATCAAAACTACACAAGATAAATTTCATTTAAGTATGGTACGGTATTGTACTTTTGAAGAAGAAAAAAATTTCATGTAAAACTCACTAAAAATATCTGATGATGGTATCTATCAGTGTCCACTAGCAAGTTGAATTTAGGAAAGGGTAACCTTTCCAAAATTCACCATTAGAATGAAAACGAAAATGGACGATAAGTTTAGAACATATACTAGAAGAAAATAATCCTTCATGGATTAAGGACCAGATCGGACTGAGCACACTTACCCTTGAAAAAAATGCTTTCATCACACTAGTATTACTGGAATTCTTTGGACATGGTTGGCAATAGTAATATCGGTCTATTGATTATGTAGGCGTAACAGGGAAAGAGTACAGTATCCTGGGCCGCCGCTTTCACCATAATTATGACGAGTATGCTGTGCAGTCACTGGAAAAATAATTTAAAAAAATAAAAACACCGGCATGATGACCGGCGAATGGACCGAGAAACAAGTTTTGTTTGAAAATACTTAATAAAGTTCACGACTCCGAATTTATGCACAACCAGAAATTGGCGATACTGCATTCTTTCCCAAAACAGAAAATCTAATTAACAATAACTTACAATCGTTTGTTTTCATAACTTTCGTGACCGTAATCAGGTGATCGTATTCGTACATAACAAGTTAAACGTTAACAAAATCGTTCATAATGCAAATACATCATGCTTCATCATGCTCAATATTTATTTATTTTCCCCCTGAAAACTGGGTTTTTACTCACACTGGAATTCCACGGACATGGTTGCCAGTACAGCACTAGTCGTCGGAGCACAAACTGACCAAACGCAGCCAAATGAAAATGCAATCAATATTATCAATATTACCACCGAGACTTATTAAGCAGACGATAAAACACCAAAACATGAAAGTCACACGACAGTCACGTGATCGCAAAAGTTTCTGACGTCACGCACAAAGCCTGCGAAGCCACCTATCCGGTTGCCTTGATTTTTCGGACGTTTCGTACGCGGCTTCAAAATGGCCGAAATCAACTAAGCCGAAGCCAGTCGTTTCGAAAACGCTTTATGTATCACACAGTACACACATAATCTAGAATGGTTCCTAATCAGCTGTTCATGGTTTGTTGACATGGTTGATGGGTAAACTCAATTATGACAATTATATATCTAGGCTAGGTTAGTAAATGTACATACATCATATCATCTAAAAGGATTGTTTGCTGGCAAAGTTGGGCAGTGACAGAAGTTATTATCTGTGACGTTAGTTGGGTAAGTTTGTTTTTAATAATATTAATTATTATTCACCATGCACCCACAACTACCACCAGTACCACAACAAGGCACAAGTGTTAGGCCAAGAGAATGAAAGTCATAGATTTGCGTCCGGGAAGTTTCGAAAACACATGAGGCTTTTTTTCATTATTCATTATTCATTATTATACGTGCGGGCCGCACACACAGGCATAAGATACAAAGGCTCAACAGCGAACGTGTTGTGCATGTGAAGGCAGTACAGTTGCAGGTGCGGATCGGACGGAGTTTACCATACAGTTTTAGCGCGATGCGACCTTTTTTGTGAACGACGTACGCGGGACTAAGACTGTAAGAGAACATGTGCTAATGATTATACTATAGCGCACATACTGGTGGAAATTTGGTAAAAACTTCGTTTTACTGATGTGGATGATTTGGAACTAAATTTGTTTGGTGGAAATACCTTTTTTGTGCAAATAATGAAAAATTTAGGCGGTAGCTTTCGGGACATGCGGGTGATGGACGCAAATCTATGACTTTCATTCTCATGGCCTTACTGCAAGAAATTTCCCTGGGAGTTAACTTGGGAACATTGTATTTGACATGCCTGGGACTTGTTATCATCTTAAACATGAAATATTAACCCACTTGTTACTGTCATAGAAATATAGTTTGTACAATCACGATGGTATAAATTAATAGTATTACTAATCATCGTGATTAAATACAAAGTTGGTAGTTCACAAATAAATTGAAGGTTTACAACTGTGTAACCCCTGAACCTTTGAAGTTGAAACCTAGCTTAAATTAGTGGGATATGGGATTTATTATTTGAATGTTTTTAAGGGATGGTGTGTGGTTGGTTAAAACAGATGATATTTAAGAACATTTTTGAAAAATTTGTTACAATATTATCTTTTACTTTCTATGAATAAATTGTGTAATAATACATTTGTTATTTCACACATAATTATAAATATATTTCATTTTTTTAAGGTAATAGCTACATCTACAAGAATGGCACAAGCAAGCCCAAAGATCTAGTGACCAGGACTCCTCCACCAAGCTACTTAAGCCCCTCCTGCACCAGCATTCTGCATTCTCCTAGAAGATGATCAAAGCATACAAATCAAAATGTTGAGTTAACCAAAGGTTCTTCTCAGAACCCTTACTACTCAAAAGAGATTATTTCAATACATGTCATCGCAAATCTTACTATATCTAAAGATGATGCTTCACATCTACTAGCAGAACTTGTTCAAGAGCATTAATGCTCTTGAACAAGTTCTGCTAGTAGATGTGAAGCATCATCTTTAGATATAGTAAGATTTGCGATGACATGTATTGTATCATTTACAGAAATACATTTTGGCATTATACAATCCAAAATCCCTGCTAAGCCATGAAATATGTTGTTAATGTTAGTTAGATGTATATAAATATATTTTTGTACTATTTTATAGAGAATTGGCTGTTGCAAACTGCTTACCAACCTAAAGGACCCGTATTAAATGCAAAATAATAGTTACTGGCCTTACATCTTAAACCTAGCGGGTTCTTTCTCTGAGAAAGAACTTGCTAGGTTCAAAACATAACCGAGGCCAATAACTACTATTTTACATTCATACTATTTTATTAATTAATTCTTTTCTAGAAGAATGTTAAAAGCAAATATCAATTTTATATTATTCCAGGATAAAATAAGTTGGATACAATAATGAAATAAAATATTCAGTTGCAATCCATATAAACCCACAGGAACACTGTTTTATTCATATAAATGTTACTTTTTAATCAGATTTTTTGTTTCATAAGGCAATTGAAAGGTTGTCATGGAATAGCAATGCTAAAATTTCAACAGGTAAACATGAGAAAGTACTTTAAATTAATTGCTGAAGTGATGTTCTCTTCATTGCTTCCTTATCACTGTGTTTTAAACAAAATAGACTGGTGCCCCAACGACGGTATACAAGTAATCTGCACAAAAAGTCAGGATGCCATGCCGTTTCACAAAAACAAATCTTCAGGGGGCATGAGTATTTTTTCCTTGTTTCTTATAGGTTGGTACATATTTTGAGGGGGGCATCTAAAACATTTTGGGTTAACACCCCCCCCCCTACATTCAGCCGTCTCCACACTCACAACATCTTCAAACAACACTGAGTACTGGAGGTTCGTGGTCATCTTAGCCAGCGAAGGACGAACATCAACAGGAGGGTTATTGATTGATAATATTATCCGTTTTACGTTAATGTTTTGTTCTCTCTGACTGACCAATTTTATACTTTGTTTTAAGATGGTAATCGTATTAAATATGTCATTTTATAAATATGAGAAAAATGAGTTTCAATAGACAACATTTCCTTCGTAAAAGGAATAAACAACAACAAATAATACCAAATTATTATCCCACTGCTAACTTGATGTGAAGTTTATACAGGTACAAACATTTCCTGAAAAAAAAATCAGTCTGAAGTGCTCCCATTTCAAAGAAAACAAACAAAAATGTTTTATATATAAAACGTTGCTAGTCACCAGCCTTTTTGCTCCAAGTGATTTCTGTAAAAATTGTAAAAATGCTGTTAATACTTTTGTTGATGATTTAGTCTCCACATTGAACTTACACTTGCAAAGGATGGTTGTTTAATGTATATCTTGATCAAGAGAGAGTAAGCATACTGTAGAAGCAGTTTTGTCAACACGATTTGAGGCTTTGCATAATGGTACCTTTCCTTAAAGTATTGTACCTTTTTGGCCCCTGTATACTTAAAACACCCATATCATCTGAATGGTCCAGAATCTTGCAATCAAATTGTTCATCCTGTATAGCTGTTAGCATGTGTGTCTTAACATGCTGTACCACACTTACGCTGTGTCACACTTAATTATGGACACTTAGTTATATTGGGCCGGATAAATAAAAGTTAGCAATTGCTTATCTAGTAAAAGCTCAAGCAATAGCAATTGCTTAACAAGTAAAAGCTCAAGGTTAAGCAATTGCTTAAAAATGTATAAATAACCTTCTTCTTTGACTAGCACCTGTTGCTTGGGTGGGTTAGCAATTGCTTATGGGTATAACAATGATGGGAGGTCAGTTCCGATTAGCCTAGTGGTTGTATATGAGGCATGTGTTAGCAACATGGATGCTGCCGAAGAATTGGGGAGTGGTACAAATAGTGAGCAATCTTTGAACGAACTGTTCGTTAGTATAATCAAAGAGTACCCTGTTCTAATCGAGAAAAGTCAGTTGCTGGGGGTAAAAGACATGAAGGCAAATGCACTTAAAAAAGCACAAATGTCAATTGCTACCAACACAGGTAAAGCCATGGATGAGAAGCAAATTTTGAAAAAGATAGCAAACATGAAAAGTCAAGTGAAGAAGAAAACAGATGGAATGCAAACAGGAAATAGGAAGATTGTTTTGGTTCCATGGGAACAAGATCTGTACAACATCTTCAAAGGGGATGAAAACCCGACTATTACGAAGATGCCATGCGCCATTTCTGCTGGTTTCAAACCAAGTACTTCGACTGCTGCTAGCCACTCCAAATTTTCTAAATTGAACCGAAATAATTTCCGGTATCTGGTAGGATTGACTTCATCACGATTTATTCTTTCATTGTACACCTTTTCATGTTCCCTTACATGCATAAACTCGGCCATGATGGCAGGAGTAATGCAACATGCAAGTGTTAGCAAATGCGTAAGCTCCTCATTTAGTATCTTGTAAAAATATTAGCAAGTGCTACAAGTCATTAGTAAAAGGTATGGTTTATTTATATGCTTCCAAGCAAGTGCTAATCTCTCTAGTAATTGCTTAAAAATCATAGCAATTGCTTTTGCTAACTACTGGAAGCAATTACTTGCAAGTAATTGCTCACTTTTATTAATGAAGATTTAAGAAAATGACTAGTAAAAGCAATTGCTACTTTTTATTTATCCGGCCCATTGCGTCGGTATGCGATTTTTTTTCTGCAAACGAGACTTGCCATCCCGCAATATTTCAGCCAATCACATGGCAGGTTTTTTTTTTTTTAAAGATGATGTAGGATATTATTAACATATGCATATTAGATGCAGGCACACTGATCAGTAGTGCGCGCGCATATTATATTTACAGTATATGTACATGTGTATCCTCAATTTACCCTAAATGACACACCTAAGGATTTATTATCAACTGGACAGTACCCGTAACTTAAAAATGAAATTAGCAGTTTGGTGTTTCAGTGAAGAATTCTCTTGTAAAATGCGGAATTTCAATGCATGATCATACGCGTGGACGTCTTGAGCGCCGTTTTTTGATATGCACAGAATTGTCATCAAAAAATTGATGTTGGTATATAATGACTCACCCCCAAACTGTTAAAATTCACGGGGGAACAGAAAATGTACTCAAGAAGAAAAACAGTTGAATCATGTTTCATCTTATTCCAGATGGCTTGTAAAATTGTTTTTAATCTTGAAAATAAAAATATTGTTTTAGATTTTTAAAATAAAATGGTGTAATTTGGAGAAGCTCTCCAAACTTTTAATCAATATTCTTGAAAGACAATTAAAATGGAAGGTGGTTTTTGTAAAAAGTACTTTAAAACTTTGAAATGTGTAAAAACTGCTGTTAACATTTTGTCAAATAAAAGATTTCTTTTCAATAACCATGATATTAATGTTTCATTTTCTCAATAATTATCAACTACCGACGAAGTAAACACCAACGAATTAAGTAGTCTTCGTTCGTTTCTTCTATAATGAATGTGTCCATTTTGAGGATCAGTATTTCTTTAAAAAATCATTGCAAATGCAAAGCATTCATATATTTTGGTTTCCACAGACCACAGCTCGTTGACGGCATAGAACAATAAAATCGCAGATGTTCGTGAAAAAAAATTTGAGGTCATGTAAATTCCTTACTTTTGCGTAGTGAACTCCGCACAATGTAATCCAAATGCAATGTACATGTACATGTAGTTAAATGAAATAACTTATGTGGTATTGATCGAGTTGAAATAACTTAGTGGTGTAAGCTTTCTCTATGGTGGTACTGAGTTGAAATAACATACAGTGGTTAAAAACAATTGTACGTTTTTACATACTGATGCCTCTTTTTTCACAAACTATTTTAAAGCACAACTATAGTTGCCCTAAATTCATGGTCACACGATAATGTAATTATATGGGGGGCGAAATGAAAGATAATTAAAAGCAAAGAGGACACAAACAAATTATACAAATCAGATGATTTTATTTTTATATAAACTTGTTTAAAGCATCAACCATTATATACTGTTAATTTAAAGGAATTTTTATTATGTACATGTACAACACTGTCCCAAGTTGCATTTTGAGATAATCAATTTTGTCACAACTAATTGTATTTAAACTGTAGGGAGGAATACATATTTATATATGTAATGGAATGACAAACTAGCCCCACATCATTCATCAAATGTTCCTTTTGAGTAATTTTTTTTCTTTAGTTTTAGTTTAACTATTTTTTCCAAATGAATTTGTAAAGTTCATGAGACAAAAATTTCACATAATAAATACAAACAACCTGAATGTATGTTCACTATTGCCGAATCTTTCATAGGCCGGAATTATGCATCAACAAATACATTATCCTATAACAGAAAAAAACTTTCTTACAGTTCATGAGTTCAAAGCTAAAATTGAGTCTTAATCATTAACTTGGAAATCCATAGCTCACCATTGTTCAGCCTGTGAGAATTAGAACTTGAACCCTAAATTCACCGTATCACTGGTTACAAGTATTCCAGATGTTAAGACCATCTAGACTTATGCCTTCAGCTGAGTGAAATTGCAACTTTCTTCGTTTCCATATCAATTGTTAGTACCGGTAGTTATATTATTGTTAAATCCACTATCGATTTTATCGATACTGTGTTGCAAACGCACAGTGTGTACATTGTATATTGTCTATTCATCATGACATAGTACAGTTTAATTGATACGTGATCGCTTCATATCATCAGCCAAGGTATAGCCTTGGGTGGGTTTGTTTACATTACAGAAGTTTCTGGCAGAACGCTCTATAGGGACTTGCTTTGGTAGCTCATTAAGTGTTTTGGGACCCGTAAGAATATGTCATGAATATTTGTATAAGACCTCTGATTGGCTGAAATATCGCGGGATGGCAATTCTCGTTTGCAGAAAAAAAAACTGCCGCCGGGCATCCGCCAAGTTTGACGCTCATGGCGCACGAACATTATTGCCCCTGTCATCGGGCCAGTTATATCGTTCTTAAAGACCATACAAAATGGTAAATATTTTCAACCCTATTTTAAAAAGTAAGTAATTCTAAGTAGGAATCACCAAAAATAAGACTTTCATTATTTTTATTTAACCCTTCAAAAAACCTATGAAAATGTACTTCGCCACTGCCGCGAACGACAGGCCCGAAACAAAAGCCGTCGGGGACACTTTCACTGAGCCTATTTTGATGACGTACATTTACGGGAGGGCGAACGCTACAACTGTTTACTGCGGTACGTTTTGTACACAAAGCATATTACATCGCGTACAACTGCAAAAATAAGTTTACCAACTACGACTTCCGAAAGTGTTTTTGAAAAGTTTCCAAAAGTATAGTGCTGACCAATTGTGTTGTTCATCATCGTCATTTGATGGAGATTATACTGATGCCAAAGTTGGTGATATAAGTGACATAGAATCGTATCAATTAAGCCCGGAATGGACAAAATCCGGACGAAATCCTGGCGAAAATGGCGAAGCCGAAGGAAGATCTCGAGTCCGGCATAAGCGCACATAATGGTACCCTATTTTTATTGCATTTTTACGAACAAATATTCTAAGAGCAACCGAAGTTTTGAATGTCCAGTATTTGATTCGTTGAATTTTGTTATCAGGAAAGTTAATCTCACTGCAAAATGTGTCCAAATTGTTCTTGTTTTGTGCCGATAAAAAATCATCCTTTGGTGATCTTGCCGGTGCTGTTAACCAGACTAATAGTTTGACAATGACCCGGCCCCGCAGTGCATGGATGCACACATACATGTACATGTACATGTACATGTACATGAGTTGCACTTCAAGGGGAATCCCATACACACATGTACATGTACGGCCACAGACAACGCGGCGGCAGACAGACCGTTGTTAAGATGGCTCCCTTTTTTCGATCGAGCTCCCGTAAAAGTACGTCATAAAAACTGGGAAAATGTTTGCTGCCGCCACGGGCCGCAAATGTCCAACAGACTTCGCGGATTTCAGCCGCTGGAATGTTGGTTGAAAATCAAGATTTTTTCAGCAATTTCTGATTTAGGTAAAACTTGTAGCTTTGCATGGTGAGGATGATAAGTAAGACTAATTGCGGTGACACCATGTGGAATCTCAATTGAGTAGTAATTAGTTCTGAAAAGAACTGGGGGTACAACTCGACGTTTCGATCAGTATGCTCTGATCGTCCACAGGAGGATTTGTTTTAATGTTTTTTGGAATAGCATATAAATAACTAAATACATACTGAACAATTTTGAGTAAAAAAATCAAGGCACTTTGTATGGACTTTAAAACCATCTCAACTCCCTGGGGAGTATGCAGCCCAGTGCTGCCAAATGTGTAGCGCAACGAGCTTAATCAAACACGATAAGGTCCCCATTTATACTCCTGTGTAAAGAGAAGCAATTATAGTTAAGTGTCTTGCTCATAGACATAATCACCACGGTCACATCCAGGATTCGAACCCACATTCTCGTGTCTCGGCCATCAGAACACAAGTCCGATGCACTAAACCTCTTGGTCAAGCTTAAATGTATAGTCACTTTTCTATTTTAAATTCAACTTTGAGTATACGCTTAATGCTCTTTTTGTACTTTTGTTTCTATTTTTATAGTTTTATCGCTTAAGAGCATGCATGCCATTATTGAGGCACTTTTATTCTTAAAACCTAAGCCCCGTTAACGTTGTACTGTTTAAGACATTTTGTCCCTAACAATAGCGTAAGACATTTCTCTGTTCATAGTTTAAACGCATCATAATGCTGTTGTTACAACATGAATAAATACATTTTACATAAGTGTTACAGAAGTCCAATTAATTTCGGAGCGTTGTCAAATTAATGAAAGTCATGTATTGGTTTGATTTATTGTAGCAGGTCTCTTAATAAATTGTGCAGAATCTATGTATGAGGTGTTATAAAACAAATATTGACTGTTTTCACTCGTGGTACAGTAAAACTACTAGTCTCCCTCGGTGAGTCCCTCGGGAAAATAGAACGCTCCAGGGATGACCTCGGGAGGCTAGTTTTACTGTACCACTCATATAGCAGTCAATAATCATACTACGGTACTTTCGTTATACATGTACATATACATGTACAGTACATGTACATGTACATGTACATGTACATGTACATTGGTTTAGACAACTTCGCACAGCTGATGTGTGGTGCGTAAGCCTTCATGCGCTCGCTGTGCATATGCATGTATATTATGGCATCGCCATAAAGTATTATAAGAACATCACCTTATAAATATGTATGATAAAAACGTCATCCTTTGATGATACGACGCGCCGTGCCACACCACTCTGCGATAGCGGCGAAGTCAACCTTGTCCCCAAGGTTAAGCTCATTCCTCCATCATCATGGTCTAATTGTCTGCGATAATTAGAACCGATTACTGACTACTGACGCCGTGTTGCGGAACACCATTGTATCATAATTGATATTCCAGTCCCCCATAATGATTATGCAAGAACGGACTAACATCGCTAATATAATGCACCTAATTAAAATCTTGATATATTGAAATATTCTGGAGGTAAACAGGTAAGTTTTAAGAAGCGTTTTAAATTGTTCGTGTGGGACTGTTTTATTTTTTATTTTTTTATATGATTAGGGTTAGGGTTAGGGTTGCATATGCATATTCTAAAAATGAATTTTGGACTTATCTTTCCGCGCGCGTCGCCTCAGAACCGCACATTGGGATTTTATTTATTTAATTAAAAAAAAGAAATTTTTAAATTATTTATTATTTTTTTCTATTTTTTTTTTCTTTCTATGAAACGATATCCAATTGCAGCCAAAATTGCTGGATCGATTTGAATTCTGCCATGCTGTCTTTTAAACTACTTTTTCAGTTTGGTGTATGGGAAATTTGGTATGGTCTCAATAACCGCGTATACATGCAGCACGTATTTCACTGATTGGCAAAAAAGGACCCCTCCCCACAAAAAAAAAACCAAACAAACAAACAAAATACATCATCGCACCGATTTTGAAGCAGAGACTTTTTTGCTTTTAGTTTTGATAAAGGTCCACTGTGCTACCAACCTATTCGAACATTATACTCGTTCCAAGTTCATGGCGGAAATGATTTACTGCATTTATAAACAAAATACATTATCTCAGGGGCCGCGGCGGGGGAGATCATTATGAGGACGAGGTAAGCCAAGTGTAAGATTTACGTCATCATTAGTTTACTTCAACGGCTGTTTTGTTGTAAATACAGATTTATTTATCATGTGTAGCTGTCGGTGATATGGCGCCAATTTCATACTAGAGCTGCTTAGCAGATAAAATTGCTGACTAAAAAAATTTGCTTAGCGGATTTCTTTGGTTACCAGCCAAACTTCCACATAAATGTGTGCATTTTGGCCGTTTTATATTACTAAGAAAAATTCTCTGGTCAGCATGCAGCTCTGTAAAATTGTCCCCTTTTGATTACACGTCATGATGATAGTGTCACAGTGTGATTGGTTTTATGTCATCATTAACCTACTGGAATACAATATTCGGGAAAGAGTTGGTGAAGGTATGAGCAATGCTGTAATTAACTCTGGGTGGGTGGGTGGGTGGGTGGGGGTGGAAAGGAGTACTGGGGGACTTTCCGAGGCTGTGCCCCACTGAACAGTGGCGTAGCTATGGGCGGGCCAGGCAGGGCGGGCCCGCCCACTTCTTGTCTAGGCCCTGCCATTGCCAAATAAAGAAGCTTTTTGTATAACCTTTTTTTTTTTTATGATTTATGTTGTTTGCATTCCTCTTCTATGTATGTTTGTGTGATATAGGCTACAGTGCATTTTATTTTATACTGTATACTTTAAAAAGGACAGGGGCTATCATGCTTGTAGCCTACTGTTGCGTTCTTTATGAGCATGGCCTAAGGTGTCTCACAGCACATTTTGGCCTATGATTTAACGAATCAATTTAATGAAGTGAACCTTTTTACTAAATGATTTGTGGCATTATGACTTTCCATGCGTTTCATGGTGTGTATCGTGATCTCCAATCCTTGTAAATATTGTGTGTCAGTGTGTGCGTTGTGTGCGTCGGTCGCTGTTCGATCCACCGGCACAAACATAAATCGGCGCCCGTGTATGGATGGATTTATGGATGAATTCTATGGCCCGTCCATTTTTACTCAGGCCCAGCCGAATCTTTATTTCTGGCTACGCCACTGCCACTGAATACTATAAACCAACCCTAGTTACGCTACTCGGCATGAGTTTGCAAGGGGTACGAGTTTACCTGTTTCTAAAATTTTCAGGTCTTCACTCAGCAAAAGACAACTCAAAAACAATACCAACGAAAATATTCAGCATATGAGGCCGATTCACACGAGCTGGACACAACGTAACGCCGTTTATAAATAATTAACGCGAGCAAACAAACTTATTCATAAAACAGTCGTCGAAAGATAGACGGCGATTATTGACACCTGACGTATTTCAAAATGGCCGAAAAAAATTCGCACAACTGGGCGGCATATTTTATTAGCACAATGATTTCCTTTTGCTGGTTGCAAACTTTATAATGGTCTTTAGGGACAAATGATCCAATTTATTCAATAAATATTGGAAGGATTTATCCATGGATGTGTTGGACGAAAATGAAGCACTTCAACTGTTTTTTGGTGAGTTATATGGAGATATAATTATAAATAACGTTACTGTGAGGAAAATAAAAATTAACATGGGATGGCTTGGCGTACGTCAATGGTGTGAATAAACAAATTGTATGCAAGTGACTGAACAAGTTTTCACTTGTCCATGGTGTCAGGATGGACAGATGAACAACTAAACGTGCCGATTCTACATTTATTGTTCAATCAAACATACATTTTATATACATAGGGGCCTAGGCTACATTTAAATAGGGTTTTCAGGTGAAAAATGATTCCTAAACCAATATGCTCAATATTTATATCAAATTAAAGGTCTTGATGAAAGAAATACAATGGTTTTTAAATCAATAAAATCGGACGAGTAGTTTTTGAGGAATCCTGTTTTATTTAATCAAATATACAGCATTCGATGAAGGCAAGCGCGACTGTCCATAGTCCATACACTGTGTAGGCCTACATCCCTAATGACACCAAAACCGTTGAATCAGCCAACACACACCGTGATACACACGCACAGCGTTCGTGCTCGTTTCTCTCATAAGAGCTTTTGAAAGGGTGTAAAAAATACACTCTCCGCTCAAAACTAAACAAAATTACGGCTCAAAACTTTCACATATGATAGAAAAGAGGTGTAAAATTCATTCAGACACCGCTCTTAGTCTTACCTTTCAACTTGAAGATTTCACCTCGAAAAAATGGTGTTTACTTTTTATCTCTTCGTAACTTCGGTTGTAGAGTAGTTATGGAGATCGAGCAAGCATGGGTACATGTAAACTTGTAAAGGAGCCCTTTGACTCAATAGGGAAACCCGTTTTCATGTCAATCACAATGTACTCGGGCACGGAGACAGCTCCGAAGTGGATGCCCTCAGCAGAGCGCGGCAAATTTTACGCCGAATGCGCCCGATCTCAGAACACTTCGCAAAAGGCTGGGCGGGACGAGAGTGGTTCATTCATAAAAACCTAGGCTTTCGCACGTACTTCTGATTGCTATTTTATGTACATTGTTGGATAGCTCAGACTATATGCTTTCCAATGAGCTATTACATGTAAGATTTTGATGTAAAAGTAGTAAAAAAAATTGATTTAAAATTTTGATGTTTTTTGTTGCGGGCGATGCGCTGTACGTGTGGCGGGCTTCGGTCAAGCATGTACAAACTGAAAACCCTAATTTAAACTAGTAATTAGTAAGTAGTAGGGCCTATAGCCTAAATAGTAAATTATGCCATAATATTATCTGGCTGTTAACCATAAGTTTTTGCAAATAGCGCTAAAGCAACTGTCGTAAAGCATACTGGGATACAATTTGGGGCATCTGTTTGGAGGGGCTTGCGTGACGTCAACAATATTTTGTTTGTTTGCACGGCACGCAGTGGCGCTGTTGCGCCCACAGACATCCCATGATTCCTTGCAGCCGCTATTAACGATAAACCTTATGGATGGAGGTACCTCCGACCATGTCCATGCCATGGTTTAACGTATGTGCATACATGTATGTTATGTTAAACTGAATGCATTTTCACTTTTTTCTTGTTCAAGTTACTAACGTTAACAGTTAGGCCTAACGTTATCAGTTAGGCCTAACGTTATGGGTACATTTTAAAAACATAAATGAACATAATTAGTGATTACATGTAACAAAAGTTACATGTACATAAAACTTAGTGAAACAAAAGTTACAATACATGTATGTAAAACTTAACGTTAGTGAAACAAATTTACATGTACGTACAACTTAGTGAAACAAAGTTACATACATGTATGTAAAACTTAACGTTAGTGAAACAAATTTACATGTACGTAAAACTTAGTGAAACAAAAGTTACATGTATGTAAAACTTAGTGAAACAAAAGTTACATGTACGTAAAACTTAGTGAAACAAAAGTTACATGTACGTAAAACTTAGTGAAACAAAAGTTACATGTATGTAAAACTTAGTGAAACAAAAGTTACATGTACGTAAAACTTAGTGAAACAAAGTTACATGTACGTAAAACTTAGTGAAACAAAAGTTACATGTACGTAAAACTTAGTGAAACAAAAGTTACATGTACGTAAAACTTAGTGAAACAAAAGTTACATGTACGTAAAACTTAGTGAAACAAAAGTTACATGTACGTAAAACTTAGTGAAACAAAAGTTACATGTACGTAAAACTTAGTGAAACAAAAGTTACATGTACGTAAAACTTAGTGAAACAAAAGTTACATGTACGTAAAACTTAGTGAAACAAAAGTTACATGTACGTAAAACTTAGTGAAACAAAAGTTACATGTACGTAAAACTTAGTGAAACAAAAGTTACATGTACGTAAAACTTAGTGAAACAAAAGTTACATGTACGTAAAACTTAGTGAAACAAAGTTACATGTATGTAAAACTTAGCCCCATTCTAGGGCCAATATTCCAAATATCAAGCTTATTAAGAGGAGACTCCCTAACTTGTTATACATAGTTTTCTACAATAACTGATATTTTTTACAATGCACAATGAACCCTGTGTGGCGGTTCCTTTGTGATCTAACAGTCGGCTAACCACTGAAGTAGTTCGATTTTGTTTCTCACATCGGAAAGCTTGAAATGACTGGCATAATTTTGTTTCCATGGAATTTCTAATTCGACTCACAATCGTGATAATTGTTTTTAATTGCGATATATTTTTTAAATTGCGATCTGACGATATCTTGATAACTTTAAAAGGTTCTTGAAGAAAAAAGGTATCGCGATATTTGATATTATTTGTACATTGTACCAAATGTGTATGGCTTTAATGAAACAAACTATCGCAGGTTGATTCCTATGTATTTGTTTGGATTTTGGCATATATTTTCAGACATTTTACCAAAAGTATGTATTTGTACTACTCGTTTAAATTGATTCAAAAATATTATTTACATGCAGTTCAAGTCTTCCTGCAAACATACGTACCCTTGCAATCATGGTATTAGCCAGCAATACAAATGGGTGTCTTCATGGTTTGCTAAATGGACACCCTGTTTTGTGTAATACACAAACAGAACTATATTTTGACACCCTGTTTTTCAATGAATAGGCCTATCAAATTTGGATTCCTTATTTCCAAATACTGGCTTATACTCTGCTTTAAAACTTGTACTCATGCCAACAATTCAAATTTGGGTCATTCCATGTCAAATCAACCAAGAATTTCCCTTGACTTCTCAGAAGAAATTCGCAGGTTGGAATTCCCCTTAGGCCTAGTAAAAATTTAAGCAAGCATGTACTGAGTGTACTATTATCATGTACGAATAGTGCATTTTCGAATGGACATGTCAAATATACATGTAATTGCTCATTGCTCAGAAACTGTTAGAGTGCCCATCACCAAATTTACATGGAAGATTGTTTACATCATAAGGTACCTCTGACATGAATTAGAGGAAAAATAAAAGATATATATATTTTACTCATCTTTGAACTTTATAATCTGTGATAATTTTTTTCTGGTTGATTTTAGGAGATACAATGTAGGTTTTCTGATACCAATGTAGAGCTTGTAAAAAGCTTCAAAATGACTCCAGAACCAGCTCTGTAGGTGCTACTTTCAGAGATATGGGTGTTTTAATTCGAGAGCTAATTAGCTCAAAGTTCGTTAGCATGTATCTCACTAATTAAGTGTCCTGGAGCAAACATTTTTACATTTCTGGTCATTTCTCATGGGTCCCAATCATTCCTTAAAATTTGAAAAAAATCTGAGAGGTCAAGGGAAATTCTTGGTTGATTTGACATGGAATGACCCATTTGGCAGTTTCATATACAGAACAAATAATTAAGAATTTTAAAGAATATTTTCATGACTGAAAACGTAATCAAACTTGTGTATATGACATGACCACTGTGACTAAAGTTTCTTATGACATGACCACTGTGACTAAAGTTTGTTATGACATGGCCACTGTGACTAAAGTTTGTTATGACATGACCACTGTGACTAAAGTTTCTTATGACATGACCACTGTGACTAAAGTTTGTTATGACATGGCCACTGTGACTAAAGTTTGTTATGACATGACCACTGTGACTAAAGTTTCTTATGACATGGCCACTGTGACTAAAGTTTGTTATGACATGACCACTGTGACTAAAGTTTCTTATGACATAGCCACTGTGACTAAAGTTTGTTATGACATGGCCACTGTGACTAAAGTTTGTTATGACATGGCCACTGTGACTAAAGTTTGTTATGACATGACCACTGTGACTAAAGTTTGTTATGACATGGCCACTGTGACTAAAGTTTGTTATGACATGACCACTGTGACTAAAGTTTGTTATGACATGGCCACTGTGACTAAAGTTTGTTATGACATGACCACTGTGACTAAAGTTTGTTATGACATGGCCACTGTGACTAAAGTTTGTTATGACATGACCACTGTGACTAAAGTTTCTTATGACATGACCACTGTGACTAAAGTTTGTTATGACATAGCCACTGTGACTAAAGTTTGTTATGACATGACCACTGTGACTAAAGTTTCTTATGACATAGCCACTGTGACTAAAGTTTGTTATGACATGACCACTGTGACTAAAGTTTCTTATGACATAGCCACTGTGACTAAAGTTTGTTATGACATGGCCACTGTGACTAAAGTTTGTTATGACATGACCACTGTGACTAAAGTTTCTTATGACATAGCCACTGTGACTAAAGTTTGTTATGACATGGCCACTGTGACTAAAGTTTGTTATGACATGACCACTGTGACTAAAGTTTCTTATGACATGACCACTGTGACTAAAGTTTGTTATGACATGACCACTGTGACTAAAGTTTCTTATGACATAGCCACTGTGACTAAAGTTTGTTATGACATGACCACTGTGACTAAAGTTTGTTATGACATGACCACTGTGACTAAAGTTTGTTATGACATGGCCACTGTGACTAAAGTTTGTTATGACATGACCACTGTGACTAAAGTTTCTTATGACATGGCCACTGTGACTAAAGTTTGTTATGACATAGCCACTGTGACTAAAGTTTGTTATGACATGACCACTGTGACTAAAGTTTCTTATGACATAGCCACTGTGACTAAAGTTTGTTATGACATGACCACTGTGACTAAAGTTTCTTATGACATAGCCACTGTGACTAAAGTTTGTTATGACATGGCCACTGTGACTAAAGTTTGTTATGACATGGCCACTGTGACTAAAGTTTGTTATGACATGGCCACTGTGACTAAAGTTTCTTATGACATAGCCACTGTGACTAAAGTTTGTTATGACATGACCACTGTGACTAAAGTTTGTTATGACATGGCCACTGTGACTAAAGTTTGTTATGACATGACCACTGTGACTAAAGTTTGTTATGACATAGCCACTGTGACTAAAGTTTGTTATGACATGACCACTGTGACTAAAGTTTGTTATGACATGGCCACTGTGACTAAAGTTTCTTATGACATGACCACTGTGACTAAAGTTTCTTATGACATGACCACTGTGACTAAAGTTTGTTATGACATAGCCACTGTGACTAAAGTTTGTTATGACATGACCACTGTGACTAAAGTTTCTTATGACATAGCCACTGTGACTAAAGTTTGTTATGACATGACCACTGTGACTAAAGTTTCTTATGACATAGCCACTGTGACTAAAGTTTGTTATGACATGGCCACTGTGACTAAAGTTTGTTATGACATGACCACTGTGACTAAAGTTTCTTATGACATAGCCACTGTGACTAAAGTTTGTTATGACATGGCCACTGTGACTAAAGTTTGTTATGACATGGCCACTGTGACTAAAGTTTGTTATGACATGACCACTGTGACTAAAGTTTCTTATGACATGGCTACTGTGACTAAAGTTTGTTATGACATGACCACTGTGACTAAAGTTTCTTATGACATAGCCACTGTGACTAAAGTTTGTTATGACATGACCACTGTGACTAAAGTTTCTTATGACATGGCTACTGTGACTAAAGTTTGTTATGACATGGCCACTGTGACTAAAGTTTCTTATGACATGACCACTGTGACTAAAGTTTCTTATGACATGGCCACTGTGACTAAAGTTTGTTATGACATGACCACTGTGACTAAAGTTTCTTATGACATAGCCACTGTGACTAAAGTTTGTTATGACATGACCACTGTGACTAAAGTTTCTAATGACATGGCCACAGTGACTAAAGTTTCTTATGTGCGCGCTAAAATTCTTTATTATTATTATTATTATTATGACATGGCCACTGTGACTAAAGTTTCTTATGACATGGCCACTGTGACTAAAGTTTATTTCAAAGAATAAATTTATAATGGATTTTAATGTACATTTCTTTGCATAATTTAATTGTCTTTGTTTCCACAGCCATTGAATCTCCAGAAGAGTTAAACTTTGAACAGCTTGAGCAATTTATCACTGAAGATGAGCAGGACCTGTAAGTCACAATCTTATAAAAATTTATATTCTAAAAACTTGTAGCTTTTCAACTAAGGTATGAGGGTGGGTCTATACGTGTACATAGTTTTTGTGACAGTCAGACCAATTTTGTACAAGTTTAATAAGTTTAATAGATGTTTAATAAATTTTTGGATTTATTGATAATGTTACATTGCATCCGAAGTTCTCTCTTTTTTGCAACAAATGAGTGAAAGTATGACCAAGTGACATAATTGACATTTAGTGAAATATGAGACAATGAAACGGACAAGTGGAAAGTAGCTACAGAGGTCAAAATCAGTCAACTGTCTGTTTTGACTGTTGACCCAAATGTGCACACAGGGGCATATTTGACTGGTTTTTACTGTCATTTTGACCACCCTCAACAATACAAGACAATGCTTACCAGTCAAAAATGGTCGACTCATTTTGACCTGTAAATGTACTTACATGTACTACACGTAAGGTTTGACAGTGTTTGACTTTTAAGTGCACTAGATATACCTTGGCAAGTGTATCAACATTTTGACTGATTTTGACCCATGTAGTAGCAGGAGGGTTAAAAACAGTTTGGGTCACATCAAAAGACGCATTTCAGTTTCTAAATTAAATATTGAATGATTAAGTGTTGGGAATTGAATGGGTTATTTGATCGAACAATGTGTACAATGTTTACATCTCACTCTCTAGCCATGGTGGTCTCTGACGCACCATATCCAAGTAGATCTAAGTGCAGCACGACCGTGCCTCCATAAATTTTGTTGTAAAGTGCAATCTTATTATATTGCTAATTTATACATGTAACTTTGTTTGAAAGGAACTACATTTAAACTAGACATAATCCGCAGAAATTTTCCCACTTTAGATAACAGTATTTTGTAATATATCTTGCATATTTAAATGTATGCAGATAGTGGGCATCACTTTCAAAATTGACAAACAAAATACATATTTGCAGCAATTGCAGATTTCTGTGCTCAACATTATGTCATGATTTACTTGTTACGTGCAGTGGCTGGACATCTACATGTAATAGACAATTTAGACAGAATTCCTAAAGAGCTTTTAATGAATTGTCACTCCTGTCAATCAAAGCATGGATCATCGGCGGCACTTTGATCAAAGTCTCAGGACATTTCAAGAATACAATTCTATTGTAGGCCTACTTCTATTGTACATGCCTGGTATTTCTTATAAGTAAGACTAATTGCGGTGACACCATGTGGAATCTCAATTGAGTAGTAATTAGTTCTGAAAAGAACTGGAGGTACAACTCGACGTTTCGATCAGTATGCTCTGATCGTCCTCAAGAGAATGCCGGACTCTGGAAAATGCTGCTGGTATTTCTTCTCGGCCAATTACATCCCTGGGAGTATGGGACCCTTGTCTTGTTTCTAAATACATGTACTCGCAGTCTTGCACTGTCTAGTGACAAAACACAGTTGTACTTGCAGTCTTGCACTGTCATAGGATTTTTGATAAACCAATGAATGACGTTTATTTAAACTAGCATGAATATAATACAATCCAAACTCTGCAAACTTGTAAAGTGCAAACTTAAATGATGTATCCCAATAACATGGTGTTACTGTTACCCTTAGTATTAGTAATATGCAGAAATAAACGTTGTCACATGTCCATGACTCTTAAAATCACAATGTGTTCACATGTCATGCATGTTGTCACGTGGAACACGAATCACATGAACTCGGGCTGTATGATTTGATTGCAATGCAGAAAGTACCCTCCCACTGTATGTGATCACTCCTGCTAGAGAAGGCCTACAGAAGTACATACACAAGTGATATCCACCAAGTTTAGCCATGTCCACTTTCATTTGCATTTGGAATTGGCAATTTGTTAAATAATTCATATTTCATAATTGTAATTCAGTGTCCTGCAGGGGCCTCAGGCTGGTGAGGCAACAGGGCAAGGCATCACTCCATCCACCAGCCAACTGCCGTGTAGTTCATCTAACCATCCAGTGACCAACAATAGACCGGTGGTATCACAGAGCTGTAATGTTCCTGTGACACAGACTCAGATTGTTTATGATGATAGGCAGTATAGCTCACAGCTGCCCCTTGGGTAAATATGCACATATGTACTAATAATTGCACATTAGTTTCCTAGCACTTTAACCCTCCTACTTCTACAAGGGTCAAAACCAGTCAAACTGTTGATATACATGTACTTGCCAAGGTATATCTAGTGCACTCAAAAGTCAGACACTGTCAAACCTTACGTGTAGTAAGTACATTTACAGGTCAAAATGAGTCGACCATTTTTTACTTGTAAAAGCATTATCTGGTATTGTTCAGGGTGGTCAAAATGACAGTAAAAACCAGTCAAAAATGCCCCTGTGTGCACATTTGGGTCAACAGTCAAAACAGGCAGTTGACTGGTTTTGACCTCTATAGCAACTTCCCACTAAAGTGCATCAATAGTAGGAGGGTTAAGATCTGCCTAGATGTATATAATGTCTGAAGAAATTATATGCCCAGAGATGGAAGTTTTATATAACTGGACCATATGACACAAAGAGGAATGTATTGAAATTAATATTTAAATCTCCCCTTTGGGACAATAAATTATAAATATAGATCACAGGGCCTTCCAACCCTGTATTTGTTTTTACTGTAGATACTTTGTCTCTGTTTGTGCGTCAGAAAGACAAGGAAAAGATTCAAAACATTTCATTTGAGATTTTCAAAAGGACTTTCATTGAATCAGAAATGATCAGGTTTAGATGTCATACAAAAAATATATAATATGATAGTGTTTGTTCTAAAAAAAGAGAATATATGTACATGTACAATTTGTACATGGCGCCATTTTATTTTTTCCTTACAATTTATTTTTTCCTTACAATTTATTTTTTCCTTACAATTTATTTTTTCCTTACAATTTATTTTTTCCTTACAATTTTGTTCACAGGCATCTTCCAGATTCGCCCCCAGACTCAGGCTCCGAGCCATACTCCCCTCCAGAGACCAAATCTGCTGTCTTCCTTGGTTCCCCAGGGGTGATCAACCCATTCCTCAACCATTCCCCTGTCCCCCAGCTTAACTCTGCCATGACCCCACAGCAAAATATGGTGAACATTGACCCTGGGGTTCAGGATCAGATGGTACAGCTTAGTAACTACCTGAGCAGTAATGAAGCCATGATGGACCTGGCAAATATACCCACTATGGAGATACAGCAGGGGGACTTACAAGGATTGATGAAGGGGGGAGTTACAGAGCATCAACATGGTGTCCTGTCAAGCGGGGTACCTAGTAGGGTACCAGAATCATCTCAAGGGTGCATTGCTGGTGGGGTAGTTAGTGGGTTAATTACAGGTGTACAGGCTCATGGTGATCAGCAGGCTGAACTTCAAATTGGGAGCCTCTCTCAGACAGAGCTGCACAGACAAGAAAGGTTTTTGACCATTTTATTTTTACTGTTTTATTTTCTCATGTGCTTCCAATGTCAACAGTCAGTATAACCTTCATCATCAATGAACTAATTACCAAGACACTTAATAAATTCTTCCAAGCCTGATTAATAACAGCATTATGCCATAGCCTTTTTCTTTTCAGGGGAAAAGGGAATTAAATAACAGCTGTGTAGGATAACTGTGTTTGTGCAGTTTTATAATATGACTTAAAACTGTGGTCATTTATTTATTTTAGATTACCAATTATGTAAAGGAGCTTTAAAAAGAAAACATTTGATTATTTATAGTTGATTGTGTGTTAAATCGTATTACTTTGTGTAGCCTACTTGTACATCAGAACAAGAAAAGAAAACACTCAGTTACTCCTGACAATAGCATCAGAAGAAATTCAACTCAGCCTCCCTTACAGATTGAGATAAAGAAAGAACCGGGTAAGTAGGTCTTTTTGTACGATAACATTGGGCTATCTTAATAACATTGGGCTATCTTAATAACATTGGGCTATCTAATAATAACATTGGGCTATCTTAACCCTCCTACAAATGGCTACAATCAGTGCAATTTTTGAAACAACCCATTCAGGCCACTCCAAGCCATTAGCTGTTGCCAGTGGCCTCCTATGGTTACCCTTCTGTGCACTGTCACACCACTGAGATTGCAGGGTAAAGTGGTCTCCCATTGATACATTGTAGGCCATACTAATATGTTCAAACATTTACAGTGGCCTTGGGTGGCACACAGTTGATTTTGTAAGATTAGTTGGAAAGGACAGCAGGCTTGTACATGTATGTACTGAAGGTTGCTAAAGAACAGAAGTTTGTGGTTGGGAGTGGCCTCTATGTGTGTTTTAATGTACCACATGTCACCCCAAAACCAATCAAAATGTGTAAAAAGAACGTTCATGACTATGAATATATTTTGTATTTGTTTTTGGTAACAGGTACAGAGTCCTGTATATCTGATGTGGACCTTGAAAATGGTATGCAACTCAAAATCTTGTAATTTGTTTTGTTTTTAAACTTGGAATATCTACACCCCCTGGTACATTTAATTGATTTTCCAAAATAAGTATGATGTATTGATGGAGAGCCAAATCTGCTCACTCACTCCTGAAATGACGTATTGATGGAGAGCCAAATCTGCTCACTCACTCCTGAAATGACGTATTGATGGAGAGCCAAATCTGCTCACTCACTCCTGAAATGACGTATTGATGGAGAGCCAAATCTGCTCGCTCACTCCTGAAATGACGTATTGATGGAGAGCCAAATCTGCTCACTCACTCCTGAAATGACGTATTGATGGAGAGCCAAATCTGCTCGCTCACTCCTGAAATGACGTATTGATGGAGAGCCAAATCTGCTCGCTCACTCCTGAAATGACGTATTGATGGAGAGCCAAATCTGCTCGCTCACTCCTGAAATGACGTATTGATGGAGAGCCAAATCTGCTCGCTCACTCCTGAAATGACGTATTGATGGAGAGCCAAATCTGCTCGCTCACTCCTGAAATGACGTATTGATGGAGAGCCAAATCTGCTCGCTCACTCCTGAAATGACGTATTGATGGAGAGCCAAATCTGCTCGCTCACTCCTGAAATGACGTATTGATGGAGAGCCAAATCTGCTCGCTCACTCCTGAAATGACGTATTGATGGAGAGCCAAATCTGCTCGCTCACTCCTGAAATGACGTATTGATGGAGAGCCAAATCTGCTCGCTCACTCCTGAAATGACGTATTGATGGAGAGCCAAATCTGCTCGCTCACTCCTGAAATGACGTATTGATGGAGAGCCAAATCTGCTCGCTCACTCCTGAAATGACGTATTGATGGAGAGCCAAATCTGCTCGCTCACTCCTGAAATGACGTATTGATGGAGAGCCAAATCTGCTCGCTCACTCCTGAAATGACGTATTGATGGAGAGCCAAATCTGCTCGCTCGCTCACTCCTGAAATGACGTATTGATGGAGAGCCAAATCTGCTCGCTCACTCCTGAAATGACGTATTGATGGAGAGCCAAATCTGCTCGCTCACTCCTGAAATGACGTATTGATGGAGAGCCAAATCTGCTCGCTCGCTCACTCCTGAAATGACGTATTGATGGAGAGCCAAATCTGCTCGCTCACTCCTGAAATGACGTATTGATGGAGAGCCAAATCTGCTCGCTCACTCCTGAAATGACGTATTGATGGAGAGCCAAATCTGCTCGCTCACTCCTGAAATGACGTATTGATGGAGAGCCAAATCTGCTCGCTCACTCCTGAAATGACGTATTGATGGAGAGCCAAATCTGCTCGCTCACTCCTGAAATGACGTATTGATGGAGAGCCAAATCTGCTCGCTCACTCCTGAAATGACGTATTGATGGAGAGCCAAATCTGCTCGCTCACTCCTGAAATGACGTATTGATGGAGAGCCAAATCTGCTCGCTCACTCCTGAAATGACGTATTGATGGAGAGCCAAATCTGCTCGCTCACTCCTGAAATGACGTATTGATGGAGAGCCAAATCTGCTCGCTCACTCCTGAAATGACGTATTGATGGAGAGCCAAATCTGCTCGCTCACTCCTGAAATGACGTATTGATGGAGAGCCAAATCTGCTCGCTCACTCCTGAAATGACGTATTGATGGAGAGCCAAATCTGCTCGCTCACTCCTGAAATGACGTATTGATGGAGAGCCAAATCTGCTCGCTCACTCCTGAAATGATGTATTGATGGAGAGCCAAATCTGCTCGCTCACTCCTGAAATGATGGAGAGCCAAATCTGCTCGCTCACTCCTGAAATGACGTATTGATGGAGAGCCAAATCTGCTCGCTCACTCCTGAAATGACGTATTGATGGAGAGCCAAATCTGCTCGCTCACTCCTGAAATGATGTATTGATGGAGAGCCAAATCTGCTCGCTCACTCCTGAAATGATGGAGAGCCAAATCTGCTCGCTCACTCCTGAAATGACGTATTGATGGAGAGCCAAATCTGCTCGCTCACTCCTGAAATGACGTATTGATGGAGAGCCAAATCTGCTCGCTCACTCCTGAAATGACGTATTGATGGAGAGCCAAATCTGCTCGCGTCACTCCTGAAATGACGTATTGATGGAGAGCCAAATCTGCTCGCTCACTCCTGAAATAGACGTATTGATGGAGAGCCAAATCTGCTCGCTCACTCCTGAAATGATGGGAGCCAAATCTCGCTCACTCCTGAAATGACGTATTGATGGAGAGCCAAATCTGCTCGCTCACTCCTGAAATGACGTATTGATGGAGAGCCAAATCTGCTCGCTCACTCCTGAAATGACGTATTGATGGAGAGCCAAATCTGCTCGCTCACTCCTGAAATGATGTATTGATGGAGAGCCAAATCTGCTCGCTCACTCCTGAAATGATGTATTGATGGAGAGCCAAATCTGCTCGCTCACTCCTGAAATGATGTATTGATGGAGAGCCAAATCTGCTCTCTCACTCCTGAAATGATGTATTGATGGAGAGCCAAATCTGCTCACTCACTCCTGAAATGATGTATTGATGGAGAGCCAAATCTGCTCGCTCACTCCTGAAATGATGTATTGATGGAGAGCCAAATCTGCTCGCTCACTCCTGAAATGATGTATTGATGGAGAGCCAAATCTGCTCATCTTTATTAACCCTCCTATAGGTTTAACAATCAAAGACACTCAAAATTTGTATGTCTCTCTTAACCCATTGACTTTGTGCAGTGCACTCAAATATATGCAAGGACATGTGGCTAGGATAGGTCAAACCAAAACCAATCAAAGACACTCAAAATTTGTATGTAACTCCCAACCCATTGACTTTGTGCAGTGCACTCAAATAAATGCAAGGACATGTGGCTAGGATAGGTCAAACCAAAACCACTCGACAGTACATACACAGCTCTGTGTGACTCTGTGGTTTGACCTACCAATTGGCAATGCAACCAAAAATACTCAAGTGACTGTCTGTGGGTGCGGTGCTTACTGGGCCAAATTTCAGCCTGGGCATAGGAGGGTTAAAACAAGATACATGACCCAATACATACATAAATATACATGAAGCTTGTTAACGTTAGTACTATTTTTTCTATATTTTTTGTTTAGATTGGTTTTGATAAAACTTACTCCTATGCCCTCCTATAGTGGGGTGCTACTTATGAGAGGGGAAATCAACATATTTGATGATAACATAATTTCTGACTTTTCTCCAATTTTCCCATATACACGTATATTCCTGATGATGTGTCACACTGTCTTCATGTGGTACTTTGTAGCAACCATGTTTATGGATCAAGATTATGAATATGCAAGTGGGGATGGCATGGCTTATACAGACACACCATATCAGTTCATCAAGTGGTTACCTTATCAGAATAACAAATGGCATACGCTGATGGATGCAGCAGGCCAGGAAGCGTAAGTATATTATCAGGAACAAAGAGTTGTTAAACACAGCAGAAATGTTTTGGGAAATAGGAGCAACTGGAACACGGCATAAAATGTTCATAATGCTGTGGCCATTTTAGTTTCTAATTCATAAGTAATTATTTATTTATTGTATTTACAATTATAATAATAATAATGATTAAAGTACACTCTGAACGCAATGAGTAAATAGAATCAAGAATTACAATGACAAAATTAAAATTATCCACAAGAAAAATCAAACCATGGGAGAGACAGATGATCAAATGTTACACTGGAAAAAAGTAGATAAAGGAAGGTAATAAATTTGGTTGATAAACAAGTATTGTCACCAAAAGGGCGTGTCTATGGGAATCCTAGTGAAGCTTATTATACACCTTTCTTCATCAAACGTCTAAGATGGTTGACTTGTAACCAGGGGTTTGTTTTGGAGAACACAGTCAAATTCTTGATAATTCACAGAGCTACACAAAAAGTGTATGAAACCAGAAACATATTTGACAACATGGCCGACGGAACAACTACTTAGGACATTTGCTACCATCTTAAAACTAAGTGATGTCTATTTAGATAACAAGCTACCCTACACTCCCTTTAAACTTACAGAAAACATTTTATACTGAGGCTAGGTTTAGCTATTCTAGGTCGGTAATTACTTGGTAATAATAACAAATATGTAATTGTTTTTTTCTATCCTGACAGACTGCCATTGACTTACCGTGTTGAGGCAGACAAGGGTTTCAACTTCACTGTGGTTGATGATGCATTTGTTTGCCAAAAGAAAAACCATTTTCAGGTTTGTGTGTAGAAAGAGAAAAAAAAGTCCCCCTTACTAGATGGGTATAGTCCAGGGTTTTAACAACCCCCATTCACTAGATAGGTACGTGCCAGAGGTTTTACCTCCTCCTCCTCCCCCCCCCCCCCCACCTTCCCCCACTTAGTAGAGTCTTCAGGGGTTTCATGAAGACAAACACCCCCTTACTAGATAGGTTCGATCCAGGGAGTTAACCTGTCCCCCTCTCTAGATATGTACAATTAGGGGGTTAACCTGTCCTCCTCTCTAGGTATGTACAGTTAGGGGGTTAACCTGTCCTCCTCTCTAGGTATGTACAGTTAGGGAGTTAACCTGTCCCCCTCTCTAGATATGTACAATTAGGGGGTTAACCTGTCCCCCCTCTCTAGATATGTACAATTAGGAGTTAACCTGTCCCCCTCTCTAGATATGTACAGTTAGGGGGTTAACCTGTCCCCTCTCTAGATATGTACAATTAGGGAGTTAACCTGTCCCCCTCTCTAGATATGTACAATGATGGGGTTAACCTGTCCCCCTCTCTAGATATGTACAATTAGGGAGTTAACCTGTCCCCCTCTCTAGATATGTACAATTAGGGAGTTAACCTGTCCCCCTCTCTAGTTATGTACAGTTAGGGAGTTAACCTGTCCCCCTCTCTAGATATGTACAATTAGGGAGTTAACCTGTCCCCCTCTCTAGTTATGTACAATTAGGGGGTTAACCTGTCCCCCTCTCTAGATATGTACAGTTAGGGAGTTAACCTGTCCCCCTCTCTAGATATGTACAATTAGGGGGTTAACCTGTCCCCCTCTCTAGATATGTACAATTAGGGGGGTTAACCTGTCCCCCTCTCTAGATATGTACAGTTAGGGGGTTAACCTGTCCCCCTCTCTAGATATGTACAGTTAGGGGGTTAACCTGTCCCCCTCTCTAGATATGTACAATTAGGGGGTTAACCTGTCCCCCTCTCTAGATATGTACAATTAGGGGGTTAACCTGTCCCCCTCTCTAGATATGTACAGTTAGGGGGTTAACCTGTCCCCCTCTCTAGATATGTACAGTTAGGGGGTTAACCTGTCCCCCTCTCTAGATATGTACAATTAGGGGGTTAACCTGTCCCCCTCTCTAGATATGTACAGTTAGGGGGTTAACCTGTCCCCCTCTCTAGATATGTACAATTAGGGGGTTAACCTGTCCCCCTCTCTAGATATGTACAATTAGGGGGTTAACCTGTCCCCCTCTCTAGATATGTACAGTTAGGGAGTTAACCTGTCCCCCTCTCTAGATATGTACAGTGAGGGGGTTAACCTGTCCCCCTCTCTAGATATGTACAGTTAGGGGGTTAACCTGTCCCCCTCTCTAGATATGTACAATTAGGGGGTTAACCTGTCCCCCTCTCTAGATATGTACAGTTAGGGGGTTAACCTGTCCCCCTCTCTAGATATGTACAGTTAGGGGGTTAACCTGTCCCCCTCTCTAGATACAGTGTATGTACAATTAGGGGGTTAACCTCTCCCCTTCTCTAGATATGTACAGTTAGGGGGTTAACCTGTCCCCCCCTCTCTAGATATGTACAATTAGGGAGTTAACCTGTCCCCCTCTCTAGATATGTACAGTTAGGGGGTTAACATGTCCCCCTCTCTAGATATGTACAGTTAGGGGGTTAACATGTCCCCCTCTCTAGATATGTACAATTAGGGGGTTAACCTGTCCCCCTCTCTAGATATGTACAGTTAGGGGGTTAACCTGTCCCCCTCTCTAGATATGTACAGTTAGGGAGTTAACCTGTCCCCCTCTCTAGATATGTACAGTTAGGGGGTTAACATGTCCCCCTCTCTAGATATGTACAATTAGGGGGTTAACCTGTCCCCCTCTCTAGATATGTACAGTTAGGGGGTTAACCTGTCCCCCTCTCTAGATATGTACAGTTAGGGGGTTAACATGTCCCCCTCTCTAGATATGTACAGTTAGGGGGTTAACATGTCCCCCTCTCTAGATATGTACAATTAGGGGGTTAACCTGTCCCCCTCTCTAGATATGTACAGTTAGGGGGTTAACCTGTCCCCCTCTCTAGATATGTACAGTTAGGGGGTTAACCTGTCCCCCTCTCTAGATATGTACAGTTAGGGGGTTAACCTGTCCCCCTCTCTAGATATGTACAGTTAGGGGGTTAACCTGTCCCCCTCTCTAGATATGTACAGTTAGGGGGTTAACCTGTCCCCCTCTCTAGATACAGTGTATGTACAATTAGGGGGTTAACCTCTCCCCTTCTCTAGATATGTACAGTTAGGGGGTTAACCTGTCCCCCTCTCTAGATATGTACAATTAGGGAGTTAACCTGTCCCCCTCTCTAGATATGTACAATTAGGGAGTTAACCTGTCCCCCTCTCTAGATATGTACAATTAGGGGGTTAACCTGTCCCCCTCTCTAGATATGTACAGTTAGGGAGTTAACCTGTCCCCTCTCTAGATATGTACAATTAGGGAGTTAACCTGTCCCCCTCTCTAGATATGTACAGTTAGGGGGTTAACATGTCCCCCTCTCTAGATATGTACAGTTAGGGGGTTAACATGTCCCCCTCTCTAGATATGTACAATTAGGGGGTTAACCTGTCCCCCTCTCTAGATATGTACAGTTAGGGGGTTAACCTGTCCCCCTCTCTAGATAGGTACAGTTAGGGGGTTAACCTGTCCCCCTCTCTAGATATGTACAGTTAGGGGGTTAACCTGTCCCCCTCTCTAGATATGTACAGTTAGGGGGTTAACCTGTCCCCCTCTCTAGATACAGTGTATGTACAATTAGTTAACCTGTCCCCCTCTCTAGATATGTACAGTTAGGGGGTTAACCTGTCCCCCTCTCTAGATATGTACAGTTAGGGGGTTAACCTGTCCCCCTCTCTAGATACAGTGTATGTACAATTAGGGGGTTAACCTGTCCCCCTCTCTAGATATGTACAATTAGGGAGTTAACCTGTCTCCCTCTCTAGATATTTACAATTAGGGGGTTAACCTGTCCCCCTCTCTAGATATGTACAATTAGGGGGTTAACCTGTCCCCCTCTCTAGATATGTACAATTAGGGGGTTAACCTGTCCCCCTCTCTAGATATGTACAGTTAGGGAGTTACCTGTCCCCCTCTCTAGATATGTACAGTTAGGGAGTTAACCTGTCCCCCTCTCTAGATATGTACAGTTAGGGAGTTAACCTGTCCCCCTCTCTAGATATGTACAATTAGGGAGTTAACCTGTCCCCCTCTCTAGATATGTACAGTTAGGGGGTTAACCTGTCCCCCCTCTCTAGATATGTACAGTTAGGGAGTTAACCTGTCCCCCTCTCTAGATATGTACAGTTAGGAGTTAACCTGTCCCCCTCTCTAGATATGTACAGTTAGGGGGTTAACCTGTCCCCTCTCTAGATATGTACAATTAGGGAGTTAACCTGTCCCCCTCTCTAGATATGTACAATGATGGGGTTAACCTGTCCCCCTCTCTAGATATGTACAATTAGGGAGTTAACCTGTCCCCCTCTCTAGATATGTACAATTAGGGGGTTAACCTGTCCCCCTCTCTAGATATGTACAATTAGGGAGTTAACCTGTCCCCCTCTCTAGATATGTACAATTAGAGGGTTAACCTGTCCCCTCTCTAGATATGTATAATTAGGGGGTTCAAACACACAAAAAAGAGGGTGCTTACAGTTACAGGGATGCCTGTGTTGGTATGCACAGTCTGAATCAAAACCCAATTAAAAACCCAATTATAATTGGGTTTTTAATTGGGTTTTTAATTGGGTCCTGAATCATTTTAAAAGATGAGTGTAGGCTTTCCAAGGTAAATACCATTCTGTCAAAAATAAATTGTATTGATGAAAAAAATAAAATAAAATAAAAACATTTGGCAGCTCTCAATAGTACCCATGGGGTAGGGGTACATGTATGTTTCACATATGTCGGGCAACATGTGAATGATAGGCACTTTTGTTAAATGTATTAACCCTCCTACTGATAGACCATTTGAAACCATTCAAAATTTCCACTTTCAAAAATGCCCATTGGTTTTGTACACACATGGTGATACCATTTGAACAGTGTTGGTAGCAAGCTTTACTACCATTCAAATCTATTCAAGTGCATAGAGGGTCCATTGATTCACCACTTAGAAGTATCCAAACAAGGTTTTGTATTAGCTGTACTACCATTTGGAAAGATCCAAACAAGGTTTTGTATTAGCTGACCTACTATTCAAAACCATTTGGGGGAATCAATACTGTACACAGTTATTTCACCATTCAAAACCACAAAAGCGAATGGTTTCAAATGGTGCATCAACTTGTATGAAAAAGGTACCAGAAGTAGGAGGGTTAAAGTATATGTGTATATAAGGTTATAGTCATGCATTACAGTATGTGAATCTTTAAGTTTTAATTAAATTGAAAGTCTCATAGTGCGTGGTCATTTTTCCCCTGTAGGTCACTACCCACGTTGGCACGACAGGCCAGGTCAAGTATGTTAAGACAGACAGCGGTCTGAAAGTGATAGATAATTACCAGATTCACCTGCATGGTATCAAAGTGGAAGCACTTAACTCCTACATTAGAGTGGAACAATCCCAGGCAAACCGAAGCAAGAAACCCTTCCAGCCTGTCAGGTATGAGGGAGCTTAACCCATTTGGAAAATTGATGACAGACCTAATTGAATCAACATCATACTGTCATGCTTATTTCACATCTTAAATATAACAATCACCTTTGAAAATGCATCTTAAACATGGACTGTCATGGCTGAGTAGTTTAAATTAATGCATGATATTGTGACCAGGATGACTGTGGTATTTGTATGCTGTAAACAAATCTGGCTGTACTCCTCGGAAGATTAAAGAATGTTGTATAACATCCAAGTAGATCCTTGTCATTTTGGTTCCCTTCACCAAGCATTTTTGTTCCATCTCATTTGATCTATTGCACGCTAGACCACATCATGCGTTATATACACAGCGGTACAAAAATGCCCTCTTTTGACAAGATAAAACCATTCGAGCAAACCGTGCATCATAAGCCGAAAAATAAAGTAGTGGATGCCAGAATACAATCTTGTATATTTTGTTTATTCTTAAATAATTTTATCTTCCAATCAAATGACAAAGATGTACTTCGCCTCGTTGAATGGAACATTCCATCTTTCAACTCATGAAAATACTCTTACCATTGCGCTCATATAAACATTCATTATTTGTATAATATTGGCCTAACAATCAAGGTTAATAGTGTAAAGTGTGCATGGTGATAGATTTGACACTACATGTCCGATAACATCATGAATTTACCCTTCCAATTATTATTAGGATTGACGTTCACCCAGACCAGATCACTAAGGTTACCATTGGTAGACTCCATTACAGTGAGACTACGTCCAACAACATGCGAAAGAAAGGTAAACCAAACCCAGACCAGCGTTTCTTTATGCTTGTGGTGGCAGTCCATGCTCACTGTGGAGACCAAAACTACATGCTGTCAGCTCATGTCTCAGAGAGAATTATAGTCAGGGTATGTCTTTATTAATGTTTATTACATTTGTTTTTTCATGTATATTTTATATAATAATAATAATAATAATACAGAAGATTTATAATGCGCACATATCCACCAAGAAGTGCTCAAGGCGCTTTACAGTAAACAAGAAATCATACAATAGCATAACAATACAATAGCAAATGCAATATAATACTAAACAAAAAGAAAAAAAGTGCATAAATGAATGTTAGTAGTCCTTATATCAGTATTTTCCATGTAGAAAGGAAGTTAATACTCAAATAAGATATTTGCAAAATATTTGACAAAAGCAATAAGTCAACCTTAACTGGAGTCCACTAGCCAATTGACAAAAGCAATAAGTCAACCTTAACTGGGGTCCACTAGCCAATTGACAAAAGCAATAAGTCAACCTTAACTGGGGTCCACTAGCCAATTGACAAAAGCAATAAGTCAACCTTGACTGGGGTCCACTAGCCAATTGACAAAAGCAATAAGTCAACCTTGACTGGGTTCCACTAGCCAATTGCCAGTTTAGTATAGCAGACGTGTCAAAATACTCTCTAACTAGACTGACTGGCTAGTGAAAATAACAATGACTGAACTGCTACCTAATAATAATAATAAAGATTTTTAGCGCGCACATATCCACCCTGCTGGGCGCTCAAGGCGCGGAAACAAAGAAAAAAACATGAATACAAACAATATACAATGATAGCATAGGGAAAAAAATAAATAAATAAAATGAATAGAAACTCACGTTCAACTAATAAGGAAATTATGAACAATCATTACTTCATCTTTTTTATTTTTTTACATATTTCTTCAGGCTAACAAGCTACAGTGTCTTAACCCTAACTCCCCAGACAACTAAGCCAGTTGGAGGATTTTGAAGGATTTTTTTTGTTTTAATACAATGCCTAGGGAGTTAGGGTTAAGGAATCCTTAGTTTCATTACCAGAAAGATATAAAGGCTCATAAAATATGAACATATAAAACATTGTAGTTGCCTTAAGTTGACGATCAATATTTAGCTGGATTCTTTGGTCTGTAACATTGGTTTGGTCAAAAATTGCAACATGAGAGTATTGCAATAATGAATGATTTTAATAAGCTGTTAACTCTTGTTATTGAGTTTTTTCAGGTACACCATGTGAAAATCTCTTCTTGGAAGAAGTGATAGCTCTGAGAAGAGCCGGTTTGTTTGTTCTCAACGTTTCAACTAGTCTGCTCTAGCCGTCTTCAGGAGACTGAAGAAAGTATAGAGTGCAGTAGATTTTTATCTTTCTACTGTGATTGGTGCTCGGTGAATTGTATCGGCTAAAGTGCGTCACAGAGCACCAATCAAAGCAGCTCTCGCCTACAAAAAGATCCTCCAACACAAGACAAAAATCTACTGCACTGTACACTCTCTTCAGTCTCCTGATGACGGCTAGAGCAGACTAGCTCAGTCAGTAGATGGCGCTTCTCATAGGCAGACGTCTATCAATTTTGCTCGTCAAATTTTACGTTTTTTACTTTGTTTTTATCATCTAATAATACTTTGGCTAATATTTTACTCTGCATTTTTAATCTTACTTCTTTTTCCACTTTTACTAGTTGTTTTTCTTTATTTTTATTCGTTTCGATACCTAATTGTTTCTATTTTGTTTTATATCTCGACATACTGTACTTTTATTATATTCTTTTGTACAGCGCGCTGAGATTTGTATGTAGCGCGCTATATAAGAACAATACATTATCACTATCATTATTATTAGTTGAAACGTTGAGAACAAACCGACCGGCTCTTCTCAGAGCTATCACTTCTTCCAAGAAGAGATTAATACATGTGTACCTGAAAAAACTCAGTAACATCTATGTCCACCATGCAAAGCCTCATCCTACATCTGTTAACTATTGTTGTTCTTACAGGCTTCCAATCCAGGTCAATTTGAAAGTGATGTTGATGTTATGTGGCAGAAAGGACAAACACAAGACTCTATATATCATGCGGTGAGTGTTGCACTTGGATTTTGAAATCAATGTGAGTCATATATACTACTCAAAACAATTTAGGGAACACCGGAATAATCTCAGTTAAAGCAAGATCATTTATTTCAGATAAACACGATGTTTCACAGAATTGATGAGAAACAACTGCACAATGAAACAGATGATAAAGGATGCATGTAGTGATTACACATTTCATGACATGACTACTGAAAGAGAGAGGGGGTTGCAAATGAAAATCCCGGTTCATGGAACATTTCAAACCTATTTGATGTTAAAAATCCGGTGTTCCCTAAATTGTTTTGAGTAGTATACATATATGACTAAATGAATAACTTTATAACAAACTCTATCAAACAGTTAAAACCATGTGTTGAGATGACACAGTGAATGATAATTAACAATATTCCTTTTAATGACCATATCAATAAACATATTCAGGGTCGTATCGGTATCAACACTGACAGGCCTGATGAAGCGCTGGTCGTTCATGGTAACTTACGGGTCACAGGTCATGTCATGCAACCATCCGATGCAAGAGCCAAGGAGAACATTGTAGAGGTGAGATACATGATTGACATTAATTGTTTAGGGGGGTAGGGATCTTCAGTTAAAGGTCCTAGGAAATAGAAATTTTTAACAGTGAAAACAATAAAGTATACCTATTGGAACATATATTTGTCATTTGTCTATTTTATCCCCGCCCCTTTGCACCATTAAAAAAATAAATTCTGAAATTAGGCGCCACGCCCTCCCCTACCTCCTCATTATCATATTATAATCTGCAACCGTGACGTAGACCTAGGAAGGTCCAGCACTGCTCTGCGATGAAGTTTCAGTCAAGTCGCACTCAAAACCACTGAAGTTGATGTGTCATATTAGATCTTCTTTTCAGCTAAATTTAGTAGATATCCCACATTTTGGGAAATGCCTTGTAGGTGTGTTGTTGCTGGGTGTAGCAACACCACAAGGAAGGTGTCAGCCTTCACCGATTTCCACCAGACCCTAAATACAGGCGAATTTGGACGGCGAGTGTGAAGCTGACCAGGCGAAATGGTCAGGACCAACGGAGCACTCTATGATATGTAGCGCCACTTTGAGCCAACATACTTTGACCGGGGCTCCAGAGCCAGTTTGGCATGAGATTTAAAGCCATGCTGCGCCCTGATGCAGTACCAACAATATTTCCTTAAGTCAGAAGGCCAAGAAACGTCCAGAAAAGAAAAGAGTAGCTTTCTGAAGCGAGAAAGTCTCAGGGTAAGTTGCTTTGTTTTCCGTGTAACTTACATGTGTATGTGCACCCACAAGCAATAGGCTTATTACTAACGTTAGAGGTCGATTGTTACACTTCGCACACCACATTAACGCTAAAAATGTCGCTTTCATTGTGAAGTCACTGAAGATGTCATTGTACAATTCTTTGACAATGTTAATTATGTGTGTGATTTTTGGATCTTGTTTCAAAATCATCGAGTGCAGAATTATGTTTTGAAACGGTCATAACGACGGCTTACACAATTCACCAATGACTCTGGCCATGTGTATCCATGCCATTGATTCGACGGGCCTTGCGCTCGCTTTACGGTAGAGCCTACAGTACAGATTTATCGGTGCTATACGGTCATGTTTACTATGCAACTTGCAAGTCGTGTGCACATACACTGTACATGTGTACGCTACACAGTTTATGACCCTTTTATAATCCCACGGTTTAACCATGGAGCAACTAAACACAATGGCAACATTGGTGCCTAACATTGGAGCTTAGTTTATTCATGGTTTATTGCTCCTAGGTTCACGTCACGAACAGCGCCACCGCTAAGCAGCATTTGAAATTAGATGAGGCAATTTTGTAAAATCAAATTAAAAATAATTAGCCCAATCCAGACATAAATTAAACGTAAAATCGTTTTTTATTCATATCAATTGATAAAATAACAAAAGAAAATAAATAAGCACAATTTGACTCTTCCTAGGACCTTTAAGGTAGTAATCAGTGATTCTCAACCAGGATTTTCCCTTGGAGTGGCTCTCATTCTCATCACTAGCCCAGTAACATTCAGTGAACATATGGGGCATATGTTGAAACTCAATTTATCACATTCCCCCCCCCCCCCCCCCCACACACTTCTCTTCCACTCTAATGTTTTTTAAATGAAATAAAGATACACAATATTTGTAGCCCATTTTTAAAAAAAAGGAAACTGTAAAAAAAAACATGAACAAATAATAACAGAATGTGGGGACAGAAGGAGGTCCATGACTTTGGTATCAAACTCAATCATTTATTTTCCCCCACATCCAAACCAACATTAATCATAAACCTTCTCTTTAATTCAATGTCTTCATAACACCTGGACAACTATAATATAATATCCATCACGCAATTCCCTAAATTCAATGTTTTATTGATCCCTCTGAACTCCCCTGTGATTGTAGGTTGATTCCAGAGAGCAACTTAAGAATATTGGCAAGGTGCGTATCTATCGCTACAACTACATTCCAGAGTTTGTAGAACAGGCAGGCCTACCAGAGTGTGACCAAGTCGAGACTGGGGTCATAGCACAAGAAGTACAGAATGTTATTCCTGATGCAGTCACTGAGACAGGTAGTTTAATAATAATTGTCTTTAAAAAGCAACAACAACAATAATAATAATACATTCCCTGACAAGAAACTAAATGAATTATTATCTGAAAACGTACGTTATTTTAAAATGAGAATATTCTAAGGTTTGAGATTTCTTCCTCACTGCAAAATTTCATCTGATGTTATCCAAATGTGACCTGTCACCACAAAATGAGCTTAGCCCTCCTATGCCCAGGCTGAAATTTGGCCCAGTAAGCACCGCACCCACAGACAGTCACTTGAGTATTTTTGGTTGCATTGCCAATTGGTAGGTCAAACCACAGAGTCACACAGAGCTGTGTCTGTACTGTCGAGTGGTTTTGGTTTGACCTATCCTAGCCACATGTCCTTGCATTTATTTGAGTGCACTGCACAAAGTCAATGGGTTGGGAGTTACATACAAATTTTGAGTGTCTTTGATTGGTTTTGGTTTGACCTCCTATCACAGCCACATGTGCTTGCATGTATTTGAGTGCACTGCACAAAGTCAATGGGTTAAGAGAGACATACAAATTTTGAGTGTCTTTGATTGTTAAACCTATAGGAGGGTTAAAGTCGAAAATTTAAACAACTGAGTTATTGGTATTTCTGGATTCAGTAGAACAAGAGCTTTCCAATGATATATAACACTTGGGGTTACAGCGATCCCCCAGACCACCAGAGGGGGATTTGCGACTTTGTTTCCATCTTTATTTGAAGTTGTTTGTCAGAACACGATAAAAGCTACCAACGAAATTGGCCTGAAATTTAGGTTTTTAATTGTCTGATCATACTGAAAATTTGGAATTCGATATTAAGGAGAATACAAATTGCAAATATAATATTAAAAAAAATAAAAAAATAGACCTCCCCTCCAATTTTTCACTTTTCCCGCTGTACTGTGAAATGGTATAGTGGGACTTTATGCTCATTTCGTTGAAACAGGTCACAAATGATACTGTTTTGCCCACAGGTGATGTACAACTCTCCAACGGCGACAGCATTGACAATTTCCTTTCAGTCAACAAAGATCGCATCTACATGGAGAACATTGGTGCTGTGAAGGAGCTATGTAAGCTGACAGACAACCTGGAGACACGGATTGATGAGTTGGAGAAGATGAATCGTAGGCTGGCCAAACTCAAGAGATTAGACAGCTTTAAGTCCAACTCAAGCTCAGGCACATTTAGGTATTCACTCATACTCAGACACATTTAGGTATTCACTCATACTCAGGCACATTTAGGTATTCACTCAAGCTCAGGCACATTTAGGTATTCACTCATACTCAGACACATTTAGGTATTCACTCATACTCAGGCACATTTAGGTATTCACTCAAGCTCAGGCACATTTAGGTATTCACTCAAGCTCAGGCACATTTAGGTATTCACTCAAGCTCAGACACATTTAGGTATTCACTCATACTCAGGCACATTTAGGTATTCACTCATACTCAGGCACATTTAGGTATTCACTCATACTCAGACACATTTAGGTATTCACTCATACTCAGGCACATTTAGGTATTCACTCAAGCTCAGGCACATTTAGGTATTCACTCATACTCAGACACATTTAGGTATTCACTCATACTCAGGCACATTTAGGTATTCACTCAAGCTCAGGCACATTTAGGTATTCACTCAAGCTCAGGCACATTTAGGTATTCACTCAAGCTCAGACACATTTAGGTATTCACTCATACTCAGGCACATTTAGGTATTCACTCATACTCAGGCACATTTAGGTATTCACTCAAGCTCAGGCACATTTATGTATTCACTCATACTCAGACACATTTAGGTATTCACTCATACTCAGGCACATTTAGGTATTCACTCAAGCTCAGGCACATTTAGGTATTCACTCAAGCTCAGACACATTTAGGTATTCACTCAAGCTCAGACACATTTAGGTATTCACTCAAGCTCAGACACATTTAGGTATTCACTCATACTCAGGCACATTTAGGTATTCACTCATGCTCAGGCACATTTAGGTATTCACTCAAGCTCAGGCACATTTAGGTATTCACTCATACTCAGACACATTTAGGTATTCACTCATACTCGGACACATTTAGGTATTCACTCATACTCAGGCACATTTATGTATTCACTCATACTCAGGCACATTTAGGTATTCACTCAAGCTCAGGCACATTTAGGTATTCACTCATACTCAGACACATTTAGGTATTCACTCATACTCAGGCACATTTAGGTATTCACTCATACTCAGGCACATTTAGGTATTCACTCAAGCTCAGGCACATTTAGGTATTCACTCATACTCAGACACATTTAGGTATTCACTCATACTCGGACACATTTAGGTATTCACTCATACTCAGACACATTTAGGTATTCACTCATACTCAGACACATTTAGGTATTCACTCATACTCAGACACATTTAGGTATTCACTCAAGCTCAGGCACATTTAGGTATTCACTCAAGCTCAGGCACATTTAGGTATTCACTCAAGCTCAGGCACATTTAGGTATTCACTCATACTCAGACACATTTATGTATTCACTCATACTCAGGCACATTTATGTATTCACTCAAGCTCAGACACATTTATGTATTCACTCAAGCTCAGGCACATTTAGGTATTCACTCATACTCAGACACATTTAGGTATTCACTCAAGCTCAGGAACATTTATGTATTCACTCATACTCAGACACATTTAGGTATTCACTCAAGCTCAGGCACATTTATGTATTCACTCATGCTCAGGCACATTTAGATATTCACTCAAGCTCAGACACATTTAGGTATTCACTCAAGCTCAGACACATTTAGGTATTCACTCAAGCTCAGACACATTTAGGTATTCACTCATACTCAGGCACATTTAGGTATTCACTCATGCTCAGGCACATTTAGGTATTCACTCAAGCTCAGGCACATTTAGGTATTCACTCATACTCGGACACATTTAGGTATTCACTCATACTCGGACACATTTAGGTATTCACTCATACTCAGGCACATTTAGGTATTCACTCATGCTCAGGCACATTTATGTATTCACTCAAGCTCAGGCACATTTAGGTATTCACTCATACTCAGGCACGTTTAGGTATTCACTCAAGCTCAGGCACATTTAGGTATTCACTCAAGCTCAGACACATTTAGGTATTCACTCATACTCAGGCACATTTATGTATTCACTCATACTCAGGCACATTTAGGTATTCACTCATACTCAGACACATTTAGGTATTCACTCATACTCGGGCACATTTATGTATTCACTCAAGCTCAGGCACATTTAGGTATTCACTCATGCTCAGGCACATTTATGTATTCACTCATACTCAGACACATTTAGGTATTCACTCAAGCTCAGACACATTTAGGTATTCACTCATACTCAGGCACATTTATGTATTCACTCAAGCTCAGGCACATTTAGGTATTCACTCATACTCAGGCACATTTATGTATTCACTCATACTCAGACACATTTAGGTATTCACTCAAGCTCAGACACATTTAGGTATTCACTCAAGCTCAGGCACATTTAGGTATTCACTCATGCTCAGGCACATTTATGTATTCACTCATACTCAGGCACATTTATGTATTCACTCATACTCAGACACATTTAGGTATTCACTCAAGCTCAGACACATTTAGGTATTCACTCAAGCTCAGGCGCATTTATGTATTCACTCATACTCAGACACATTTAGGTATTCACTCAAGCTCAGGCACATTTATGTATTCACTCAAGCTCAGGCACATGTAGGTATTCACTCAAGCTCAGACACATTTAGGTATTCACTCATACTCAGGCACATTTAGGTATTCACTCAAGCTCAGGCACATTTAGGTATTCACTCAAGCTCAGACACATTTATGTATTCACTCAAGCTCAGGCACATGTAGGTATTCACTCAAGCTCAGACACATTTAGGTATATTCACTCAAGCTCAGACACATTTATGTATTCACTCAAGCTCAGGCACATTTAGGTATTCACTCAAGCTCAGGCACATTTAGGTATTCACTCATACTCAGGCACATTTAGGTATTCACTCATACTCAGACACATTTAGGTATTCACTCAAGCTCAGGCACATTTAGGTATTCACTCATACTCAGGCACATTTAGGTATTCACTCATGCTCAGGCACATTTATGTATTCACTCATACTCGGGCACATTTATGTATTCACTCATACTCAGACACATTTAGGTATTCACTCAAGCTCGGGCACATTTAGGTATTCACTCAAGCTCAGGCACATTTAGGTATTCACTCAAGCTCAGGCACATTTAGGTATTCACTCATACTCAGACACATTTAGGTATTCACTCAAGCTCAGGCACATTTAGGTATTCACTCATACTCAGGCACATTTAGGTATTCACTCATACTCAGGCACATTTAGGTATTCACTCATACTCAGGCACATTTATGTATTCACTCAAGCTCAGGCACATTTAGGTATTCACTCATACTCAGACACATTTAGGTATTCACTCATACTCAGGCACATTTATGTATTCACTCATACTCGGGCACATTTATAATAATAATAATAATAATGTATAGATTTATATAGCGCACGTATCCACCAACTAAGTGGCGCTCAAGGCGCATTATATTATTATCCCTGCTCATAAGGCTCATAAGGCTCATAAATCATTCCTGAAACCATCTCAGCTCCCTGGGGAGTATACAGCTCAATTGCTGCCATTTCTAGCGCATAGAGAGCAAACCATCTCTGCCTTCACAGGTACCCATTTAACCCCTGGGTGGAGAGAAGCAATTATGGTTAAGTGCCTTGCTCAAGGACACAGGTGTCACGGCTGGGGCTCGAACCCACACTCTGCTGCTGGCAACACCAGAACTTGAGTTCAGTGCGCTAGACCGCTCGGCCACGATTAATCCACTTTACGTGCATTATACAACACACGGGACCTACGGCTTTACGTCCCATCCGAAGGACGAAGCAATTATGGTTAAGTACCTTGCTCAAGGATACAAGCGTCACGACCGGGGCTCGAACCCACACCCTGCTGCTGGCAACACCAGAACTTGAGTTCGGTGCGCTAGACCGCTCGGCCAAGCTCAAGCTCAGGCACATTTAGGTATTCACTCAAGCTCAGGCACATTTAGGTATTCACTCATACTCAGACACATTTAGGTATTAATAATAATAATAATAATAATGTGTGGACTTATATAGCGCACGTATCCACCAACTAAGTGGTGCTCAAGGCGCATTCTTTTTTACGTGCATTACACAACACACGGGACCTACGGCTTTACGTCCCATCCGAAGGACGAAGCAATTATGGTTAAGTGCCTTGCTCAAGGACACAAGTGTCATGACCGGGGCTCGAACCCACACCCTGCTGCTGGCAACACCAGAACTTGAATTCGGTGCGCTAGACCGCTCGGCCACGACACTCAAGCTCAGGAACATTTATGTATTCACTCATACTCAGGCACATTTATGTATTCACTCATGCTCAGGCACATTTAGATATTCACTCAAGCTCAGACACATTTAGGTATTCACTCATACTCAGACACATTTATGTATTCACTCATACTCAGACACATTTAGGTATTCACTCAAGCTCAGACACATTTAGGTATTCACTCAAGCTCAGGCGCATTTATGTATTCACTCATACTCAGACACATTTAGTTATTCACTCAAGCTCAGGCACATTTAGGTATTCACTCATGCTCAGGCACATTTATGTATTCACTCATACTCAGACACATTTAGGTATTCACTCAAGCTCAGGCACATTTAGGTATTCACTCAAGCTCAGGCACATTTATGTATTCACTCAAGCTCAGACACATTTATGTATTCACTCAAGCTCAGACACATTTATGTATTCACTCAAGCTCAGGCACATTTAGGTATTCACTCATACTCAGGCACATTTAGGTATTCACTCATACTCAGACACATTTATGTATTCACTCATGCTCAGGCACATTTAGGTATTCACTCAAGCTCAGGCACATTTATGTATTCACTCAAGCTCAGGCACATGTAGGTATTCACTCAAGCTCAGGCACATTTAGGTATTCACTCATACTCGGGCACATTTATGTATTCACTCATGCTCAGGCACATTTAGGTATTCACTCATACTCAGGCACATTTAGGTATTCACTCAAGCTCAGGCACATGTAGGTATTCACTCAAGCTCAGACACATTTAGGTATTCACTCAAGCTCAGGCACATGTAGGTATTCACTCAAGCTCAGGCACATTTAGGTATTCACTCATACTCGGGCACATTTATGTATTCACTCATGCTCAGGCACATTTAGGTATTCACTCAAGCTCAGGCACATTTATGTATTCACTCAAGCTCAGGCACATGTAGGTATTCACTCAAGCTCAGGCACATTTAGGTATTCACTCAAGCTCAGGCACATTTAGGTATTCACTCAAGCTCAGGCACATTTAGGTATTCACTCAAGCTCAGGCACATGTAGGTATTCACTCAAGCTCAGACACATTTAGGTATTCACTCAAGCTCAGGCACATTTAGGTATTCACTCATACTCAGGCACATTTAGGTATTCACTCATACTCAGACACATGTAGGTATTCACTCAAGCTCAGGCACATTTAGGTATTCACTCAAGCTCAGGCACATTTATGTATTCACTCAAGCTCAGGCACATGTAGGTATTCACTCAAGCTCAGACACATTTATGTATTCACTCAAGCTCAGGCACATTTGTGACCCAGCACGAGTAAATGAGACATTTTGAGGCAAAAATGAAAATTGAGATTTTGATTTCATCATGTAGGGCATTTTCCAAGGATTAAAATGACACCTCACTGACCTGTACAGAGTTCACGGTTTCGAAGTTATGGTCGGTCAAAGATTGCGTGACACTGACAAAATTCAAGTTCAAGTTACAACATGCATACGCTGTTTTACGCTGTTAAAGTTACTGGTCATTTTCTTTATTGTTAATTTTGCATGTAAATTCAAAACACCATAGCAACCAGGCACATACATTGCCAAAACACAATCAAATTTGGCACACACATAAAATTGATTTATATTTACAATACTGGACTGAAATTTGTTAACTTTGGTCTCATCTACATATCTTAGAAATAAGTTTAAAAAACACATTTTTGGGCAAAAAAGTACCAGAAATAAGTATTCCGTCTCAACAATTTCACACATGAAAGGGATTTAAAATTACCACAAATGTGTCTCCCTTGAGTTGAATTATGCATGGCAGGTGCTATAAATCAAATATGCAGTTTCAAATTACATGTGTCACTATTTGAGGTAAAAATGATAAAAAATGCAATTATTCCTAAAAATTGCATTGGCATGGAGGAAGCTTCACCGTCATGACCAGTAATAGTATTATCGACATCGTTGTCACTAACTTTAGTTTCAGTTTCACTCTCACTGGCACTGACAGTGCTGTCATCGTCGTCACTATCTCCGTTATTACCACCGTTTGCAAAATATTCGTGGATCATATTTTCCCACTCTCCCCATCTGTACGGGTTTCATCACGATTTAACAAATTGCAACCCCGAATGTTGTTTAGAAGATCAGAAATTAATTTCTCTTGGGGATCCATGATCGAAAACAGTTGCATGTACATATAATCCTGTTGGTAAGTGGAGCCGGAAGTGCAGCGTTAACGAATATTCATGTACATGAATGTATACCATTAGTTTACACTGCACTTCCGGCTCCAAACGTCACACTTACCAACAGGATAACGTCAGCATACATTATACTGATCAGATGACCAAAAGCAACCAATCACGCATAGTATACTGGAACAATTGCAGTGACAAGGTTGAGTTTGCTGTTATAGTTTCTATTTGGCTTTTTTATTGGTTTAGGTGTGCCCTTTGACCTTTCACTGAGTTTTATTATTAGAATGAGGAAATGCCCCATCCAATGATACAACAATGGCGTCATTCGACAGTACATACAGCTCGCTGCGAGTCGTGGGAAAACGACGAGTTTTAGCTTAATTTATGGTCCGAAATTGAAAAGTACTGCATCTTTCTGAAGCTGACATGTTTCACAAATGCCACATTATTTAGATTTTATCATTCACTTTCCACAATTTTTTTTTTAGGACATGAAAGCAGACATATTAAGGTACATTTTGTTGCAAAAAAAAAAAATCGAATTGATTTGCCCTCTCTGCCTAATTTTTGCATGTAGGACCCCCTACTGCGTATTCGCCCATGCCGCAATCCGTCTCATTTACTCGCGTCGAGTCACATTTAGGTATTCACTCAAGCTCAGGCACATTTAGGTATTCACTCAAGCTCAGGCACATTTAGGTATTCACTCATACTCAGGCACATTTATGTATTCACTCATACTCAGGCACATTTATGTATTCACTCATACTCAGGCACATTTATGTATTCACTCATACTCAGGCACATTTATGTATTCACTCAAGCTCAGACACATTTATGTATTCACTCATACTCAGGCACATTTATGTATTCACTCAAGCTCAGGCACATTTAGGTATTCACTCATACTCAGGCACATTTAGGTATTCACTCATACTCAGGCACATTTATGTATTCACTCATACTCAGGCACATTTAGGTATTCACTCATACTCAGGCACATTTAGGTATTCACTCATACTCAGGCACATTTATGTATTCACTCATACTCAGGCACATTTAGGTATTCACTCATGCTCAGGCACATTTAGGTATTCACTCAAGCTCAGGCACATTTAGGTATTCACTCATACTCAGGCACATTTATGTATTCACTCATACTCAGGCACATTTATGTATTCACTCAAGCTCAGACACATTTATGTATTCACTCATACTCAGGCACATTTATGTATTCACTCATACTCGGACACATTTATGTATTCACTCAAGCTCAGACACATTTATGTATTCACTCATACTCAGGCACATTTATGTATTCACTCATACTCAGGCACATTTAGGTATTCACTCATGCTCAGGCACATTTATGTATTCACTCAAGCTCAGGCACATTTAGGTATTCACTCAAGCTCAGGCACATTTATGTATTCACTCATACTCAGGCACATTTATGTATTCACTCAAGCTCAGGCACATTTATGTATTCACTCATACTCAGGCACATTTATGTATTCACTCAAGCTCAGGCACATTTAGGTATTCACTCATACTCAGGCACATTTAGGTATTCACTCATACTCAGGCACATTTATGTATTCACTCATACTCAGGCACATTTAGGTATTCACTCATACTCGGGCACATTTAGGTATTCACTCATACTCGGGCACATTTAGGTATTCACTCATACTCGGGCACATTTAGGTATTCACTCATACTCGGGCACATTTAGGTATTCACTCATACTCGGGCACATTTAGGTATTCACTCATACTCGGGCACATTTATGTATTCACTCATACTCGGGCACATTTATGTATTCACTCATACTCGGGCACATTTAGGTATTCACTCATACTCAGGCACATTTAGGTATTCACTCATACTCAGGCACATTTATGTATTCACTCAAGCTCAGGCACATTTAGGTATTCACTCATACTCAGGCACATTTATGTATTCACTCATACACATTTATGTATTCACTCAAGCTCAGACACATTTATGTATTCACTCAAGCTCAGGCACATTTATTTATTCACTCAAGCTCAGGCACATTTAGGTATTCACTCAAGCTCAGGCACATTTAGGTATTCACACAAGCTCAGGCACATTTAGGTATTCACTCATGCTCAGGCACATTTATGTATTCACTCATGCTCGGGCACATTTATGTATTCACTCATACTCGGGCACATTTATGTATTCACTCATACTCAGGCACATTTATGTATTCACTCATGCTCAGCCACATTTAGGTATTCACTCAAGCTCAGGCACATTTATGTATTCACTCATGCTCAGGCACATTTATGTATTCACTCATACTCAGGCACATTTATGTATTCACTCAAGCTCAGGCACATTTAGGTATTCACTCATGCTCAGGCACATTTAGGTATTCACTCATACTCAGGCACATTTATGTATTCACTCATACTCAGACACATTTAGGTATTCACTCAAGCTCAGGCACATGTAGGTATTCACTCAAGAGTATGTTTTATTTTAGATCACTACTTTATCAAAAGGACAAACATGATTGTTACAATACATGATATTATTTGTACAACATTTCTCAATAGGTCATTGACCATCTCAAGTTAGTATATATGCCAAACTGGTTGCACACGGATGTACTTCTTTCCAATCAATTATTTCTGATAAAAATGAACCAGGTCATTGATAAGAATTTGCAAGTGAATAAATCACTAGTAACTGGTCAAGTAATGACACATGTGAACTGTTTCACAATGATTTGATTAATTATTTTGTATATATCAACTGAAATTGATGTTCTTTTAAAATAGAATTGTACAGGTTAAAAGCATAATTAACTGTGAACAGGTGAAGCACATGTTATCTTTAATGATCATTTGTTATGTGTAGTCGCACAGGGAGCAACCGTTCTGGTGTAGGCTTCAGTAAGAGTCAACGTAAAGATGGTCAAAGAGACAACAGACGTAAGGCAGTGGAGGAAGATGCATGTCTGACTCAGAAAGCAATGTGTGTCATCATCATCATACTTGTCTTTATCATGCTCTTTTGGTGAGTTAATTTGGCCAGATATCATTCCTCAAAGAGTGATTTTAAGCAATTGTTAATTGTTGATCTCTCCCAATTTTCTGAAAGGTTATACCATCTGAAACATAGCCAACATAAGTTTTGTTGTCTAAACCTACAATTTTTTTCTTCTTTGAACCCCTTTTTGCCGTGAAAAGCCCTAGGTCATCAATAACATACAATCCACCAAACATAAGTGAAGTAAGTTATACATACACACACTTGATCTTAAATAATGAACAAGATAGCCTGACAATTCCCTGTGTTATACAAAATTTGTGACTATACTGAGTAAAAGTTATTCATTGAATGGGTTGCCTTTGCCTGGGTAAGGAAGATTTAATGGGTTGCCTTTGTCTGGGTAAGGAAGGTTGAATGGTTGCCTTTGACTGGGTAAGGAAGGTTGAATGGGTTGCCTTTGCCTGGGTAAGGAAGATTGAATGGGTTGCCTTTGACTGGGTAAGGAAGATTGAATGGTTGCCTTTGACTGGGTAAGGAAGATTGAATGGGTCGCCTTTGACTGGGTAAGGAAGATTGAATGGTTGCCTTTGACTGGGTAAGGAAGATTGAATGGGTTGCCTTTGCCTGGGTAAGGAAGATTGAATGAGTTGCCTTTGCCTGGGTAAGGAAGATTGAATGGGTCGCCTTTGCCTGGGTAAGGAAGATTGAATGAGTTGCCTTTGACTGGGTAAGGAAGATTGAATGGGTTGCCTTTGCCTGGGTAAGGAAGATTGAATGAGTTGCCTTTGCCTGGGTAAGGAAGATTGAATGGTTGCCTTTGCCTGGGTAATGAAGATTGAATGAGTTGCCTTTGCCCGGGTAAGGAAGATTGAATGAGTTGCCTTTGCCTGGGTAATGAAGATTGAATGAGTTGCCTTTGACTGGGTAAGGAAGATTGAATGAGTTGCCTTTGCCTAGGTAAGGAAGATTGAATGAGTTGCCTTTGACTGGGTAAGGAAGATTGAATGGGTTGCCTTTGCCTAGGTAAGGAAGATTGAATGGGTTGCCTTTGTCTGGGTAAGGAAGATTGAATGAGTTGCCTTTGCCTGGGTAAGGAAGATTGAATGGGTTGCCTTTGTCTGGGTAAGGAAGATTGAATGAGTTGCCTTTGTCTGGGTAAGGAAGATTGAATGGGTTGCCTTTGTCTGGGTAAGGAAGATTGAATGGGTTGCCTTTGTCTGGGTAAGGAAGATTGAATGGGTTGCCTTTGTCTGGGTAAGGAAGATTGAATGGGTTGCCTTTGTCTGGGTAAGGAAGATTGAATGAGTTGCCTTTGCCTGGGTAAGGAAGATTGAATGAGTTGCCTTTGCCTAGGTAAGGAAGATTGAATGAGTTGCCTTTGCCTAGGTAAGGAAGATTGAATGAGTTGCCTTTGCCTGGGTAAGGAAGATTGAATGGGTTGCCTTTGCCTAGGTAAGGAAGATTGAATGAGTTGCCTTTGCCTGGGTAAGGAAGATTGAATGAGTTGCCTTTGCCTGGGTAAGGAAGATTGAATGAGTTGCCTTTGCCTGGGTAAGGAAGATTGAATGGGTTGCCTTTGACTGGGTAAGGAAGATTGAATGAGTTGCCTTTGCCTAGGTAAGGAAGATTGAATGAGTTGCCTTTGACTGGGTAAGGAAGATTGAATGGGTTGCCTTTGCCTAGGTAAGGAAGATTGAATGGGTCGCCTTTGACTAGGTAAGGAAGATTGAATGGGTTGCCTTTGCCTGGGTAAGGAAGATTGAATGGGTCGCCTTTGACTGGGTAAGGAAGATTGAATGGGTTGCATTTGCCTGGGTAAGGAAGATTGAATGAGTTGCCTTTGCCTGGGTAAGGAAGATTGAATGGGTCGCCTTTGACTGGGTAAGGAAGATTGAATGGGTTGCATTTGCCTAGGTAAGGAAGATTGAATGGGTCGCCTTTGACTGGGTAAGGAAGATTGAATGAGTTGCCTTTGTCTGGGTAAGGAAGGTTGAATGAGTTGCCTTTGCCCGGGTAAGGAAGGTGAAAGAAAGTATAGTATTGGTAGTTAATAACCAAATGGTTGATTTTTAATGTGATACTTTATTTGGTGTAAAGCTGGTGATGCTAGCAATTATTCCTAAAAGTAATTAGGTTCTGTCAGTTTTAGGAATAGTGAAATTGATTTGCACAATTGATCAGTCCCATTGATTTGTACATTGGCTAGTATGTATCACTCCTTAACATTGCTTGCCTCGTTGACTATGAATATTTCATTTCTATTTATTTGTATTATAGTATTGGTTCCATGGTGGCCTTGTACATACTCCAAGCATTAGTGAGGTGAGTTTGACAATTATTGGGAAGTAGCAAAACTTTGTTGTTAATCTGTTCCATGTTAATGCATATTCTATGCAAATCAGGTCATTTATAGGTCATGGGACAAAGCTTCAAATTTGTTTGTTCTTCAGAATTACATACAACTATGAAAACTCACATAGTAATGACCATATCAAACAACTGTGATAAGTGTAAGTGTTCTGAAGTTCAAAAGTTGTTATTTTGTTAGGCTACATAATAATAATAATAATAATAATAATGTAGACTTATATAGTGCACGTATCCACCAAACTGGTGCTCAAGGCGCATTATATTATTACCCCTGCTCATCAGGCTCATAAATTATTCCTGAAAACATCTCAGCTCCCTGGGGAGTATACAGCTCAATTGCTGCCATTACAGCGCATATAGGGCTAATCAAACACAACAACCAACTCTGCCCACACAGGTACCCATTTATCCCTGGGTGGAGAGAAGCAATTATGGTAAAGTGTCTTACTCAAGGACACAATTAAGCACCATGGTCGCGGTTGGGATTCGAACCCACATTCTGACAACTCAGCCATCAGAACACAAATCCGATGCACTAAACCGCTCAACCATGGCACTACATGAAGTCTTTGTAAATAAACCTGCTTCTTTGATAAGGAAATCATTTTCCTGAACTTGGTAACAGATTAGTGAATGTAATGAACAGCGAGAATAGAACTGTCAACCTTAATGATACATTGTAATTGTTTATAATGGTTAATGATACTTGTTGTATATATTTGCACTAGTCCATCTGATCAGACGACACCAGCTTATCAGCCAGGGGGAAACAACAGCAGAATCAGCGGTTTCAATGATGTCACTAATACTTATACCCCATACATCCATCCTCGTAAGTTCATTAAAAGAAGTTCGGCCATGTGAACAAACAAAAATGGCTTGGAATGATCTGATTTTAAACAAAATATTTCTGTATCTTTGTTTTTCAGTAGTTTGTAAAATTATTGGGCCAATAATTAAAAAGATGTTAACTTTGCAGTTCCTACAATGAACATAAAATTAGCAACAAATAAATTTGATGTGAATAATAGTGTTGTGACGGTTAACCGGTTAATCTACAGAAACTGCACTAACCGTTTAGAAATATGCGAAGCGGCTAACTGAGACCAATATTTAAAAAAATAAATAAATAAAACAATTTTGGAATAATTTGCTGCCATTTCTTGTCATTGCGGGAAGTTTATTAATGCTTTCTGATTGAAAATGTATACACATTGTTCCAATTGCCAAATATGTCCTAGCCTTGATCACATCGCGTCGGAACGATTTGGTAGCATAATTTTGCCCCATTTAGCTATCCGAACTCCAGCACACATTCACACATTGTACAGACTCATATACATACTATATACATGTACATAATGTATGTAGTACACTGTACATTACTGTACATGTATAATTTATGTATGTACTGTACATACATTGACCATTCGTCGTCGCGCCTTTATGCTTCTGAACATGCCAAAATTTAAGGCGGAGTTCATTAATGCTAATATACCAAATTCAAAACCCAAAGACGTCTTCTCATTGGTGACTGGTTCAACCAGCAACTGCATGCTCGCTGTATGTGCATGCTCGCGATATATGTATATGATTGTACTGTACATGTACAACGAACTAAGTTGGACTTTGACCTTAGTGTACTCCGTTTCACATGTATACAGAGACGGAGTCCATAATTTGGCTCATGTACGACGTGTGTTATGCATTGTGTTGTGTGTGTGTGGGATCAAATGGGGTCAAAGCCAGGGGCCCTGTGATTGGCCATCATTTAAAATGAACCGCCCACATCTTGCATATGACTTTCCATTGGAATTCCAATGGGAAAATAAAGAAACACATAAGCATTCGGTTACATAAGGATCAAGGCTGTTGTTTGAGTTCCAACGCGTACGAGGTTGCAATGCACAACCGTATCCACAACTTGGTTATTGATCTCGCTGTGCAGTGTACATGTCCAGTTTGTGTAGCCGTTGGGTGCCGACTTTCGGTTAACCAGTTAATTGACAGTGAATGTTTCGGTTAAACGGTTAGAGAACTACCAGTAACTCCCAGCACTAGTGAATAACCTGTAGATTTATTCACAAATATTATTTACTACATGCATGGTACATTGTACTTGAAACCTATAGTAATTTGTCCTACCCAAGTTGAAACTAAACGGACAAATTTAAGTGCTAGTATTTTATGTTGTGCAGCACTATTTCTGCATAAGTTATTACATGTAAGTGAAACAGAATTTTGTTTTAATGTGGTAAACTTTTATTTTCCTTACCTACAAGTGACATAAGTAAGAGTAATTGCAGTGACACCATGTGAAATGCTCAATTGACATGTTTCAACAAATAGTTGACTAAAAGTATTTCATGTTGTTAAACCATCCATAAGTGTCATTATTTGACTAGAAATGCTTCATCATTACTTATTGGATTACTCTTGATATGTGTCCTGGTTAATTATTTTGAGAAATAACTATTTGAAAGTCGTAAACTTTGTTGTTACTAGGATTGGATCGATTAAAAATTTAAACCAAACATTTTTGAAACTATAGATTCACACAGAATATGTATTGTTAAATGACAAATTATGTAAAATAACATCAAGAATTGGATTGATAATATGTCATTTTTTTGATGTGGTATTCTTTTGTACAGCTAACAATCCTGACGACTACTCTTCTGATAATGATGATTGTGGAGAACCTGGTTGTACGATGTACTGTTGTGAATATCAGGAACCTAATTCTCTGAATGATGGTAAGGGATGGTTAATGCTTTCTTCAGTGGTGTAACTACGGTCCAATTATCAGGGGGGCACTAGGGGGTGCACCATTTTTTAGGGGGCTTGACAATACTTGAATCATGCAGTCTCAAATAGGGACCTATTTTTTCAAAATTCTGAATCGGTGGAACCCGGGGGCACGGACCTCGGCAGGGGGGGCACGTTCCCCTCCCCCTCCCCCTCCCCCCATAGTTACGCCACTGGCTTTCTTAGGCATTAACCACATTACTTAATTTACTATTATGAATGGCCAATATTTTGATCAATCACATTGCTCTTTCAATCTAGTATAAAGTATGCAAAGTGTTTTTTATAAACGAGAGATTATGGAATTTCCAGGTACCATACTGGGCTTACCTCAAACACCTTGATAAAGTGGTATCATGAAATAAATTTGATTACTATAAAGATTTCGCCAAAAAATTACTGTGTTTTCTGTAAAAATCGTTAATGCTTTTCAACACTTTTGTCATGTATTAGACTCCAAAGTGATCCAGGTGCATAGTCAATTCTTGCAAACTTACCTGGGTAGGGGTAAAACAAGACTTTACCAAGCATTTTTTTAAATTTTTTATTTATTTATTTATTTTTATTTTTTTTCCAAAACTAAACATTGGCAGGCCTCTCACCCTCACGTGCCTACTTTGCATTGAGATGAAACTGTTATATCGTAGTTGGATATACATTGTATCTTGATTCATAGAAAGTAAGCATACTCATAAAAACAGGTTTTCCAATGTTGTACCTTCCCTAAAGGATTATTTAGCACCAAGACACCAGCCTCATGTGTTTATGTTGACATTATCTTTGCAGAGTTAACCACGTTTGACAATAATCAGTATTTGTCAAGTAGCTATTCATCATCTGAATATACAGAGGAAACATCGTATCAGAAGCGCTTAAAAAGAGGCAAACGTGACACTTCAATGGACAACAAAATCTCACATCGTATGTATTTTATTTATACAGTGATATATTCATATAATGTTAATAAGGATTAATAATTATAGGTGTATACAAAAACTAACCGGTTTAAAATTTCTTCTCACAATTAATGACAAAAAAACCTGAAAAGTTGTTCAGTAATAATTTCCATCGCAATTATTGGAATTACGTTGAAGTAGTTGATGCACATTTTACTTAAATAAGGAAGCACTTATGTTGATTGTTATTATGTATCATAACCTTTTATAAATCAACTTTTATCTCAGAATTTAAACATTGGAGGTAAAGTACCTGTAATTTGCCTTGAATACCAACTATTAACCTTCTTGCTATGTTTTTGTGTGACCTCTGAATGCATAAGATTTTAGGCTTTCACAAAGCTGAGGTACAGGTTCTGAAAAGAACCTTATCGCACAACTCGTATCTCAACCTTCGTTAAGTGAGAAAGGTTCAAGGGAGAACCAATGTCGGGCAACTCTGAATGCATGCTGTCAAACATCAATATGCAGACACTTACAAAGTGTCATTACACATTCTACTTATAACTTTTAAGCCAGATGTCTGTCATATGAAAGTAATTATTTTCTAACTTGAATAGATGCAGTACAACTATGTACTGATTGTGAACACCAAGAAAATCAAATAAAGCATTCACATAGAAGAGCCTTTGTCTTTAGAAATTGTCAATGCATAATTTAGTTTTAAACATCTCTTGACATCTCTTGCGAGGTACATCATCATTTGTCCCTTTCCAAAAACATTATTTTCATCTCATTATAGTTAATTAAGCGTTTTTGTTATTGTAAAATATTTTGCTCATAATTTGTACATCCTCTGTTTGTCCGTTTGTCTTGTCTTTGTCTGTCCATAGGCCGATTCTCTACAAGCCTTGGCTTATCAAATCGGCCCCCATACTGTTTTCTATTCTTTGATTGTTTAAGCCTAAAAATTTAGCCTACTCTGTTTATTATATGACTTTCTTTGTGACAGTGTGGAAATAAATGGAAACTGAAACTGAAAACTGAAAAACTCACATTGAGCTATGTAATTAAGTAAAGATATTTCAAAAGATGAAAAATCATGAATCTACTGAAAGCTAAATACAAGAAGAGAAACAAGCTTGGTATAACCTGAAGAGGTACATAATGTACATATCTGAGTCTTAACATTTTGAATGATCTTTATGCTTTTTTGGACAGCTCTCTCTGTAGCCAGCATTGTGGTGGAAGGACTTAACATCATGAACAACACTAAATGCAATGAGCCTTGTGGGTAAGTTTCATCCCCCTCCGTTCATGTATAAAGATTGTTTACTTCTAATATCTACCTGTAGCCAATCGTACCCACTAACTCCACCTGGAACAATCTAACTTCACAGCGCAAAAATTCTCGCTCTCACTATTTTATTTACTCCAAGACTCCTACCAGACCTTTAGAAAAAAACATAACAATAGAGGCCGGCCACACTAGTTTGATGTAACACTTTGCCTGGCTGGGCACTGTTGGCCCAACATTAATCTGTCCACACAATGGACAGGTTTAATTGGCAATTCAAAAGGTCTATGCCACACAGGAACACTCTTGTCAATGGATTAGGGAGTTAACAACTGCAGTTTTTTGAGGACTGCAGCTTCCATCACTGCTTTCTGGGCGAGTCTCATGATAATACTGGGAGAATGACCCAGTGGTTTTTGTGGGCGAGATTGGCAAGGGTCCCTAACCAAGGGGGTAATATGACTGTATAGTTTCAGGTCATTGATGGTACCATCTTAGGTTTCTGAGAAAAGTGAAAAATGTTTACTCAGTCAATACAACAGCAGTATTTATTTCCGCAGAAAGCATGAACCTTTTTTATCCACAGTACAGAGCTGCCAACTCTTCCGGATTCTGCGGAAGACTTCCGTATTTGACGGTAATCTTCCGTCATCCCGTAAAGCAGTCAAAATCTTCCGGATCCCCAACCCTCTGAATGGAAAAATAAAAAGTAGCCTCTGTTCCAAGTCCTCAATGTGTTTGTATGTCTTATTTTACATACAGTAAATGCGCTCGCTTCCATTGAGTCTTCCTGATCAGAAAATTAAATCTTCCTCATTTTCAAAATCATATGTTGGCAGCTCTGTATACATTGTACTTACTATGTGTTGATATTCATCTCTAATTAAATTAGACATTGTAAGACTGTATTGTGTACAGAAACCAACATGCTTATTTCTGTATATTAACCCTCCTACTATAGCTGCACTTGAGTGGGAAGTTGCTACAGAGGTCAAAACCAGTCAACTGCCTGTTTTGACTGTTGACCCAAATGTGCACACAGTTGTATTTTGACTGGTTTTTACTGTCATTTTGACCACCCTGAACAATACAGACAATGATTTTTACCAGTCAAAAACGGTCGACTCATTTTGACCTGTAAATGTACTTACTACACGTAAGGTTTGACAGTGTTTGACTTTTGAGTGCACTAGATATACCTTGGCAAGTATATCAACATTTTGACTAATTTTGATCCTTGTAGTAGTAGGAGGGTTAAGTGCACTAGATATACCTTGTCAAGTATATCAACATTTTGACTAATTTTGACCCTTGTAGTAGTAGGAGGGTTAAGTGCACTAGATATACCTTGGCAAGTATTTCAACATTTTGACTGATTTTGACCCTTGTAGCAGTAGGAGGGTTAAGTGCACTAGATATACCTTGGCAAGTATATCAACATTTTGACTGATTTTGACCCTTGTAGTAGTAGGAGGGTTAAGTGCACTAGATATACCTTGGCAAGTATATCAACATTTTGACTGATTTTGACCCTTGTAGTAGTAGGAGGGTTAAGTGCACTAGATATACCTTGGCAAGTATATCAACATTTTGACTGATTTTGACCCTTGTAGTAGTGGGAGGGTTAAGTGCACTAGATATACCTTGTCAAGTATATCAACATTTTGAATGATTTTGACCCTTGTAGTAGTAGGAGGGTAAGTGAGTAAATATTGAAAATGCATTCAGAGTATCTGTATTCATACTAATGTGATATATGTGTTTTCATGAAAATGATGTGTTGCCATCTCAAAACCAAGTTTCTTTCCAAATAATTACCAAATGCTGTACATGTACATTAAGATGACATTGCATTTTTGTTGTTTCCCCACACAGTCAAGATGGAAACTTCACCTATCAGATTTCAGTCCCCCCTTTCCTTGAATTAAAAAGTCTTCAGATTGAGATAAAGTAAGTTTGTATCTAGGGTATTCCTTACTAATGACATACTGTCAGTCAAACATTACAGATAAACTTAAGTTTATGCCTATTTGTGATAAATGAGCATTCACATGGGTGGCCCTTAATTAACATTAAGTGCCATGGTCGAGCGGTTTAGTGCATCGGATTTGTGTTCTGATGGCTGAGTCGTCAGAATGTGGGTTTGAATCCCAACCGTGACCATGGTGCTTGTGTACTTCAGCAAGACACTTTACCATAATTGCTTCTCTCCACCCAGGGGTAAATGGGTACCTGTAAGGGCAGAGTTGGTTATTGTGTTTGATTAGCCCTATATGCGCTGTAATGGCAGCAATTGAGCTGTATACTCACCAGGGAGCTGAGATGGTTTCAGGAATGATTTATGAGCCTGATGAGCAGGGGTAATAGTATAATGCGCCTTGAGCACCAGTTTGGTGCATACGTGCGCTATATTAGTCAACATTATTATTATAAGTAGTATTAACACCCATGTGCCTACCAGGGGTGGCTAAATTTGCTGTCCAACTGGCAAGTGTCAACAAAGTTAAGGTCCAGAATGCATGTTGATCTACTGAGAATTTGCAAAAACACATAAATCAAAACTACATAAATTTCCTTATTTTTCAAAACTAGTGAACTTAAAGAACATTAGCAAATGAATTGGGCATCACATTTCTGGAAAAAATATTTTTGAATAATCTTGATTAATTTATATATTCACAAAAGACTAATTTTTGGAACATCCTGTATGCATATTAACTCTGGGAGCAAATGCTTCCCACTTTTCTTCATGCCAATTGCATTTTACATACTTCTTTTTACTCTTTTTTTTGTTTTTTTTGTTTGGCAGTACAACCATTTCTACCAATGTGGTGAAGTGCATACCAAATTTGATAAAATTGTGCGAAGGAGCAGATTTCCATACACCAGATGACTATATGCATTCAGAGGTATGTATATGTAATATGCACCTATAACCAATAACTAAAATATTGTACTTTGATTGGGGTTGCAGCTTAAATATGGGACAAATATTGCAAGAACACCCATATTCCCCTTTCAGTATAAGCTCAGCGTGTAAAAAAAATAAATAAATAAAAAATGAGTTTGTTGAAACAGGTGCAAAGAAATAATAATTTTAGCAATGTGAACAATAAATTCAAAATAGACAAGGGCATTGGTGTAGTTACTTCTCAACAGTAATTGTCTCAAATTGAGTGATTTTCCTAACTAGCCAAAATTAATGATGTAAAGGACGGCATTAAAAAATTACAATGTGGGCATTGTCGTATGCTGAGGACATTATTTTGTGAAAAGGCTTGGGCGGTTCTGGCAGGTACCCAGTTTTACCCGATTCCAAATTGAGAATCGGAACCGCGGTTCCAGTATTTTAAAGAACTGGGTATCCGCAAGAGTCGGTTCCGGAACTGAGTCCTTCAACTACCCGGTTCCCAGAGCCGCGGCTCTAGTAAAATACTCGAGTCCCAGAGCCGGCTGGGAGCCGGCTCCGGCAAAATACCCAACTCTGAGGACCAACTCGGCTCCAATTGAAATACCCATTTGTCTGAGCTCCAACTCTAGAGCCTAGAACCGGCTTCAGTCAAAATACCCGATTCTCTTTGATGAGCGACCAACAAAATGTAACTCTAAACTGCAGCAAACTTGTGAAGGCGCCACACACACAACTGATGCAAACCGCAATGTCTGTGCATTAGTAGTATGCATTGTGTGTCGCTGAGTTGTTTATAAATTGGCCCCATAACATGGATACTTTGGTTATGGAGATGTTAAGGATGTTGACAGCACGTGTCTTGAGAAGTGGAGTGATCAAGCTGGCCCTGTAACATGGATAAACTTGTGACAAAGTTAATTGCTCCAAGCCCTGTTTATAAATTGGCCCCGTAACATGGATACTTTGGTAATGGAGATGTTGTTAAAAATGTTGACAGCACGTGTCTTGAGAAGTGGAATGATCAAGGTGGCCCCGTAACATGGATAATCTTGTGATGAAGTTAGTTATGTTGCTAGTATAGTGTTATTAATGGACTTTCAATAGGCATGGACGGTAGTACGGTACCTTGTGTATAGGGGGTGGTACAGTTGCTTAATTGCTCCAACCCATGAAGCATGTGCAAAGCACGGCTTGTAAAGTTGCATGCTAACGGTAGGATAATGGAAACAAAACTCTAAGTCTAACTTAGCTTAACGTTTCCTTAAAGTTTCCTTAAAGTTTCTGAAACATTTTAAATTAAACAACATTATCATCACTGCATTTGCGAATGTTTTATTATTTTCTTTAATCCTAATTTTTTTATCTGAATCTCTTGGAACCGGTTCCGACTCAGAGCCAAGTTTTTTTTTGGAACCGAACCAGCCCTAGAAATTGTGGAATCGCCCAAGCCTATTTGTGAAGGGTAATTGCAGCCCCCTTTGCACCTTTAAATTCTCCTATTTCAAATCCCTATTTGATTCTTGCAGAAAATGTCCTTGGTATCAAAATTTTCTTATTTTGAATTTCAGGGTATGGTACACAGATGGAGCATTCCTGTAGGGTTATTCTTTCAATCCAAATATAAGTTCCTTGTCACTCAAGTTCAGGTGGTAAGTCGTTGGTGCCTACTGACACATTCATAGCCTTTTTATATAAACCATGTAAAAAAACTGATCTAGATATGGCCCAAAAGTCCCCACTCTTGTTTGGCAGAACTTAGTCATGCCACCTGATCTACCAGATCTTATACTTGCTATAAATACTTAATTAACATTGCAAAGCTTGACCATGATAGCAACAGTCACAACAGTCACGACACCCATGCTGCTAAATCTTAGACTTGCCATAAACATATAATGAACATTGCATAAACAAAAGGATTATGGACACAACAAGTATGGAATGGGAATTCCCCATGCACATGTAATACACTACATATAGAGTATATTTCCTTATGAGTATACACATGCAACCATTCATAATGGGTCTATGTTGTGAACTGTAGGCTGTGTGTGCAGTGTTTACAACTACATGGTGGTTGAGTAGCCTGGTATCACATCCCAGTTTTGTGATTGGATAGTTTTGCATAGTAGCAAATTTGTATTTTTTTCTCATAAATATGTTCATTTTGCGAATTTATGTTTGTACCTAATCCTGTAAGAGCGGTCTCCAGAGAGGGAACAAGGGCAAATTCCTGTCTGTAACCTTGGAATGGACCCAAAACCATGATTCAAGTATGATTCAAGCTATAGATGCGTTACCAATGCACTTCAAATTAGCTCATTGTTCATGACTACAACTGCCTATAATAATCTCTAGCTATATTGTAAGTAATTAGGGAGATAGATATTGGATATCAGAGATATTTTTTTGAATATTGTCAGTACGGTGATATTTTGATATCTCCAAAAACTAAATTGACTTGGCCGATAATGTATTGAATATCGTGATTATATTATCGTGATGATATTATCGAGTTATCGTCAGATCTACTTGCCAATTTCCTTCTAAGCTTCTGGCATTTTTTTTTACAATTTATTAATTTCATTTGAATGCATCCATTATTCCTCTGATCCTCTCCAACTTTCCTAACCGGATACGTGTATGTCTAATTTATACAGAATAATTGCAACCTAAACCAGGAACTTATTGACAGTGGCGTTGTCGAGTACAACTTAATCTTTACCCGGAATCTCACCATGTGCAGCAGGATGTGAAGGTCAAACAAACTAGGTCAACATTTATTTCATTACTCTTTGTGAGGTCACTGTTTAGCTGTAAACATTACTTCTGATTTTAACATTACATGCTGTTATAAGGCAATACAAACCGAGTAACAATGATGATCAGCACTTTGTTTTACTTGTAATGAAATGGTGAAGGGTCATGACAAATACATATCCATTGTAAATAGTGTCCTCATGAATAAAGACTGTTGGCAGTTTGCGTGTCTTGTCATAGTTAATTTTGTAAATACTCAATAGTAGATAGTTTTACATTTAAAATGATTTTATGTAGTTATGGGAAAAGAAATTGAGACAAAGAAAGTTTGCACTGCAGATGGCAATATTTGGGATATGTAGAATTGTTTTATATTGACTCAATTCTTGACCCTAAGGTCAATCACAATAGCAATTCATAATTTCAATTTACAATTTGCATGTATACACTAATCTTTAAAACAAACTTGTGATAATCATTTGAGCTAATGTCTATTTGATATAGTTTAAAGATGTATATCCTGTTATTTTAACTATTTCACCAATGATTCCCTGCGGTTATTTTAACTATTTCACCAATGATTCCCTGCGGTTATTTTAACTATTTCAACAATGATTCCCTGCGGTTATTTTAACTATTTCACCAATGATTCCCTGCGGTTATTTTAACTATTTCACCAATGATTCCCTGCGGTTATTTTAACTATTTCACCAATGATTCCCTGCGGTTATTTTAACTATTTCACCAATGATTCCCTGCGGTTATTTTAACTATTTCACCAATGATTCCCTGCGGTTATTTTAACTATTTCACCAATGATTCCCTGCGGTTAATTTTAACTACTTCACCAATGATTTCCTTGTTGAAAGTCAAATAAAAAATTGAAAATTACAACACCCCCCCCCCCAAGTAAAAAAAAAATGGCAGAGGAATGCTTGAACGGTAATACTCCTAAATGATTTGAAAAAACTATTTATTTTCCACTACATAACATTTTTCACAAATTGAAACAATCAGTTGGTGAAATAGTCAAAAACATGGCTGATGCATCATTAAGGCTTTTACTGTTTGTGATTTCTAGTTTTTTAAATTTTGCTGTGTCTCTTTTTTGTGATATTCAGGGGAATTCTGATAATGTTTAATTGATCATTAACGTAGGCGCCGGACACTGTTGACCAATCAACAGCAGCTGTTACTAAAATTCCCTATAAACCAGTGATACAAACCTTCCATCATGGGTATTTCACATCAACCTTAGCTTAGCTTCTATTGGCATACTTGAAGTACGTTAGCAAATGGGGCACATGTGATGAATTTTTGTGCATTTTTCCCCTAGTTGGAAACATGATTGGATGATCAGAAGGGATAAATCAGAAAGGATAAATTTACAAGATTAATTAATAAATGTATGAGTAGTTCTTTATGTACATGTTTTTATGTGCATGGTTCCATTAAAACACTGCCGGACATTTTCTCTTTTAGTTTTTGAATATTCACAAACTGTATATTGCGTATTACAGAGCCAATCCAGTTTCAATTTGTGACTTAAAACCCATTTTCAGATAAATTGTGAAGTCAGAAAAATAACCAAACCAAGTGTTGTCATGTTTACACACGATAAAACATAACATCGAAGTCTTGCATCAAACTCTTAGTCCTATTTATCCATTGTATATACATAAATAAAATGTAAATCTACGATGAACATTATATAGTTTTAACAGTAGTAGTATGGTAGTTAAAGGTTTTAATAACCATTTTATATGTTTCTAAAATTTATTATCCATATTTGATCAGAAATACCTAGTTTGTGATGTAACATCAATTCATATTTGGATTCTTGCAAATAGATTACAAATGTGTGATGTAATTCAAGAATACATTTATTATTAACAATAATAATAAGATATTTCAAATCAAAGAAAATACCATTGTGTTATCAGTCACATAATTACTTCACTTGGGAGTACACCAGGGTGAATTCATAGTAGGCAGCAATGTGTATGTGTAGTTTCCACTTGGTACTTGATCTCCGCATACTATCAAGTTTTGTAAAAACAATATTAAAGATCAATAAGATTTGAAATGTATAGTGCCTTACTTAAAATAACCAAACTCTAGAATATTTCTACCATTGACAACAGTATTTTTGAGTGTTCTTTTGATGCCATGTGTCCCATCATCTATACAGTAACTCCTGGGTGGAGAGAAGCAATTAGGTTATTTAAACTATTTGTGAAGGATATTCACCACATTTGAAGGCTTGGCAATCAGAATACAAGTCATCACAGTAATGTGTTACAAGTATTGTATCAAGATTATTATATACATATTTCTATAAAACTAGTGCCTATTATAGTTTGACCTTGGGGTTATTGTGTTACCAGGTGATGCATTGTGATATGGTCTATATGGTACCTGCAGGTATACTGTGTTACCATGGTGTTACCAGGTGATGCATTGTGATATGGTCTATATGGTAACTGCAGGTATACTGTGTTACCATGGTGTTACCAGGTGATGCATTGTGATATGGTCTATATGGTACCTGCAGGTATACTGTGTTACCATGGTGTTACCATAAAGAAAGGACACATGGTGTTACCATGGTATTTCCAAGTGATGTCTTGTGACGTGGTCTCTATGGTACCTGCAGACTTTGAAACTTAATATAATCAGTAAATATTACCTCATTTTATATTGTTTGTAATTCATTAATATGAGCACAAACATGTTTCATATTTTACAAACAAGCTTGTACATAAAGGCATATATATACAAAGAAATTCATGGATATATTTTTTACGTAATTCGAAGCATATCACTATTTTTAAGAAGTGAATCATGTTAAATCTAGAACGAATTTGTTTGCATGTTTATGCACACAATTTATGCTGTTTTTCCATTGAAGGCACTTTTTTGTCTTTTCAAATTCCAAGTATGACTCCTTTGTTGATATATACCGTGTGTTTTACTTATTCACAGATCACCGACAGTTCGTTTTAATCGATAAACTTGTATTACCTTGTCAAACGGAAATAAATCACTTCCGAATTAAATATCTCACAAAATTAACAAGTATTTTTTTTTAACAAGTATTGTTATTTTGGTAAAAATTTTGTAAATTCATCCCTACTATACAAATAAAGCTTATGTATAAAACCCACATGTGAAACTTTCTATGTTATTTCATTGCTGTATTAACGAGAAATAGGTGAAAAATGCATTCTGACTGCATGTATAGTCGCTCAGTGCACGTTGTAGCTCTCTCGCGGTAATTTTGCACACAGTGTCTTCATGATAGCCACTTTTTGCGTCGTGCGTACACTTTATGCGCGTATGTTATGGTACTACACGCGCGTGTACTTCTACCAGCCAATGATTGCTGGAGATATTCTGTGCGTACGCACATCAACTACAAAATACGCCAAACATGACGCACTATCGCTGCCCTTTCGCCCACAGTGGTCTAACAACATGTGCCCTCAACAGCTCATGCACGGTGCGAATTAATTCCAATGAAGACAGAAATTTATTTTTGTCTGATTTTTCCATGTTTGTTTTTTTATTTATGTTTTGTTTGTTTGTTTTTGTTATTGTTTTTGTTGTTAATAGCGCCCCCTTTTAAACAAATTAATAAGTGCAGCTATTGCTCTAAACAGCCACAGGAGGGCAGCATGCATGGGAACTGCAGTTTATTTTCAGAAGTGTCGATAAGCACTAATGGTCCAAAGGGTAAATTTCCAACATGTGACTCAAAGATGTTCCTTGATTAAAGGGACCTCTTCCTATGCTGCCGGTGGCATTGGAATCCTTACAAATTACAGAGGCAGTACAGCAAGAGTAATGCGATCACTGTGTGAAGACATCAATAATACCATTAAAGGGACAGTATCGTCACTATCAACAGGGCATGGAATCGGAATGCTAATTTTAGAATAACTCAGTAATACCCAACATTATAAGGTCATTGTTACCGTTGCTGCTACATACTGCCTCTTTAATGAACTGACTCGCGAAAGTACACTTTTAAAATAATAGTAAAATGGAAATCAAGTTATATGCATAAAGGAAAAGAGATGGTGTATTTTACATGACGCAGAGATTCAGTCTATCACCGCTAGGTAATCAGCCATTGTGTCGTGGAGTGTCGTGGCCGAGCGGTCTAGCGCACCGAACTCAAGTTCTGGTGTTGCCAGCAGCAGGGTGTGGGTTCGAGCCCCGGTCGTGACACTTGTGTCCTTGAGCAAGGTACTTAACCATAATTGCTTCGTCCTTCGGATGGGACGTAAAGTGGATTGTCGTGCGGTCTAGCGCACTGAACTCAAGTTCTGGTGTTGCCAGCAGCAGAGTGTGGGTTCGAGCCCCGGCCGTGACATCTGTGTCCTTGAGCAAGACACTTAACCATAATTGCTTCTCTCCACCCAGGGGTTAAATGGGTACCTGTGAAGGCAGAGATGGTTTGCTCTATATGCGCTAGAAATGGCAGCAATTGAGCTGTATACTCCCCAGGGAGCTGAGATGGTTTCAGGAATGATTTATGAGCCTTATGAGCAGGGATAATAATATAATGCGCCTTGAGCGCCACTTAGTTGGTGGATACGTGCGCTATATAAATCTATACATTATTATTATTATTATTGTACCCATCCCCAGCCAGCACTCCCATCCTGCTGCACAGTAGCTACTGTGTACACTGCAAAATTAATCAGTGCTTAAAACATATCAGTAGTGTTCATATTGGTCGGATTTACACCAATTTAAACACCATTGGGAATAATTGAATTGACACCACTGTATTATTTCACAGTCCAGTCTCAAAGGGGTAGGCCTAGGCCTATAGGGAATAATGATAAATATCTGATCTATCCTCATGAATATCATTGAACTAATTAGGATCTTTCTGGGGTGAAGTGTTGGGATTTAAAGGTTGTTTGGTCTTTTTCTTATTGTTAAATTACTGGAAATCATGCTACGCTGCACTGCGGTAATATTTGTGGGAATTAATTAAAGAAAATGGGGATGTCATCACATTTAATTATGTTATACGAATGTGAGCACGACATTTCCATTATACCGGCCAGTCATTTGGAAGACGTATCTCCTGTCTACCTATTATACCCACACAAAGGAAGCAGCTAATTGTATAATTAGTCCAGTGTGGCGTGGAAGTATTGTGAATCATGGATTTGCATAAATAAACTATTTTAAAGATCACCCATTTGTGTGGTATGTTTCGGGAAAATTCAGGAATTGTTTTGTAATCATCGAAACATGTATAATTTCCCTTTTTAAGGAAAACAAATAAGCTTAGTACTACTTCAAAATAGGATATTTCACAGAATAATTATAACAGGGCCAGGGGCAGTCAGTTTAGCAAGAATAAAGAGCCCAGTTGAATGTATGCCGGGACCCACTTGAAAACCATATCGCAATTATTTTGAGAAATGTGACATGTTCTATTTTAAAAGAAAATTTCCAGAAATTAAAAAAGCAAGCAAACAAACTAACAAAACACGAGTGATACATTTAAAGAAAAAATAATAAATTTAAAAAAAAGGAAAAAGGAAAACAGAATTGTACCAACAAAATTGTGTTATTTTCGCTGCGGAAAGCCTTAAGGGTGTATCACCCGTGCTTTCGCTATAAAGCAATTTTCGGAAATTTGATTTTTAATCCATACGTCAAAGAAGTGAAAACAAATGCTGTTAATTGACTCATTTCTCAAAATAGGAACCATTATAATTATTACAGTAAATACTAGTGTAGCGAAATGATTTGATAGTTTAGACACTTTTGTACTTTTATACTGTTATACCAAGCCTTTTGTAAAACATAATTATTTCAAAGTATGTTTTGGGGATGGTGTTTTCGATGTGATGAAGAACTTTTTGTGAGGGTAGAATTTTATGAAGTAGTCTGTATTGCACGTCTCCTTTTTTGGATGTAGGGAGTTTGTAGATGTTTTTCCATGGGATTGTTGTTTGTGGTTGTAAAATGTCTCTGTGCCAGGGAGTGTGTGGTTTTTCTGGTAGATTATTGAGTTTTGTGTTGAAGATGTTATACAGGTGTTTAGGTGAACAGTCGGTCATGCTGATATTTTCATTGATATAGATGTCTGGTGTTGGGTCTTCTGATTGAATGTAGTTCGTGATCGTTTTAGTAGGAAATTTGATTGCGCCTTTGAAGTTGAAAAGTTTGGCGAAGATTTCGCTAAGGGTTCTTTTGATGGTAGATAGCTCAATTTCTAGAGCTCTGAACGACAGTGGGCATAATCCTGCCCGTTTATGTACTTGGATATCTGTGGCTGAGAGCCACAACCCGTCGCTGTCGAGGAGTTGACCTATTCATGTTATACCTAACGACAGGAGTCGACCGGGGATACAAAAATTGTTTCCATGACTACTCAAGAAAATACTATTAATAGGCAGTTTTTTTTATGCAGTCAATGGATTCAGGTGGTATGCTCGTGTGGCTTTAGAAGTGACCCATGCATTCAGAACTTCTGCATGAAAAACGGGGAGACTGGTGAAAAATGTTGGTGTTCCAGATGGGTATATAATAATTGAACATCAAGACCAAGATTACAGTAATTGTGAAAATAATGAACAAGAAAGAAATAGGCAGGATGATTATTTTTACATAATAAGCGTTGGAGTATAGCAAATCTATATGCAAACACACGAGCCTTCAGACAGACCAATCCCATGCCTCCCTTTTTGGGGGACTGGAACATGACTTGCCTGTTCAGCCAGTGGCGTTTTTGTGACCAGACAAAGTTTATGAGAATTTCTTGGAGTTAACCTAGAACGTGTTCTGGTGGGGGCAAGACGGCGAGAAAATGAAGCAGTTGTGAAGCGGCAATCTGATTGGCAATGATAATTTTCCCTTAGGACACTCCACCTCAAGAGTGTGTGGTTTAATTTTTCTTTACACATTTTCCAGGGTTTTTTTGGCGGGAGGATTCTGTGTTGCCTAGATGAACTCCAAGAAATTTCAGATCCTTATTATTCCATTTGAAATTTAGTGGGCAATCGGACCTGCTGACCCACGACCCGGCCCATAGCCCTTGACATTTATTAAGCGTGCATATGAGGCACGGCTACAAATTGTGTAAATATCGACTATAATTTTAAAATCCTGGTCGGAAGTTATAAAGACTGTGACGTCATCTGCATAAGTAGAGATGGTTAAAACATTATTAGATCCAGGTAAGATTAGGCCGTACCTGGTCATATTACGTCTAATGGTGTGAAGGAGAGGTTCGATAGCAATCGAATACAGTAGCCCGGAGAGGGGACATCCTTGTCGGATACCCCTCTCGAAAGGAAGGGGGGCTGTGAAAGAAGATTGAACTTTAACTGTACTTTCAGCGTTCGTGTATAGGAGTCGGATGAGGGAAATAAAATAATTATTCGCCGAACCCCATTTCTTGTAACGTTTTGAATAAGTAATCATGATCTATGCTATCGAAGGCCTTCTTTTGATCTAGGTTACATAAGGCGAGAGGCAGGTCAGAATGATTGGTGTACATCAGACTGTCTCTGATGACACTTATGTTATCTTGGATGGAGCACCCAGGGACCGCATAACATTGATCGAGGTGGATGACGTCACCGATTACAGTTTTTAGTCTGTTGGCGAGAGTTTTGGCTATAATTTTATAAGCTGTATTGAGCAGAGAAACCGGCCGCCAATTCGAATTCTCGAATAGATCGCCTTGTTTGGGTAAGAGAGTTATTACTGCTCTCCTGCATGATACGGGCATAGCATTCGAGCTGATACATTTTTGGAGGACTTTGAGAAGGGGCAAAAAACATTGGTAAAATTCACTGGTGAGGCCATCTAGACTGGGAGTTTTGTTTTTGTTGAGATGTTTGACTGTTTGGTCGAGTTCAACTATCGAGATGGGTCTTTCGCAACACTGTAAAATATTACCCATAAAATTTACGGTCGAAAGTCGTGCAGCGAGTTGCCACCTTTCTACCGTATTTTTTACGTTTGTACCGTATTGTATTTTACGTTAAACCATTATTTTTACGGTGAAAAGTCTGTTAATAATACTTTTTACCGTTTTTATACAGTTACTACACTGTAAAAAAATTCCTGGCACCCTAGCTGCCAGGAAAAGCACCGTAAATTTTGGTGGAAGTTTTACAAATTGTGCCGTACATTTAACGTGATTTTCGTATGGATGGAAACGCTGCATCTGCTATGGACGGATCTGCAGATTGCAACTGTTTATTGTGCACAATGTTTTTCACTAACCTACACGTACACGTCTGGTTCTTTTTTCAACCACTCCTGATCCTCTCCAGATCCTCTCCAGTCACTAACGTACAGAAAATGTATCCTTTATATATACTGTCTTTTCGAAACTCTTTTTAGTCATGGTGGCATGCAATTATAATCTATATTTCAATATTTTAAATTTTGAATGTACTTTTTTACATAAACATAGAAGAGAACATCAAAATCTTAACTTTTTAATCATAAAATTAACAATAAATTATTTGAAAATGGCCTTAAATTACCCATTTTTACATATTTAAACATTGCAAATGATTCGAGCGCAAAGCTATGTCAAAGTAAGGTCAGTCATTTACATATTGGATATATCCCAGAGTGCAATGGGAGCGGCCATAATACGGGTTTTGGCCGTAAAACAATGAGAAAGGGATGATTACTGTAATTCACCGTAGAATTTACAAACTTTTCGGCGTAAAATTACGAAAATTTTTTACAGTGAAGTTTCGGAATCGGCGGGGTTTAGAGAAGGTATGTCTTTTAGGGGGTGATTTTGAGCTGTTGGAAGTGGGAACATACGAATACAGCTTTTTGTAAAAAGGTGTGTATGTGGTTTCGTATTTCGGCCGGTTCCTCTGTTAGTGTGCCGTCACTCAAACGAATTCCTCGGTGAGTTTTGGTAGAAGATTTTTGTTTGTCTAGGTTGAAACAGAAAGAAGAACAGGAGTCAGCGGCGTAGCCAGGACTTTTTCAGTGGGGGGGGGGGGCACAGGGGGCATTGCTTTTCAGTGGGGGGGCCCAGGGGGTATGGGTTTTTTCCCTTTTCTTTTTCTTTTCTGTTTTTTGGGGCACTATGAGGATTTTTCGTGGGGGGCACCTGGGGGGGGCACTGGAAATTTGTAGGGGCAGGTGCCCCCCAGGCCCCCGTGGCTACGCCGCTGACAGGAGTCGCTCTCATTCTCATTACATTTCGTGACGGCGGGAGCCAGACGAGAAGGTAAGTATATTTGACATACTCCCCGTAATAGTGTTATTGGTTATAAATCAGGTATATTTTCCTTGGTCAGGGTTACGTTCACGGCAGATATCACACAGAGAATACCTGCTAATTAAATTGAGAATGGTGCTTGCTATTTTGTGACATTTTTCACAGGATATACGGTGACGATCAATGGAGGGATTGGTGGTGCAAGTGAAATCGCCCCCTGTGATTATATATCACCTCGATCATGTTGTGCACAGTGGCGCTCTAGAGCTTCAAAAGGTTTTCCCGCCTCTACGTCTTCCTGAAGAATAAGCAAATTATATAAATGATATTTATTAGAATCGTGTTCTATTTCTACATACAGAGCATAGCTTTGAAAAATAACAGCAGTGTTTAAAACAGAGATACTGGGTTTGGTCAGAGTGGCCACTCCTGATCCCTGAGTGATACCAGAGTTACTATTTATTTCATAAGGCCAGCACTTCCACATAGAGGAAGAGGCTGGTAAATCATTTATTTCTTGTAGGAAAATAATATCAGGGTTAAAGAGGGAATGCTTTGTGAATTGCTGGAATGTTGCATTCTTGACCGTGCTGGAACATCCTCCCATGATGCCATGATGACATGAAAAAGTATAAAATATTGTTTCATTTGGGGATCAGGCGTGACTTATCATCTGAATCCAAAGTATGAATTAATTTACGTATTCTCATTTGCATGTTTCTGTTGAGGAGGGGGAAGTACGTAGGGGTTTCAGTTGTTTGATGAGCACAGGTAGGTTACTGGTGAACTTTTTAGCTATGTCGCCAGGTCTTTTACGTGCTTTGACACTCTTTAGGAAGTCAGTCATTTCTTTATTGGTGAGTGGCCCTTCGGGGCCGCCCTCTTCGCCGTCTATTTCGCTGGGTTGTGAGCTGGTCTCGGAGATGACCGACATCGCGTCATCCGTCTCGTTGTCGCTCATGTTCACGGATTCTTGAGTTGAATTCTTTTGGGTTGATGCTGGCTACGTTGTCAGGAGTGTCACCATCAAGAGCTTGTGAGAGGGTTGGTGAGTTGGTGTGTTCTGGTGTGTTTAGTTTGGTCATCTTTTGCAGAGGAGAGTTGGAAGTGAGTTTTATCGGTCCCTGACGAGGCGGGGGTGAAGACTTTTTTCTTCCGCTTCATCAGCAATTCTGAGAAAGATGCTCTCGATGGTCTGGGAGGAGATCCCCAGATGGAGACAAAGTGTGCTTTGTCGGTAGTATCTGGACGAGAGGGAGGGGTGAGTGTGGGGGAGGTGTTGGTTGGATCGGTTGAGTTGGGGCGATTTTTCGACGTCTTGGGCGGATGCTTAGGGTCTGATTTCTTGCGGTTTATAAAGACTGGTGGTGGGTTTAGAGGGTTGTCACTAACCGGCACGTCATCGTCGGAGTCATCATGGTCGGATGCTGGGTTTTGAGATTTCTTGCAGTTTTTACGGATGTCACGCTCTCCACAGGCAAAGCATTTTACAAAATCTGTAGATAAAAAACCATGTAGCTACCCCCACCTATCCCCACATATTCATCATGATGGTCTGGGATATTAATATTTGGCTCTATGAAAACATGTACTTGGCGACGGAAGGACATAACATGTGATAGATTTTCCTTCATGCCAAGGAGAATAGATCGAATTGGGGATACAATATGACAAAAATCTTTGATATTTTCAGCGAGAACATGATCTGGTATTTCAGGGTACACATTGGAAAAAAAATAAACGTGTTGTTTGCCTAACAAGGGTGAGATATAAACCAAGGAATTATCAATAACCATACCCTGTGAAACAGCTTCCTCGCAGCGGCGGCACCAGTCCTGTTAAACTGGGGGGGGGGGGGGGGTGGGCTAGAGGGGGGCAAGCTTAAATTTAAGGGGGACAAACATTAATCTTTAATGTAATGTTGTACTGCTGAAAAAGCATTGACTTACCATCAGGGAAAAAATTGGGGAAGGGGGCAAATTGGGGGGAGCAAAGAAAGTAACCGGGGGTATTTTTCGCCCCTTGCCCCCCTCCCCCTTCCGTAGCGCCGCCGCTGCTTCCTCAGCATGCGACTTGTTGTTAAAATATATCGCCACCCGATTACCAGCTACACGTGAAGCAAATAGGATTGTTTCGGCAGGCAGAGACTTGGCCATTTCGTTAACATATATTGAGATTGGAACGTTTTCTTTGGCATCGAAGACGACACCATTGTTGCGGCTTATCTTCTGTGACACCTGTACATTGTTATTCAAATGTGTGTCGTTGTTAGTCTTTGAAGAATTCCCACCCCGAGCTGCCATCATGGCTTCGGGGCAGTAAGAAATCAAATTTCACAACGGCCAAATCTAAACCTTTACATAAAAATCCTTCAAGACACAGAAAATAACATTCTTAAGGTCTTGCAGGTACTATATGTAAATTACAAATATAATAAATATAGATTAATACATACAATACAATCCCTTCAAAAGTGGAAAAAACAGTCACACGATACACGAGAAGACAACCTGAATGAATGAATGAATGAATGAATGAATGAATGAATGAATGAATGAATGAGTGAATGAGTGAATGAGTGAATGAATGAATGAATGAATGAATTAATGAATTAATGAATTAATTAATTAATTAATTAATGAGTGAATGAATGAATGAATGAATGAATGAATGAATGAGTGAATGAGTGAATGAATGAATGAATGAATGAATGAATGAATGAATGAGTGAATGAATGAATGAGTGAATGAATGAATGAATGAGTGAATGAATGAATGAATGAATGAATGAATGAATGAATGAGTGAATGAATGAGTGAATGAATGAATGAATGAATGAATGAATGAATGAATGAATGAATGAATGAGTGAATGAGTGAATGAATGAATGAATGAATGAATGAGTGATGAATGAATGAATGAATTAATGAGTGAATGAATGAATGAATGAATTAATGAATGAATGAATGAGTGAATGAGTGAATGAATGAATGAATGAATGAATGAATGAAAGAATGAATGAGTGAGTGAGTGAGTGAGTGAGTGAGTGAGTGAGTGAGTGAGTGAATGAATGAATGAATGAATGAATGAATGAATGAACGAATGAATAAATGAACGAACGAAAGAACGAACCAATGAATGAATGAATTAATTAAAATCCGGATATTGGCGGTAAATAATAGGCCTACGAGCGATACATCTTTAAGATGGTATTCCGATCTTTTGGAAGTCGTGTTATCGACATTGAATATGGACTTCAAATCCTCCAATGCGTGTAGATTACCCTGATACGATGTAAAAGTTACTTATTAAACAGCCCAATCAATATCACAATGCCACAAACATAGTGTGCCTTAGAGTACCTTTCTAGTTTTCATGACATTCGGTAACAGCATCAGATACGATTTGACGCTTTCTCTCGGCTCGGTGGAGTACTTTTCGACAAGTTTCTGTTTAATCTGTACTCGCCAGGGTGACGCCAAAAAGACGCTCCCCCGTTGAAGCACTTAAATAGATCAACAGGCACATATCCTGTTTGTTGTGAAGCCTTGTGTTTCGGTGGGTTTACAACCGGGGCGAGTCCCGCTTTCTACGGCTGTTGATGATTTCCATTTATCGTGTCCTATACATCACGCTCACAAGCCTGCCCACACAACAAGCATTTCTATGCGTATACTTGACTAGTAAGAACGGTACCGTTTTCGTCAACCCCCGAACTAAGCAATCTCACGCATCCACGACATAGGTAATTCGTTTGATTCAATTAGCAACTTTAAACTGATAATGTGATCTATCTCATCCGATTGGGGGAGCGAGTCACGCGTGTGAATGCATAACCCATGCGCGCCACATTAGCTCAGTAAACAGCATTCGGTCAGACCTTTTTAGTTGCGTTTAACGCGGCGGAAAGACCCACTTTGATTCCTCTGATCGCATGGGGACATTTTAATTTCACCAACCTACATTTTAATTTGTATCCCCTTGTTACAAAAAACCTACTTCGGTGTAAAAGTTGCATTGTGAGAAAAAATACATTTGTTTGTTTTGCAAAAGTTCAGTACAACTATAATTAAGCTTCTTTTAAAGTGGGGCTCTAAGCAAATTAATAATAATTTATCTTTCCCCCATTCTAAGTTGTGTCACAAGGGAACAAAATAACCCACATTTCATTATCAACTGAACTCTAGTAAAATATTGTAAAAAGTCACCTTCTCCGGACACCTTTTGTCTCCAAAAAAATAATAAGGGTCCACTGGGAAAAATGATCCTCTTACGTTTAAAAATCGCCTTCCTCACGTTGATTACCCTTCAGTGGTGTAGCCAGGATTTTAAGAGTGGGGAAAAAACTCAAATGAACCGACCAATTAAATTTTTGTTTCTCCCCAAAATGGACACTCTCTAAAGTCGCTCAACAGGGCAGGAGGTATATTTTTGCACTCATTTTTTGCATGCATCCATATTTCAACCCCCAAACACCACTTAAAACAACACTTTATGTTTCATTTTCTCTTCTCTTTATTATTATTATTATTATTATTATTATTATTATTATTATTATTATTATTATTATTATTATTATTATTATTATTATTATTATTATTATTATTATTATTATTTTCTTTATTATTATTATTATTATTATAATTATTATTATTATTATTATTTTCTTTATACGCCACTGTTTAGCCGATAAATAAGAAATACCACCAAGGTGGCCACAAATTGTGCAAATAACACCGGAAATATTGGCGCTGTAAACGCTGTAGACTGCAAAACATACACAATATAGTAGACACCTAGCCAAACGTATTTTTATTTCTAGTATGAATACTAAATAACCAAGACAAACTCTGAAAATTGTTTGTTCAATAAGAAACTGTCTATGGTAAGGTCAACAGAAAACTATTTATGCTCAGGAAACTTAAAAAGACTGGTTTATCTACTGCTGAACTTACTACTGTGTATATGGGTTATGTCAGACCTATTGTTGAATACGCAACCCCTGTTTGGCATTCCAGCATCACACTCGCACAATCAAACCGTATTGAATCTATTCAAAAAAGAGTTTGCCGTATCATTCTTGGAAATAAATAATCCATTACGTTGAAGCGTTATCCACTTTAGATCTGACACCCCTCCATGATAGAAGAACCTCTCTTTGTACCAAATTTGCCATTAAAACTTACAACTCGGGTAGATTTAGCGAATGGTTCCCTTAAAACTAAAAGTTCATACTCTATGAACTTCAGATCAAATCGGGTCCTTGAAGAGCACTCTTTCACCTCGAACAGATTCAGGAACAGTCCTGTGCCATACCTCACTAGACTACTTAACAAATGAAGTAATTTACATTTTATTATTTGTATCCTTATTCGAACTTAATGGATGTTGCTATTTATTGTAGTTGTTTCATTCATAAGCACTGTGCAATTCAGCTTTTGGGCTGCAAAAGGTGTTTTTTTTAATAAACATAAACATAATAATAATAATAATAATAATAATAATAATAATAATAATAATAATAATAATAATAATAATAATAATAATAATAATAATAATGATAATGATGATGATGATGATGATGATGATGATGATGATGATGATGATGATGATGATGATGATGATGATGATGATGATGATGATGATGATGATGATGATGATGATGATGATGATGATGATGATGATGATGATGATGATGATGATGATGATGATGATGATGATGATGATGATGATGATGATGATGATGATGATGATGATGATGATGATAATGATAATGATAATGATAATGAAAATTTAAAAACAAAATAATAATAATAATAATAATAATAATGGAGCCTCAGGTGTCATCCCCGCATAGTTACACCACAATGTCTAAGACATTTATAGACATTTATAATGACCACTGATGGTTTCCAAACTTTATTGTGTGAAATATGCATGTGTACACAATATACTGTATACTTGGTTGTCTGTTTTCTATCCATTCTTCATTTCATTTTAATATTTAATATTTTAATTAAAGTCAGTATCAATACTCTTACATAACTGAATCTTTAAATATAAATGATCATATCTATTTTTATACTGTAATTGGAATGTTTTTATTTTGGATATTTTATGTTAAATTTGACTCAATTTAGCCTTTGGCTACAAGTTCAAATTGTTTTAATAAACCATCAATAATAATGCTATGTAATTCTGCAAAATGAACCATTAATCGGAGCGCTGATATTACCTTACCGACCAAGTGGTATAGACCACATGGGATGAGTTTTTCTTTAAAACCACCATGCTCGTCAAGGGAGCCGAATTGACAGACGGAGTCAACGGAGTGAACCGAAGAAATTGCCTGTAATTACTGGCAATATGCATCAATCATTACGTGCAGTCTTGCATTATAATAGACCAACTCTTGTGGGCGACTCACTGCACATATCCAATTAAATTACAAGGGGAAAATATCAAGGTCATATCTTAAACAGTATCGATACTGATCAAAACCTAGTCAAATTAATCTGTCACAAGGTGGTGCTGTAGCATTGATTTGTGTGGACTCTTGAATATTGAAATACATGCAAATAAGGAATTATTTGCAAATAAGGAGTATAGTTTGATCTGACATTTTAACATTTGTAAAGAATCTAACTTATGTCTAGATACTATTTGTGAAGATATTCTAAGTACTGTATATAGTTTAGTGTATCATTATCAAAAAACTTATCAGATAGTGTTCCAAATAGTGTACTCTTTGAAACAACAATTATTTAAAAATTGCTATAAACTGAAAATGATTAGATTGAGTTAAAGTGTTGCAAGAAAGTGCGCTGCCTATGAAGGAGCGTCTAAATGTAGATTCGAAACTGATAATGGCAATTAACAAACATATATATTTCTGCCTTTAAATTCATCAAAGTGTTCGATCAAGGAGTTTACTTTGTCAATCTTAGTTTTTTGACGATCCCTGAATGAACCTCACTCTCCGTGACGGATCGCTACGTTTGCAATCGTCTCGCGTTTCCAAATTCAATCCTTCTCATGAATAAGAAATAAATAACGAAACACTTAACCGTATCGGTGATCAAGTACTGCGCATAAAAAATCAGGGTTAATTGTGGTTCCATGTACTATTCACTCACGGATATATCAGTCAAAAACTACGGACGAAATGTATAACGACAAACGGAAATTGTATCTTTAACTGTGATCACGGCCAGACAGCAACCAAATTACTTCCGTGCTTAAGAAAATTAAAAATGGCCATTTAAAGGACTTCCAAACCGTGGGATGATTTTGTTTACGTTTATTGTCTATATTAGGCAAATAACCAGAAAGCAACGGGCAAATGTTTCAGTTCTCATTGCTCTTAAGTGTATAAGAATAAAATAGTATTTAATTGAATTTAATAATATTGAATAAAAGTGAATTGAACTTGAAACATGCAGGAAAACAAAGATTGTTGACCTCTGAGTGACCAAAGTCTAACACGGCATACAACGAAAATCATAGTTCAAAATCATTAGTACAGGAGCTGTGAAAACAACCAAACTACCTGATTATAGGTGGGGAAAAACGACACCTGCGTTCTTGATCAGTGCAGCAGCTCAAACATCAACTGAAACATCAACTGACTCCATTGAAGGACACCATTGTATAGGCCTATATCGGATCGGAAAAACCTTTTTTAGGTAACGTGGACGATCGAGCTTGTGACACATGTGGGTCGATCCACATAGCTATATTGACTGAAAGCTTATAAAGCTTTTCATTTGTCTTTAAAATATGTGTAACTCGAGGATTCGTGCAACCCGGACCCGAACCCTAAAAAGTGCACGCTTGTAATTGCTGGCTCAATAATTCAAAATGTTGTAGTTCTCCACGAACAGGATTTGGCACTTTGATCAAAAATGCTACCTGTGTAAGGTTATCTTTTTCTTTATTCTCTATTAAAGAAAAAGAGTGTAAAATGTATTCCGTGTCCTTCCTGTCTTTGTGAAATGGTGGAGGCGTCGTTAGGTGAGATGGGCGAGTGTTGATAACTTAATGGGCCAGTGCGTTGATGCTACTAATGAATTGTACACTGATGATAGAGGCTAGGCAGTCCAGAGACCGCCAGCCATGCGACGACTATTTCATGATTGTAATATTGTGAGTTGGTGAAAATCTATATAAGCATATTCTTCCAAGGGGTGTACCAGTACAGCCTTACAGAAAACCCTCTATCCTCTACCCTCTATCGATGGCAAGACCAGGTCTAATGTTATAATCTCTCCAAGGGGTATACCAGTACAAGACTAGGTCTAATGTTATAATTAGTATGATCATTATAATCTTATTTACTTATTTACAAATTACTATGATCAGACTAAATTGTTGTTAATAATCATAACCCCTAACCCTACCCTCATCTCAAATTAAGACACTTGGTATATTGGTGTCTGATTCGGCGAAAAAAAAGTGCACATTTTCGCCCTGAATTAACCACGTTAAACTGATATTGATGGTGGCACAGAAGTAAATGAACCCAACTCAGGTTCAGGCTTCAGGTTTCAGGTGTATTTATTTCCACAGTATTAAACCAAAGAAAGTTAATCACAGAAAGTTACATGTAAATGAAATATATAATGATGTGAATAAAGTAAATGTGATACTGCAGAGGGATCCATTAAGAAGCAAAGCTTGTAGACAATGGTCCCTATAAAGCATGCACGTGCATTGAGCCTATAGAAAAAGAAATAAAAGAGAGCATACCATTGGGAGGACAAAATAACAGGACTCAATGCACATGTTGCTTACAAAAACTAATTAAACATACAGATATAAACAAACAAAAACAGACAAGTACCTAGGGGCTTGGACTACACAATACAATAGGCCAGCGAACTGGATTAAAAATGAACAATTGCATTACAGAGATTCAGCGATAAGCTTCCAACATAATAGATTTGTATATACGCTTAAAAGTAGAAATGTTTTTTGAGGATTTAAGTTTGCCAGTAAATGAGTTCCAAAGCATGGGTCCCTCGTGTTTAACCGTTTTATGGGCAAAAGAAGTACGAGTATATGGAATGTGAAAATTTGAGGCTTGACGAGTGAAGTGAGAATGAATTTCACAATTCCGGAAAAAAATACTTTTAATAGAAGAAGGTAAATTGTTACTGGTGAATTGGTACATGAGGGACCCAAGCTGATAATGATAAATATCCTTGAGTTTTAAAGTTTTATGTTTTAAGAATAGGGGATCCGTATGTGCATTAAACTCTGAGAAATTGATTATACGAAGGGCCCGTTTCTGCAAGAGGAGAAGTCTGTTTAAATTTTTGCTAGAGCTACCTCCCCATGCAAGTATCCCATAATTAATATAAGATACAACCAGTTACTACAGTTACGTCTTAACAAGATCATCAGGATCTTGTTACGAAACACGAAATCCGAGTTTGCCAAAAGTTGAATGCAGTTTCTCTATTTTCTTGCACCAACACAACTTAACGTAATCATCTCACAGGGTGGACATTCAATTCACAGGGTGATTAATGCATGTACCTCTTGATCTAAAGAAAGTACGCGTAGAACAACCGTTTTTCAAACCGTTATCAATGTCGTACTCTACGTTTAACAAAAATATGTCACGAAACGGTCTCTAAATACTGCAAGCGAACAAACCAGAAGCATAGGTCACAATCGGTTTCTAGGCCCTCTATCGTTTAGCTGGTGTCAGTTGGCAGAGCGACAATGGTGTTTCATAAAAGAAAGTACCAATATGCCACGTGGCAACTCGAACTTGACACAGGTGTCTGTGATTCTAAAATTCCCTTCAACACAACCTAAGTGTGTGTTAATAGTGCGTTATTTTTTTCTTCTTTTTAGAATGGCCACTTAAACGTAAAAATGTATGTCTTGTACCTTCGGAAATCTTCACATAGGCCTAGTACCGACGAAGTAAATTTCTCATTGTGAAATAATAACTGTCCGTTTACAAGAAAACTACCAATGTGAGGCTTAAGTGTCCATTGAAATAGCGAAATATACTGGTAATAATACAAGCAGGCTCAATAAAGTCATGTTTATATAAAAATATAAAAAAAGCGTTATTTGTTTTATCAGCCTAGCGGCGTAAGTCACTATAAGCCAACGGCGGATCTAGGCCCAAAGTTTAGGGGGGGTCAAATGCTCAGTGGAGGGGCGTATTTGCGAGCGCAAAACGTTTCTGGTGGGGTTTGTTTGTTTTGTGGGTCTAGACGACAATACTTCGATACTTACTGCTCATATGACGATGGAAGACGAATCTTTCAAGTCACTGCTCCTGCTCGTACTCACAAGATTGAAATGCGTTTTATGCACGCGATGTTCGCGCCAAGTCTAAACGTAGGCCTACATTGCGGACGTTGCATGGCTCACCTAATATCCAGGAAACCCCACACAACCAGTCGCGTGTGCATAAGCCATGCATACAATCACCGTGTACGCCTCGTCTAATGCAGCTTGGCTTAACTGCACAAACTACCATTGCAAATGTTGTGGCAATGTTGGATTGTGAGTAGGATTATGAACACATTCATGTAGCCAATCAGTGTGTTGTAATTTGCATACTTTAACAAAAGCTGAACGTATAAGCAAGACTTAGCTGCACAAGGAGGGGGCGTAAAGTTGTGGGGTTTTGTTTTGTCTCTCTTTTTCCCCCTTTATTTCTTCTTTTCTTTTCTTTTCTTTTCTTTTCTTTTTTTTGTTTGTTTGGGGGGGGGGGGGTGTACAGCTTCGTTTTTTTTGGGGGGGGCCATGGCCCCCGTTGGCCCCCCCCCCCTGGATCCGCCGTTGCTATAAGCATGCACGGATTACCGCACGGGCAAACTGGGCACGTGCCCCGGGCCCAGGAGCCAATAGGGGCCCTTGGTTTTCAAAAAAAAACAAAAAAAAACATAGTACTAGTAGTATTATGCGCGTGTATTGGCCCGTGGTGAATTTGTGCCCAGGGCCTGTGCTCATGATGATCCGTCCATGACTATAAGAAGTATTGCTTTGCAGAGAAGTAATTCGACATTTTACAGCATCGGTATATCTTCCAAATTTGACATGATGGCAATATTTTCCTATGATGTATGCTTCGTGTTAATATGGTTATGATACTAAATAACCTAAGGTGTCCCATGTCTATAAAGGAAAAACATATTAAGTTATTTTAGAATGTTGATTTTGATCACACATATAATGTATAGTTGTAATCCATAATGAAAAGATATTTATTTCCCCTAGGAAATTGCCAATATAGTTTTACCTTTATTTGAAAGACCAGTGAAATAGAAATATTTTTTATTAGAAAACATTATGATCAACACCATATTGACGTCACATTCTACCTTTTAAATTCCAATGTGTGGGTGTTTTGATAGATTTTACTGAGGCACTTTTGTCTTAGTGGGATCAGATGCAACACCGTGGTTGATAAAAATATGCATACAAATGATAAATTTCCTTATCTTTTCAAAACACAATATTCTTATTCTTTTGTGTTGTCTTACCCTTTTTGTTGTCGTTACCAATCAGCAAGTTTTTTAAGGTAACCACATTTAGTGAGCAAGGTTTGGGGTTTTAATTGCGTGCACTTTCGGTGTACGATCCAGTACGCTGAATCATTCATGTTGTTACCTCAAATATCTAAAATTCGTGTGATGGTATTTATTCTTCAAAAACAACGTGTACCAATCGTTTGCAGAAAGAACTTCTTTCGACAGCCAGCACGGTACATCTTAACATTCCAAATGTATAAAGTAGGCCTATGCCTGTTCTTAATGGTTGTGTTGTCATATCTCCCCTACATAAGTAATTATGTCATCATTCTACGAATCTATGAATATATAATTCTACACATAAGGCTTCTGGTCATAGGTCGGATTCAAATCGGTGCAGTGACGCTTTTTTTTTCTTTTGTAATATTTTTTGTGATATAATTATTTTAACATGTGTATGCGGTTATCGGACAGACTAAATTTTCCAAACACAAAGTATAGTGGCTTAGAGAGGCCTCACAAATCGGAGAAACGTTCATACCCCTATGTGAAAAAGTTTTTTTTAAACAAAGCGGCAGAATTCCAATTAATCCAGCAATTTTGGCTGCAAGACACAGATCCTTTATTCAAGACACAAACGTTATTTGAACTTCCATCGGGTTAACTGGATTCATTCCCGCTCTTCTATCTTGTCATTGTTACCCAGATAAAATTAACCGATTCAGGAGGAACAAAGGATCATGAGCGCCATATAAATTTACCACATGTTTTTTTAATGAGCGCCACCATTTATAGTAACTGCCACATGTTTGCTTCCTGCCCCCCCCCCCATTGAATAGGGGCCCTCTTAAAAAGTGGTCCTCTACATTGGACCGCTTTTTAAGAGCAGGGGAAACACACTACACCAACTGGGCGGGTGTTAAAAACACCAGATGTGTTAATATTGGGCAGTACGTCCAATATGAACACGTGAAAGTATAAAGTTAACACATAGTGTTATGTTAACAACCCAACAGGTTGAGCATCTTGAGGAGATGAAGGGGTAAATTCCACAGTCAGCCCAACAGGTTGAGCATCTTGATGGAGGTACACTGGGGCAAGATGGGACACATTTTTGTTTGTTGCCAATAATTATTACATTCGAACTGTTAGTGCTATGGGGGCTTGCTAATATGAAAGTTTACTTAAATTTTCACCTTTTCAACAAATTTAAAGTTCGTTTTGATAAAGGGGTGTTATGCGAATAAGGTGTTCATGTAAAAACACTTTGAATTATAAATGTCCCATCTTACCCCTTGTCCCATCTTGCCCCGGTGTTCCGCAGTTGATTTTTACGCAGAACACTAAACCCGCCTCCGTCTGGACTGTTTTAGTTCGTCAAAGAGTTCCATACAATCACGTTTTCCATGTTGATATGTTAACCGATATTTCAAATACAAAAAATAGGTCAGGCATCGTACAGTTGAAACAAACACATCAGTTGGTGACCAAATCTACGTTTCCTATTCTCTTGCTTGGCGGACTGTCTGAACTGCATAACAACAAGATTTAGCTATGTTGATCAAGATAGCTTCATACGTCATTAGTTTCCAATTCCTCCACCGATTTTGTATTTATTTATTGACGGAAACTGGCAAATGGACCTGCTCGAATCAACACATGGACACCCCAGCGCAGTGTACCAATGCACAACGTGAATAATGCAATGATATGATGAAGGGGGGTAACCTTCCAGAACTTATACATACCCACAATGCCCAGCGCGATTGAAGTATATAAACACTGCTTGTTGCACTGAGAGAGTCACTTAGCTTCACGGTAGAGGACAAGTGCACGTCATTTCCACACGAAAACCCAACACACTCGAGCCTGTACTAACGGTGACACAAGACACGATCAAAGCTAACAATAAGTCCGCCAAGAAAAGCACAGCTCACGCTCCTCAACCATCACAGGTAAAGTCATTCACTCTTGCTATCTGTAGGATTGTCCGTTTTTGTTTTACCAGGTTTTTTTTTTAATTCTGTGAATCAGGTATTGTGCTATACTGCTTACGATGTTTCGCATTTTATCAATTCTTCTGAGGAGAGACCATGAAGTTACCGTGGGGGGCATCCCAGTCCTCCGAACTTTTTCGGTCCAAATGGAATTTTTTTTAGTGGTTTGTACATTTTGGTACTTTTTGGGTTGGTACATTCACCCCATAAATCTCTTCAGACCAACTCTGAGACTATGTCACATGCATGCTGTATTAAAGGGACAATATTGTCACTAACAGGGCATGGAATCGTAGTGTTAGTCTTAAATTAAGTCAGTGACTGAAAATAATGCCCCACATGATAAGTTTACCGTTGCTGCTGCATAAATGAACCAGTATTTTTCAGTCAATGAACAATCTATAGGACACCGATTCCATGCCCCGTTGAAATTCTGCTCTGATCATGACAATACTGTCCCTTTTAGTAAATACATCAATTTCTCGTTGACAGTCTAAACGTTTTATTTCTGTGAATATATCTGCTGATTTAGATGTTGTATTGTGCTATTTTTTAAGAGGGCAAGGAATGAAAAACATTTATATGCTGCATGATCTTGGTTCATTTGAAAATGTAAATATAAGAACTGTTGTATCGATGTACGTTATTTCATTTTGTAAATTTCTATTAATTCGCGAGTTTCATATTCCTTATAACATGGAATCGGCAATTAGATTTTTATTTACAGTAATGAATGTGAAAAATATATATGGCTACAAATAATAATGTGGGGGTTGAACCCAGGACCCCACCCCTCCGCCGTCGCTACACGACCGATATGAGGCGAGTCACGGTCCACACATTTTCTAAACACTTATGCTCAATCTGGCCATTGTATACCTCGGGGCTCATGATATTGGCGAATCCGGGGGAGGGGCACTGTATGACTGTGAGTGTAAATTGGTCATACTTTTGTTGGCAATGTACCCCCACATTTGGAGACCCTGTATCCACCCATGGCTCCGCCCACGGCTCATGTTGTGTGATAAGAAGCGATTTTGCGTACTTTCACTTGTCTGCTGCTTTTTAAGACTCCAGACACACTGTTCATAGCTAACGCTGAACAGGCCAAATATTGCCAGGGTTAACGCTAAATAGGTCATGTTGTAATAATAGAGTGAGTGATATGATTATGGAACTATGACAACACGTTGTGGCACGTTTGCTTATGAGTATTTGTGTGATAAATTCCCTCGAGAAGATAGGGAGTATTTGACTCATAAACCACATTGCAGTAGTCACAAGTATGTCACAAGTTATGCCCACCACTTCTACCATAATACTGACTAAAAATAATAACAGTTGTCTATTAATGGGATAATTCGATCATGATAAATGTTGTATATTCTATTTAAAATGCCATATGTACGTTCTTTTAATATTCCTAGTTAACATTAAAATAGATGCTTGGTGGTTTTACTTATTGTTAAGCACCCATAGGTCAAGATGCATTGTAAATCCAGTCATGTTTCCTGTGTTCAGCACTTACATATATAAAGGCCCTATCACACCATGGCGTATGGCCTGAACGTATACCGACGTATACAAAAAATAGGTCGAAAATTGTCAGAGTCCAAGAACGTCCAACTTCCCAACGAATTGCATCTGAAAAGTCGACATCGGTGTTGTAATGGCCGTATCCATAGCGTATTTAACGTATACATAGCGTATGACTAACGTATTGATAGCGTATCACTAACTTATAACAAACTTATGACAGCGTATCACAGCGTATGCGAGCGTATGACCAACGTATGCTTAACGTATTCGTAGCGTATGTCTGCCGTGTTCGACGTATCCTCAGCTTATCCTCGGCGTACAACGAATTGAACACGTGACCTATGCCGCTGTAGAACGTATAAATACCGCGCCGATCTCACAGCACATCATGAAGAAGTGAGGATGAGTTACTCAAGGGACCCATATATATACTCAAACCCCCCATAAGTTCCCAAAATGCCGAATGCTCGCTAGCTGTACGGCACATACGCTAGCTGTACTGTACAAACACGTTATATACGTTACACGATCGCCAGGCATAAGTTGTGCATAAGGTGGATACGTCAGAATACGTCGAGACTCGTTGGAGATACGTCAGGCATAGGTTAGACATACGGCACATATACGTTATCAACTCGTTATCACTACGTTGGCTGTACGTTTCCCCGTCAGCCGACGTACATCAACGTATACCAACTTACGAGTAACGTACCTCTAACGTATGTCAACGTATGTCTAACGTACCACGAACTTTACCGGGAACTTATGCAGAACGTATTAAGCACACGTTGAGTACGCCGAGAAATTTTGAACATGCTCAATAATTTTTCGCGGGCTCGACGTGTTCCAAATTTTCACAGCGTATCACAGCGTGCTCTTAACGTAAACGACGTATCCCCAACTTACCCCTAACTTATATCAGCGTACACCAACGTACACCAACGTATTTTCGATATTTCGCATACGTTGGCATACGTTCAGGCCATACGCCATGGTGTGACAGGGCCTTAACGCGTAGGCTATTGCACTTGGACATTAGCCTTCTACCAAATCATGACGTCATGTATGTATTGACCACGCCTTGTTCACAACTGTTTGACTTACCAGTTTGAAATACGTTAAAACGCATTAATTCCAATCTGTGTACTGAAGCCTCTGTGCCTAATCTGTGTCTTATTATATCAGCAACACGCACATATAAGCGCCCTCAATACACTCAAACTTTCATAAGTGATTAATTTCTATGAAAATCAATATGTTGATGGCCAGATGTATAAATCAATATGTTGATGGCCAGATGTATAATTCAATATGTTGATGGCCAGATGTATAATTTAAATGTAAAGAATAGGCTGCATTTTGTAAACTTCCCTTCTGCTGTGAATAAAGATATAGAAATATAAACAACTGACTCTAAGTTCCAGCTCAATTGTGTAATTAACAGTACAATTTTAAAAATGCAGTCACAAACGTCAATCAGCAAATACGATGTGAGTTGTAACCTCCAGTTCTTTCAGAACTAATTAGAATTTCACATGGTGTCACCGCAAACAGTCTTCACGATGTGCATAGTCATTCTAACTTGCTGTAATATACATTTTTGAGGAATGACGTTGCCTATAATAACAACAAAAAAAACACCTACAAATTTTTAAGGGATGTTAGAGACCGTCACCAACTTTGCACAAAGTACGTTTAATATAAAACTGTGATAATTTATGTTTTTGGAGATAACATTAAAACGTGAGTTATTTTTCCCCAGTTACTGACTCATAAACTGTGTTACATAGTCGCGGAAAATGCATTGCATTAGATTTTTAGGTTTGTCCTTCATTTCTCATTTTAACTCTAATCGATTTATCGATATCTGGAAATGTGTTGACATCTCTACCGATGAGGCAAGGCACTTTACATAGGCTACACAATTCAGTGATAACGGAAACGCGCACAGCATGCGTGTTAGTACCGGAAACTTCTAGAAATATAAATTGAAATTCGACATTAAAGGTAAGCATAGACTTTGATCAACCCCCGATGGAACGCTGAATAGAAGAAGTATTCTAATAATAATTATGTTTAACACAACAGACCTGAAACATTCGTCATTGTCCTTTAATCTTAAAGCATTACATATATGACAAACTACTTGACTTCACAACTTCATAAGTTGGAACAAGAAAGTTTTTTTTTTTTTTCGTTGTGTACTTACGGCGATGAAAGTCTTTTGGTATAAATTATTATTGAATAAATGAAGATCTTCTATTGCCATCCTACGAAATAAATGTGTTATTGGAAAAATATTTATTTGCATAACCTCCCACACAGCTAATATTTCTAATTTAAATACACGGCACCCCTGACCTACAAGGTTGTCACGTACATATGCCTTACTAGTCAATGTTTATTTCATCAATGTAACTTGAGTAAACAACAACCTATTAAGCTGAAAACGGAATATCAAATCTTCGAATGCATGTCCTTCTAGTTGGGTTTGCAATATGTTGCCTATCCGGAGGGACAAGTTATAACACTCAATGAATATTTTCATATCATATCAAGTCTTGTTATTAGTATTGACCAAACGTATGCTTCGACTTCACATCCATGTATAAACCACACTACAATGATTATTAGAATTATTGGTCGTTATACTAGCTTTATTCTGAAGAACTCCCACTCTTCCGCCGTTTCAAATTTGTCATGCTGTGTATATATAAAAATCAATGTGTACCTTAAGTGTCATCATTATTGTAAACATTTGTGAACTAGAGGAACAAAAATGGGGATTACATATTTCTAGCATCATAAATTATGACAAACAATAATATATATATATAAATAATTTATTGGGCGGGTATAGGCAAAATAATTATGTTAAATTTATTTTTATTTTTCAAGAGTAACCTGAGACAATGATGCAGTCTCACAGGTTCAAACAAATTAAAAGATTAATTTCTAAATAAATATATCAGAGTCTGGCACAAATAAGGCTGTATTAGTTGGATTCATTATACATTATTATTGATGACGCAATTCACCTTGATAGAATTCCCTAATCGGAAAGGAATATTCAAGAGAGATATCATTGCACGAAATCTTCAGGCCACTTGGGAAATTATATCATTAGTCAATAATACACCGTCGCAGATGGATATGACAGGAATATTACACAATTATACCCACTGAGAAAGTGGTGAATGAACAATATAGGTTATCTATTGAAATTGTAATCTGACTGAAATGAAAATGTGAAGTTTGTAAAGCAAAAAGGACTTTTTTCTTTTTTATCTGTTCCATTTTGTTTCAGAATTATTTATCATAAAGAAATATGTGCATCATTTATTGAACTTTCTCACTGTACTGTCGGTTTCCGTACATATTTCCATCAATTTCTTATAAAGTATGCATGCTCACAGGAACATTTTATCAATGATGCATCCTGGCATTGGTCCAATGTGAGTTATTTTGAAGACCGGTTACGTGACTTTTACGTCACTGAAATATACACTTTTGAGAAGCTGCACATCCCAGTTTGAAACGGTCCTCGCTCATTAATATTTTACTCTTTCGTTTTTACGGAAAGCATTGAAATATTTGCCTATCTGACCTTATATTTTTCCTCCGTGCTATTGAAGACGAACATCCCCAAGAAACGGTTTAACGGATCGCCTTTCGGTTCTCCCAGTCAACCCTGTATAAACAAATAATAAAACATATTAACGCAGGATTCTCGGGAACAGCGCATGGATCTGGTTCTCTTATGTTAACGCAGGATCACACGGTAAAGTGATGCACGAGGCTTCATATGAGTTGACCCCACTCTACGCGTGTACAACACTTTGGCTTGATGAGACCATGGCACGCCGAGTGTTTGCCGCGCACGTACTCATTCCAAGTGGACCTATATTTATGTACACAGCTTGATCGTGAAAATTACACACGCACACCTAAAAAGGTATGAATTCTCTTTATGTAAATTCATCAGTAGTCTGCTACTTTTATTAAGTAACGAGTCTGGGACTTTATCGATCACGTTGCTGAAACAGATATTAAAGTTTGAAATATTCTTCTCCTCGTTTTCTGGGATCCGTTTTTCTTAAATCTGAAATTACCGACGTGACAGATTAGCTGCCGGGCATGCAATGATAACGAGTAGGTGAGCAATCTTTTTAATTGCTGGAAGCCACATTATTTGCCTATTCAAAGAACAGACCTCATGTGGGTACACATACATTATTGAGGTAAAGAACAGACCTCATGTGGGTACACATATATTATTGAAGTAAAGAACAGACCTCATGTGGGTACACATATATTATTGAAGTAAAGAACAGACCTCATGTGGGTACACATACATTATTGAGGTAAAGAACAGACCTCATGTGGGTACACATACATTATTGAGGCAAAGAATAGACCTCATGTGGGTACACATACATTATTGAGGCAAAGAATAGACCTCATGTGGGTATAGAATTTACTCGAAATCTGGATCAGACATTTCTGACACGGATTTTTCTGACCTATAGGGCCCATGCAGCTGAATTCTCAATCAGTCTAACCCAAAAATTAAATATATCGGCTGAGATGCAATTTGATCACAGGATGACAATGGAATAGCGTGACAATGGAATAGCGTGACAATGGAATAGCGTGACAATGGAATAGCATGACAATGGAATAGCGTGAATTATTCAACAATCAACGTGGATTAATTTCCGAGAAAGAATAAAAATGTAGTTAAACAAATGAATGAAAACTTCCCTTGCTATCCTAAGAAAAGACACCTAAGGCGTAGACTGTTTTCCGGGTAAATGTTTACTCTATCCCAGCATCCTCAGGATATACCGTAATAGCATTCACTCCTCTGTTGATTAATGTATTACCTGGTGAAATCCTACATGGTTGCGTGGGAAGTGCTCCCTCTGCGGTATACACCCGCAAGGAATGCAGTGCAGCCTTTGGTCATTTCAAATTGTTGACCAATTACCAGTATACATTACCCCTATAGTTTAACGTAAAAGAAATCTTCATTAAATCATCTCAATCGAAGCGTTCACCTTGAGGCGGCAGTTCTCGCTTTACATAATGCCATTTTGAAGCCCTCATAAAGCATGCAAGTTGACGTCAACAAAATAGTTATCTCAAGAGTTTGCGAGATAACAAAACCTTCGGATATACTGCAAGAGCACCAACGTATCGCACGATCTAGTTTGCGAGATTGCGAAACAGACATATATTCTCAACATGGTTGCTAAATATAAATAAAGTGATAGTTTTGATTGTTTAATACAAACAGACATGTGAAAGAACGGATAGTGAAAGAGCAGGTAGTTTTTACAACAAGTGAAATTACGGGAAAAAAAGAAGATTTTCCATAGAAAATGAAAGACAAAAGTCTTTAGGATATGTTTGTTTCTTTTACCAATAAATATACATTGGCGTATTTTTCATGTGCTATACCTTTAATAAGCCAACACTAACAATGTGTTTAAATAATAGAATAATGATATTCTTTTATTCAATTAAAGATTCAAACATTCCACCACTTTATTGCTCCTTCGTATGTCTAACATCGATCTCCCAGTTGTCATTTGTACAACTCCTTTCCACGGCAGCAAGATACACACGGGTTGCTCATGACTGAAATACTAATTCCATACGGAGTCACTCCTTGAGTTAAGCACCAGGGACTCAGCTCAAGGCATACCGTGTAGTCAGAGTGTTGGCTTAAGTGGTTGAGAGGAGACAGAGCTAAGAGGTTTGGAAGAGTAAATACTGTAGGCATGGGACGGCGGTGATATCGCAGGAAATAGGATATTTTAAGGTGAAAATGTTACATGGGACTTGCGTGATTTGATGTTAAATGAAGCTTTGGTTCTTGAGGTTTAGTTGGGTAGATCGGTGGGGTTTGTTTGGTTGGCTGGTTGGTTGGTTAGTTCATTGGATGGTTGACTGGCTCGCCGGCCACTCAGCCGATCGACCGCTGGATCAATCGGTTAGGGAATCATAAGGATAGTCTGTCGGTTGGTCAATTGGTCAGTAAGTGTCGGTCAGTCAGTCGGTTGGTCAGACATTCGGTTCTGAAAAGATGGTTGGTCGGTCTATTGGACAATCGTCGGTCAGTTGGTTGGTTAGTTGCTTAATAGGATGTTTGTCAGTTTGTGTCTTGTTGGTTAGATGAATGGATGGTATATTGTTTTTTATTCCTGCTGGTGTATTAATAAAACATCTTGAAACCCCAGTTCAAGTAAACCGCCCAATAAATACTGGTAAAACAAAATCTGTTATAAAGACGTTTTGTATGCAGTGTGGCAAATCTCGTCTTTCTTCCCCATGCGCGGTCGATAGAAAACCGCCATCTCTCAACATGTTGTCATCCATTACCGGTGTCGGTCTTGTTTGCCCCCAAGTACCGACCGTGTCCTCGGCACCTCTGTGTTTAACCAATGCAATAGGATGAGTGTGACATCCAATATTAGTTGTCCTCAACTTCACTTAGTTCGGGAGTCGCGCATCGGACTGTACGCGATGGGAACTAACATGTTGACCGAGTCAACAATCAATACTGCATTTAAACACATTGTTAAGTGCTCCTAATGGCTACCTTGTGAAGTGTTAAGAGTGGTAATCACACGAGTCTATGCAAAAAAGATAGATATGGTAATCGTTTGTTGTTAACAATCGGGTGACAGTACTAGCATAATATGATTGAAGTATATGTGGGGAAATTAGAAAGCAGCCCTCAAACAAAATTATGGTGATCATTGTCAAGCATCGGCTCTGAATAACGTGCAAGTTACAATAGCCTATGTCTAATGGAAATCATAATCAGTTTACCTATACTACATTGTGTGTAAGGACTACAACTCGTAAACCCGCAAAAACTGCGAAGACAAGACGTTGAAATAATGTTCAGTCTTAGAACAGGTATAAACAACAATTATTGGGAAGATTCATGATATCGAGTAGAGATTTTAAACCATATCCACATGTCGGCTCGTATCCAACAGGAATTCAACCACACAGTTAAAAGGGAAGTAAAATACCACTGCACCAACTTGACCTAATATATTGATCAATTCAATGATCCGAATATATATATATATATATCTATTTATCCTTCCCGCCAGTGTTTCTTTGGACAGAATAAGTTGTTTCAATTGTGTTACATTTATTTATTTATTTATTATTTAACGTGGGGAGACCTTTCAGTGAAACACTGTTTTTCAAAGGTCCCCAGGAAACCTGTAAACAAGGGTGCTTGCTATGTGAACCAGAAACACCGGGGTAAACCCCTACTCTTCCACGATAAGTGCTACTTCGCTCTGTCATTCCGGGATGCCTCATGGAAGCAAATGAATGCACAGTTAGGCCATACAATGAAAACAAACAAACAAACAAACAAAGGTTGGTGAATAATCAAAACAATCTTGTCATTAGGAGATTTGGTCCGTTGAAGTTTTCCCAACAACTCAATGCAATGAAAACAATTGTTCTGGGTATAATCGGTACCAATCGGCGGTAGACAGAATAAAGAACTTCTTGGTTAACTTCTTATTGTTGTATCTATCGGAGAAATACAAACATATAGAGAACAAATTCAAAAGTCAGACCTCATGATGTAGGGCACGTGAACACGATCACCAACTTATGTTATTAATGTTTTGACATGGTCTTATTTCTGCGTAGTTATTCCAGATCTCAATCCTTTTCAAGACACTTGGCCGCCATTCTGAAGCAATCTTCAGGGCCTCTCATCTGCACCTAGGTAGCATTTAATTCGAACCGCTCCGTTACTTTGTATCTGTGTTTGTATCGATATTCCTCCGGGTACTGATCGAAGAGCGGCCGCTCAGAGATAAGTATAAGGGTGCACTTGTGCAACCATTACGTGGTGAACCGCGCTGATGTTGTCTGACCACCGGACGTTGCCTGCCTTTTAGTCGATGATAAATTGGGCCATTTCTACTCAATCAGAACTATCTTTCAAAGGTTAAGAGGAAACCATTACCACATTGAACGTTTCATGTCAATACAAGCCTTAAGAGCAGAACAGGAATATTTTTTCCCCTGCTCCTGGAAAAGGCGGGCGAAGCGGACGGTACATTTAGAAATGCCTTGGAGGCAAATTGTCATCACTGTCGAGGTAGTAATTAGCTACTTCAAAGTATACATTAATGTCCCATTAAATGTTCAATTTTGGTAATACATTTATGTTATTGTTGTAACCTGGAACACTAGTGCAAAAACGAGAGGTGCATTGTACACGCAACCGCTGGTTGGTATTAACATCAAGCATACCGCTACATCATTTGGATATGTGGTAGGTTTGCATTTATAACAAGATCATTTGATATAGAAGTGTTGCGATTAAAACACACAGGCGCACTTTTAACAAAACAAATCTAGTACTAGTGATTTAATGTTTCTATTTATTTAATTGTGGGATCCAGGTTACATGAGAGAGAGATCCAAAAAACATGTCAATGAACGCAAGAAAAGCTCTTATTAGGTGTTCGAGCTATAGCGCGAACACCTCTTGTTATTGTTCGTTTTGTTTTTTTGTTTTTGCTTTTTAAGTGTTCGAGCGACAGCGCGAACACCTCTTGTCATTCTTCTTCTTCTTCTTCTTCTTCTTCTTCTTCTTCTTCTTCTTCTTCTTCTTCTTCTTCTTCTTCTTCTTCTTCTTCTTCTTCTTCTTCTTCTTCTTCTTCTTCTCAGTGAGACTTATCCAGAGACAAAAACATGTGATACACAGACATGACCCTAGTGACCCTTACTTCCGGTCCAAACTGGAAGTTCAAGTTTAAAAAGCTCTTTATAAATTGATGCAAATCTGAAAGGGTATTCGAAAAAAAAACATTCTGGGTTTATATGTTAAGTGGGATCTGCTCTTTTCAAAAATATATTTGGTGACGTCATCGCTCTTAACAGCGTCCTCTAGCGGCAGGTTTAAAAAAGTCACTTTTTGCTATCTTGAGAAAACATTTGACAGAATTTTACCAAATTTGGCACAATGGACATCTATATTATGAGGACAAATTTTGTGAAGTATAAATGACTTCACATGATTGAACCGGAATTTACGGTTGGAAGAATTTAAAATTTATATGGGATGACTGAACCGGAAGTTAATGTAGGCCTATTCAGTGTAGCACATTATATGTTATTTTAATTATATGTTATGAAAACTCATATCTCCTGAAGTAACTCTTGTCTTTTAACAACTTTAGGTGATGACGTCATCACATATGATGCACACTCGAACACCCTGAGTTTGTTTTCTACAAACTCAATACCTCTAGTTTTTAAATTGTTTTATGCGCTTGCATTCGACACATAATAATAAACCATTACTGTCCATGCAACAAACTTGATATTATTCGTACATACGACCACGTTTTCATGTTGGAGTTGATCAAGCCTTAGAGAGTGACGCCTATGGATCCATTCATATTATAATGATACACATCACAATTTTTTATGCGATTTTGTATATTTTATTCTACCGCGACTACCGTACCTTACGAGACGTGTTGCCGTATGATGAACAGTGGTACAGGCAGCAATTAACGTCGAACTGTATTAATATTATAAGACACGGATACAATTGCCATTCCGCTGGTGACTCGAGTCTGTTGGCTGATCGTGATAAATCAGTGGTTTTCGCTTGTACTTTCTTCGGTAGGTTAATTGAAATGTCTATTGCACCCAAGAGACGGAGTAAATGCGTTCATCAAGTACAGCAGCTGATGTGTATAGGCAAGGATGCTTCCAGAGTTAATCAAGCACATTTTGACCAAGATGCGTGTATCGTGCGCCACAAACCATGAACTCTCCAGTAAAACTCTATAGTAACTTTAAGTAAAAATATATGTACATGCATCCATACATGATAACAGTGCAAAAGATAACCTAAGAAATGCCTATTTCAACGAGAACATTTATTTAGTGTGTATACATTCTGTAATGTTGAACTGGATTATCCAACTTTGACGATTCATTTCAGATTTCACTCAAACATTGCGAAATAACTCATGATGTTTGGTAACTCAGGGTGTTTCTTACCGGGTAACCAATGGTTTCAGAAACTAACTGGAAGATCGTGAGAGTTTCATGAAGTCAGTCCACGTCAGTAATGAAAATCAGGTGTTCCTGTCATTCTATATAATAATATCATTTTATTGAGTAGTATCATATCCGTATTATAGTGAATGACCATATAATTATGTCTAATCAATCTATGGAAAACAATAATTAAGGATGATCGGGAAATAATTTATTGACTAAAATAAAATCATTAAGTAACTACCGGTATGTCGTTAAGTAGCCCTCTAAAGATTCTGAATGATTTTAATTGCATCTTTCCGAAAACACCGTTTAGTTGAAATCTCTACACTGCTTCTTTCTTAATATGCAAAGGCCGTAAATTACTGTCAAGTGAGTCATTTCGTGAAATAATTTACCTGGCGACGGATAACGAGCGATTAAGTTAATATATGCATGAATTTACGACACTGCAGCATGATTAATTCAATTCATTACCAAGGTTTTTTTAAATATTTTAGTTGAAAGTAATTTAGTTCTTTTCTACATACAAAGAAATTTTAAGTGTTCCAAAATGTGTTGCATCTTTGATACATTGTGTTCGCTCAATGACATTGTGCAAGACTATGTGATGAATGTGAATACATTTTAATGACATTTTAACTGGTAAAACTTGTCGGCAACGCGTCAAGACGTCGTCATTAACATAAAACAGTTACAAAAACTAAATAAAAATAAATAATTCATATAACAAAAACCATGCCTAGAATAATTATATCTGAGGTGTATTTTTGAACTAGAATGGTGATGTACAGCATGCTATAGTCACTGATTTGAGATAACCAATAGTGTATACACCAGTGAGGTGCATATTGGGTAATTCGCCCAATAAAAATACAATGGAAGAATCAAGCTCACAACATAGGTGGTAATATTTTATCCCGGTAGAAATATAGACCTGATGAGGATCAATTCTATATTTGCACTTTTATCTCTCTCTCTCTCTCTCTCTCTCTCTCTCTCTCTCTCTCTTCCCTGTAATTATTGACAGCTATCATCTTATGCTGTTACTTATCGTCACGGTTACTTTGTATCCGCTGTCTGATGAGGTTTTAACAAGTTCTACGTGTTTGTGAGGGTTATGTTATCTCAAAGAATGGAAGGATCTTCACGCCAAAATGTGGCTTCCTACATTGACTTTTTAACCACGATCATATATGGAGATACGTAGCGTTTGAAAATTAATAAGCTGTCTACCCAAAATACCGAGCCGCTGTATCGGCTCGACGGCGACTATTTGTGTATGTAGGGTCACCCGGGGCGGATTAGACCTTGTAGACCGTGTGGGATTCACAGTCAGATTAATACACGCGCGCCTGACGATGGATTGGTGGCGGCTCTTTATTGGACTATACGTGCTTGCGTATTCTCAAGTCATCGTGACTGACACGCAATGACATTTGTTGCCGTCTTAAGCAACTGACGCCTCCACCGGGAAAACAGCGCGAAAATATACCATTAAAGGCTCACTGTATGTGAGAAAAGCTTTTTTGACTCGTACCTGCCAGTTACCAGGAAAAAAAACTTTATTCCATTTGAGTTTTACAAACATAATAGGTTTAAATTGTCTGGGTAACTCTTGAGAGCGATGTTACCTGTACACTTCGCAGAGGAAATGTTGCAGTAGACGTGTGTTGACGCTACAGCCATCTTTGTCCGACTCCTTGACTGCTGCAAGGAGATGTTCAGCGCTTTCTCTAAAGGCATCTGTTATTTGAAAATAAGAAAAAGCAAGATGGTTATATATACAGCATGTTTGGAGTTTGTAGACAGTCTTCCTTGTTATTATTGGAGTGTCGTGGCCGAGCGGTCTAGCGCACCGAACTCAAGTTCTGGTGTTGCCAGCAGCAGGGTGTGGGTTCGAGCCCCGGTCGTGACACTTGTGTCCTTGAGCAAGGTACTTAACCATAATTGCTTCGTCCTTCGGACAGGACGTAAAGCCGTAGGTCCCGTGTGTTGTATAATGCACGTAAAGTGGATTGTCGTGCGGTCTAGCGCACTGAACTCAAGTTCTGGTGTTGCCAGCAGCAGAGTGTGGGTTCGAGCCCCGGCCGTGACACCTGTGTCCTTGAGCAAGACACTTAACCATAATTGCTTCTCTCCACCCAGGGGTTAAATGGGTGCCTGTGAAGGCAGAGATGGTTTGCTCTATATGCGCTAGAAATGGCAGCAATTGAGCTGTATACTCCCCAGGGAGCTGAGATGGTTTCAGGAATGATTTATGAGCCTTATGAGCCTTATGAGCTGGGATAATAATATAATGCGCCTTGAGCGCCACTTAGTTGGTGGATACGTGCGCTATATAAATCTATACATTATTATTATTATTATTATTATTATTGACTTGTAGGATCCTAATGTGCCAAACAAAAATGCTAATTAACATTTATGCTAATTAACATTTATCGTGATGTTGACAGGCAACATTAATAATGTGAATACCATTGTGCATAGTGTTTCTTATAAAACAGTTGGGCTTTTCTCATTGGGCTATACAGACAGTTTGTGTTCACGATAACAAATAACTGATGAAAGATTTATACCTTTTAAAATATATGAAAAGTCAGTAATATACGCCGAAAATATAAATTATATATCATAAAATGTTTGATATATATGAAATATGTATGAAATATAAAGATGCACACATTCCATCATTCGCATAGTACTAATGTATTTAATTGAATAAGGTGCATTTTGAGTAAATGAAACGCTGTGCATATGTTGTAAGGACTTCTGGTACTCTACCACCAGTTACGTACTTATATATACGTTCAGGTATTTTGTTAACATACTCTATTTTTCCAGCAGATTCAAAATGACGCAGCTTACTTTGCTGGCTATATGTGGCGTGGTACTTCTATTGACAGGTCATACACACTGCACAGACGAACAACGGTAAGTATGTGTTATGTAACAAGACCATACCTTTATCAATTCAATTCAATTCAATTCATTTTATTTCCATATCAATACCATTGGTAGCAAACAAAATTATTATAACAAAACAAAAGAAGCAAAATTAATAAGAGAAGTGATAATCATGAATAATATAGATACGAGTGGTATGATATGGAAGGGGCTCATATAAAGCAAGCTTGTTAATTATGAGCTCCCTATAACTGGGAGTGAACTGTTCACGTTCTCGAGATCAAGTAATGAAACCTATGAAAATATAGTAGGAATATACATTTACGGTGATTTAAAATTCTGGACCAAAAGAAAAAAAAGAAAAAAAAGAACGTGAACAGAGCACAAGCGAAAGATTTTAGGTTGGTACAAGACAAACACGTAAACGCATAAAATAAACAAATGCACAAAATAAGCAAAAGAAAAGGCAGTATCAAATAAATGTTACGGTATAAAAATAGATAAATGTTTTTAGATGACATTTTAAATTACATACATCAGTAATCAACTTGCTGAAATATTTTACACCAAAAAACTTCATAACAGCATCAAACGCACATGGATAATAAATTCAAACATCTGAACTTACATAAACCATTGAAATAAAAATTTGATAACATGTACATGCAGGCGCAGGTTAGAAATTATTTTATGAGAGCAAAATAGGAATTAATGATACACGTAATGCCTAAATAAACTGAAATGCATTGAAATGCATGCTATTCAGGAATACAAGAGTAGGCTACTATGAACATATCATTAAATAAATTAAGTATAAGTTTATGGATACTTATAGTTATTTAAAATTAATCTCTTAAAATTATATTTAAAAGAATTGAAGGTTTTGTGGTTGGTAAGGGGTGTATTAAGATTGTATCATCACTCTGAAATCACTCAGGTACGAATTGCCCAATCAACAGCTATCAATCCAAACCTTTATTGACCAATCAGATTGTTTAAGCAGCAGCCGTGTGCGCCGCGCGTAAAATAATACGTCACAATTATTTCCGAGAAGTCATTCTCTTGGTAAATGTGACGTCATTTCAACATAAGCCGCACCTTCAATCACATGTGAAGGAGTTGTTAATATTAAACAAATTCTGCTTACGTACAAAAATGCATTGCCCACTTTTTGTTATATTAATTACAAAATAAATCTTAAAGTGTTATATTTGATTGTGATCTACGAGTGCGCAAATGACGCATGAGAGAGGATTATTAATATTATTTTGTCCCGTTTATTTTCCCAGTTCATGGCACTTTGTGTTGTCTTTACCTTCTGTTCCTGTTTGTTGTTGCCTATATTTCCGCTCAAAAATCACAATTGGCGTCAGTACGCAATGACAGTGTCCTCGTTGTCATTAATAAGGTGTTGTCACATTAAACACCCCATCCTGCCTTGATCCTGTTGATCACTTTTGCATTTATGTTCTTTTATTTTCACTGTTCGGCCAAAATATTTGTTAGTATCGACATACGATATCGGGTCATTCTCCAAGTAAAATAATATGTCTAACCTATTTGTTGCAAAATTTGCCATGAACTTTATATCTTCAGTCAGTTCTATCTTCTTGCATTAAGACAAAATTAAATTTTAGAAAATCTGTTTCCCGAGTGAAGCTCAGTTTCAATGAGATTGTTCGACACGGGTTTACTCTAGGGAATTTTGCCACTCGATTCCATCCCCGAAGAATTACCGTCACTAGTCCCTCTAGCCATTCTACCTTAATGCTCGCTATAATGATGTTGAATCCAGCAGTAGGATGACGCGACTAGCTTAGAATCTCGACCTGCTGACTTCGCTCTAGATGAAGACAGTCTTTAATCTCATTCTCCGTATCCGCGATATAGCCAACATTTAGCTTTTGTCCGCATGCGACCTCTGTCAAACAAACACCTAAACAAACGTTTCGCTCAAGCAGCAAACTTATTTTGGGTTTCAATTGCATCTGATTCGTCTCAATATAATTAGAAAGCGATAATGTTACACATTTTATTTCTAGTTTTGCTTTCAATTTGATGGATTATGGAAAAGGAACAATCAAAACAAGATAAGCAAGCTATACTGACTGAAAATACCTGATGTGAATTATATATATGGTGCTTATTTATAATTGGCTACTATTGTCCCGCTTTTTGGATCCCTCCCCGTGATACTTTGCTTATTCCCTTTTCCCGATAAATGGATGTGTTTTTGACGAATGTCCGGTTTGCATTGGAAGCTAAGGCCACCCTCCAGATTTAATTTATATTTAATTGATATTAGCTCAGTTGTTAGAGCACTCGATATTCGAGAGGTCGCGGGTTCGAGTCCGGCATCAGCCAACTTTTCTTTGCTCGCTTCCCGTTTATATAATATTTCAGGTCAGTTTCTTCCAATATATCCCGTTGTGTGATCCCCGCTACTGCCGTTACCCGGGTTGTTTGCATCTGACCGGGGTTTGATCCCTGGCTACTCGGCAGATATGGTTTGGCTCCTGACCTGGCCCCATAGAGCAATAGATAATTGGCGTAAGTGGACCGCCCACCAACATAGGGCTGTTGATTTAATTTTGCCCTACACCGACGTGTGTATAGCACTGTATACTCAGTGCTTTCCGAGTGTCTGTGAAAAAACTACACAGGCGACTCGGGCGGGATTCGAACCCACGACCTCCTGCTTACTAGTGCAGACGTCTTAACCTCTCGACCACCGAGCTTGCCCGATGACGATTGGCCGGCTAGAATCTTATATAGCAGCGGGTTCCGCGATATATTATATAGATTGGTGAAATTCTTGCGTCGGGAGATAAACAATTGATTTAATTTTGCCCTAACATAGGGCTGGTTAGCTCAGTTGGTAGAGCGCTCGTACGGTATTCGAGAGGTCGCGGGATCGAGTCCGTCATCAGCCAACTTTTCTTTGCGCGCTTCCCGTTTATATATATCTATATCTATATCTATATATATCTATATCTATCACAGCATAGGTAAAACTTGTAGCTTTGCACGGTGAAGAGGATAAGTAAGACTAATTGCAGTGACACCATGTGAAATTCTCAATTGAGTAGTAATTAGTTCTGAAAAGAACTGGAGGTTACAACTCGACGTTTCGATCAGTATGCTCTGATCGTCCTGAGGAGAATCAGAGCATACTGATCGAAACGTCGAGTTGTAACCTCCAGTTCTTTTCAGAACTAATTACTACTCAATTGAGAATTTCACATGGCGCCACCGCAATTATAGTCTTTACTTAATGTTAATGTTGGCAAAACCGTTTCTGCGAGTAGCCTATGCTTATATTTTCAGCGTTGTGTTGTTGACGAGAAAAAGTGAATAGTAATTAAGATGTTTTCGTATTCATTTTAATGTGAAATTATGTAAATAGTACTCTTACCTATAAACTGATTGGCAAAAATCTTACTTTTCTTAAAAATGAAAGCATATCAGAACAATTTTATAACATATCATTTGCAATTTCTATCAAACATTTGATTACAGTTTATCAAGAAAAGGCGCTCTTCAGATATATTCATGTCAGTGGCGTAGCCACGGGGGGGCCTGGGGGGACACGTGCCCCCCACAAATTTCCAGTGCCCCCCCAGGTGCCCCCCCACGAAAAATCCTCATAGTGCCCCCAAAAACAGAAAAGAAAAAGAAAAGGGAAAAAAACCATACCCCCTGGGCCCCCCCACTGAAAAGCAATCCCCCCCTGTGCCCCCCCACTGAAAAAGTCCTGGCTACGCCGCTGATTCATGTCAAAGCAACTTTTTACTGGATTGGTATTTTTATTTATTTAATTTTTTTACTGCCAGTCACCCTAAACAAGGCCAATAGCCACTAGAGTGTCAGAGGTTACATATGCGATATGTCATCCACCAATAGCAACTAGAGTGTAAGGGGTTACATATGTGATATGTCATCCACCAATAGCCACTAGAGTGTAAGGGGTTACATATGTGACATGTCATCCACCAATAGCAACTAGAGTGTAAGGGGTTACATGTGCGATATGTCATCCACCATTTAAGCAAGATTACATTTGTTGATGTTTTTCTTAAACTTAAATAGATCGTAAGTTGATGGCAAGCAATCAGCTGGAAGTGCGTTCCATTGTAATGCTGTTCTAGGGAAGAAACTCTCCAAATGGAACTTACTCTTGATTTTGGGGACGAGGATAGTGAGGGTGTTTAACAAAGCGAGTAACGCGAGAAAAATCCCTGCGCTTAGGTACTAGGTTATATAGCTCAGCAGAACAATCCCCGTAATAATAACGGTAGAACAGTGAAAGGCTGGCTACATTCCTACGATGTGAGAGAGGTTGAAGGGAGGGAAAAAACTCTTCACCAACTAGTCCCTTGATGTGGTGTTGCAGTCTATCAAGAACAGATGGTAATGGTAATGGAGTGTCGTGGCCGAGCGGTCTAGCTTACCGGACTCAAGTTCTGGTGTTAGCAGCAGAATGTGGGTTCGAATCCCGGCCGTGACACTTGTGTCCTTGAGCAAGACACTTAACCATAATTGCTTCTCTCCACCCAGGGGTTAAATGGGTACCTGTGAGGGCAGAGTTGGTTGATTAGCCCTATATGCGCTGTAATGGCAGCAATTGAGCTGTATACTCCCCAGGGAGCTGAGATGGTTTCAGGAATGATTTATGAGCCTTGTGAGCCTTATGAGCAGGGGTAATAATATAATGCGCCTTGAGCACCACTCAGTTGGTGGATACGTGCGCTATATAAGTCCACACATTATTATTATTATTATTATTATTATTATTATTAATGCTTTGGAGGTACCTGTCCAGATGTGGGCACAATATTCCACCTTGGGCCCGACTTGACTTTTGTAGAGGTAGAGGATGGTCTGAGGGGTCAGCATTTTACTTGACCGATAGAAGGATCCTATCATCTTGGAGACTTGTTTCCCACCTCTGAGATGTAAGAATTCCATTTGAGATCAGTTGTGATCTTCAGACCGAGCAGTCTGTCCAGGCTTGTCTGTTCATTCAGCATTTCACCCTTCATGAAGATGGGGGATATGCTTGGACAGATCAATGGTGATTAACAGACAGAAGTTTAGTCTTGGTGGCATTGAAATTAACCAGTCAACGTTCACCCCATGATGTGATTTGAGATAAATCAGAACTCAGATTAGTAGCCAGGTCAACATGAGAAAGGTTTTTGCGTGTGTGGTTGAATACTGTCGTGTCATCTGCAAATATGTCAATGAATGACAACAACACATGATCTGGTAGGTCAGTGTCGGACCAAGTACGAGCCCTGGGGAACACCAGCATTTAAAGTGTGTATGTCTGATGATTGACCATTCAGAACGACCTTCATGGAACGACCTTCATGGAACGACCTTCATGGAACGACCTTCATGGAACGACCTGTGAGGAATGATTTGAATTATCAAATGTATCAAACCTTGGCATGTCTGTGCTTTTTACTTTCACCATAATTTTCGATTTATATTTATAAAGCTCTTGGGTCTGATGTTCACGGGTGGTTAAATCCTGGCATTATGTCTGTGAAGGAAACAAACAACATTTTATTTTGAAGTAATACGACATGCAAATTAAACTGACTCGTTTCCCACTCGTTATTAAGCTGGTCGTATTCATGTTATTTATATGAATCATTAATGACTCAAGTTTTACCATTGGGATCAGAATAAATAATCTAATGCACACTATGTAATAATAAGCTACTCGCCCTACGGGCACGGTAAGCTACTCGCCCTAAGGGCACGGTTTCTCTTAGTAAAGATGTCTATTCCGCGTATTTCGCAATTTCTCGCAATTTGTACAAGGGAACGGAGTACATATTTTTCGATTGAGATATATCACATAGATAGACCAGAGAATTGTCCAATCGTCGAATGAAATCATTCTTTGAAAGCAATGAGTTTATCACGTTGTGTCATAAACTCGTTAATTAAACTAACTGCTATTTACCCATTAGGTAATTTGGGGAAAATGTCGTTGGCCTATTTAAAAATAGTTTACTTTTTTATGGAAAAAAGTAATGTATGAATTTAAAACCCATTAAAAATAATGGGGCAACAATACATTACATGAATAAGTACCTTTCAGATCACAGCAAATTGATCACGGCATTTTATTATTTTTATTGCTCATAAAAACAAAGTTCGGGGTTCGTGCACGTTATTCTACGATTGTTGAGCTTTGAATGTAGACAGTTGCCCTTCTGGCGTATCGTTTCTTTTCATCATAGATTACAAATGTATCATGAAACTTACCATACTTATAGTAATAGACACGTGGTTGTATACTTACCCATAGGCCGTGTAACATTATGGGCCGGGTTACATTAATATCCCCGCCGAACGTGACATTCTACGGCAACATTCGATTAGTAAATTTCGAGCTAGTTCGTACTTCAAGTTACATTATGGTCCTGCAAATACGTGACATATTAGGCATGACATTCGATTAGTAAATTTTAAGACCGCTTCATAATTGAAGTACGCGTCAAAGCGAAGACTCTTCATGACGTCAACGGTTTATTGCGATGAATAATTGGCGTAGATTGCAGACATTCTCAACTTGCACAAACGGGAATTACTACTCTTTCACAACAACATTGTGCGTGGTGTTTGCTTTTACTTTGACGTTCGTGTGAAGTATTAACTGGACTCTTTCAGGACAGCTGCTCATGTAACGAAAGTTTATATGTCGCTTGTGCAAATCGCCGTGTAAATTTTTGATTAGAAAAATTACGCATGGGTAATTTTCTAAACCGTGGTAGAAAATTACTTCATAACCGTCGAAATGTTTTATTAAATGTAATTAATGTGAAGTTGTGTAGATATCAAAAATTCCTTATAGGAACTCCTGAAATAACTTGAACAATGTTTCAAAATGAAAATAAAAACCCATATATAGGCCTACCATATCAACAATGCTGTCTGCCATATAGCAAAAAGAATTGCCTTCTACAGAGTATGGGAAATTATAAAGAATAAATAGAATAGAGCTGAAACTCACAGATTGGTTTCTATTTTATCATATTAAAGTTCCTCATGAAATGTGATTGCTCATAATAATGATTTTTGTCAATGAAGTAAAATGCTATAGGTTGGTGAAAATCTGTGTAGTTTTTTCACAGACACTCGTCGGTGTAGGGCAAAATTAAATCAAAAGTAAAATGCTGTTACATGATTTAAAAAATTAAAAAAAATTGATTTGGAACAAATTGCAGAGAGAAGAGATTAGGGGACAACGATTTTTTTCAAGCAACTTACAACGCAGCTCAGGCACGGCAGAGACAGAGGGAACGCCAAAGCTATCTGGATGAACGAATGCAATCTGTTGGTAAACGAGACGGGTAAGACAAGGGGTGTCCCCAAAAAATTACCATTTGTAGTTTTAAGACAACAACAGTTATTTGCCAAATATATAACGGCCGATTATTTTGTGAATTTCTTTGATCGAATTTTAATTGGTTGCCTGTACTACATAGACGTTAGTTAATCTACTAAAATAATGTTATTACAAACTGTGCTTCTCAACTCTCCTTCTTTCTTTTGCATGTGATTCACTGTTACTCCTCTCTGTCACTTTTTCACTTTGAACTCTGCTTGGGTTGACATGGGTGGCACGACCACTATACTTGCTTTGCATTTATACCACAGGTCTTTTGAACATTTTATTTTTATTTTATTTTATGTCGATTAACAAAGTCTTGTTTCAAGCCTATACGTTGTGTCTCTTTATACCACAGGCTTAAAAGGAACTTCGACGATGACGTTTATCATCAGGAAGGATTAGATAACGACTTCGTAAGGAGACTAATGGCAAAGTACTTCGATGGTGGAGCAAGACGTCGCTAACAATAGGTACATGTACGTCGTCTTAAAACACTCCACGAAAGCAGACACTTTCTTTGAGAGAAGCTATCAATCAAAATCCTTAATATCCAATCAGATTTGTTGTGTGACTGTACGCGCATAATACAACGTCTTTATGTAAGATAAGATTTATAAATTATTGAATATCAAGTATAATTATTAGCTTTGCCAGAGTTTTTTCAGGATGCATGGCGTCGATAGGCTACCGTACTTATCGCTGGCGGCGCTCACCTTTTAGGCCACTCATGAACTATAATATTACCCAAGTCCAACGTGTAGATGGGCCGCTGATAGTCAAACAAATATTTATCAAATCTGTTAAAATATATACATGGAATTGTGGACGTCAAGTTACTATATACTACTTACATAAACCTTCTATTTGTATAACAACAACAACAACAACAACAACAACAACAACAACAACAACAACAACAACAATGTAGACTTATATAGCGCACGTATCCACCAAACTAGTGCTCAAGGCGCATTACATTATTACCCCTGCTCATCAGGCTCATAAATCATTCCTGAAACCATCTCAGCTCCCTGGGAATTATACAGCTCAATTGCTGCCATTTCGGCGCATATAGGGCTAATCAAACAAAACAACCAACTCTGCCCCCCCCCCCACAGGTACCCATTTACCCCTGGGTGGAGAGAAGCAATTATGGTAAAGTGTCTTGCTCAAGGACACAAGCACCATGGTCGCGGTTGGGAGTCGAACCCACATTCAGAAGACTCATCCATCAGAACACAAATCCGATGTACTAAACCGCTCGACCATGGCACTCCAGCATAGAAGTATACCCAAAGTAGGAACTATAGTGGGAATTTTATAGCGGTATCAAAAGAAAATGCGATGTTTTACAATTATATTGAAATAACCTGGTTCTTGGAAGACACGCTGCTGTGACACTATGCCCCAGCCTGATGGCGCCGCTTGCGACTATCATGGTCATGATTTCCTTTTTATGTCTTCATAAAATTACTAATGCCCCAGTCACACTGGAGGATACGACAACTTACAACAGGTTACGATCGTCTGCGACTGGAAATTACAAGGAATCGTAGAAAAGTCCTGCGACAAGTCCCGGGTGGTTGCGGGTGGTCTTGGGTAGTCGCAAGACCGAATTCGGTCTTGGGGAGGTTTTCGATCATGTTCAAAAACCTGGCTGCGACCAAACTGGTCGTAGCTGGTCGTAGCTGGTCGTAGCTGGTCGTAGGTAGGTCTTCAATAGTCGTGCGATGGTTGTGCTACAAGTCTTGGGTGGTCTTACGTAGTCGTGGTTCATCGTGGGACTATCCAGTCGTCCAACAGTCGCACTACTATGCACGACTATTCGCACGACTTGTCGTGCGAATGCACGACTAGTCACACGACTATGCGTGACTAGTCTTGCGACTGCACGACCAGTCGCACGACCAGTCGTGACTAGTCGTGCGACTGATCCTTGACAATCGTAGGTAGTCTTGGGTGATCGTACGACAAGTCCCTCAAGGTCTTGCGACCAGTCGTGCTATCAGTTGGCTACAAGTCGCAGACCAGTCGGGGACAGGTCTTATTGTGTGACTGCTAGGCCGACATCGCAGAAAAAACCTACGACCGGGCCAAGACCGCCCTAGGTCGCACGACTGACATGGTCGTAGGCAATCGCAGCTCCAATGTGACTGGGGCATAAGGGAACCAAGCTACCGGTATATATGATAGTATAATGTCAGTGTACACTCTTGGTATATACACATAATGAAAGGGATTGTATCGTCACGATTAACAGGGCATGGAATCAGAGTACTATAATAGTTTTAGATTAACTCAGTGACTGAAAATAATACCCCACATGATAAGGTCATATTACCGTTGCTGCTGCATAAACGAACCAGTCATTGTGCCCATGTTAAACTAGAACACCGATTCCATGCCTTTTTGAAAGTCTGCTCTGATCGTGACGATACTGTCCCTTTTAACTGTCATACTAATGTGACACGAAAGTAGAATTAATTGAAAGGTTATTGTGATAAAATATCACGATCGAGGAAAGACGTTTTACTGAAGGGATGTACAGTATGAAAGCATAAACGTTTAGAAAACCAGTTCAATCATAATAGTTCATTCTGACTGTGCAAATCTATGGAGTTGTTGACCCTCAATCATAGTTAAACTTTTGCAACTCATTGATCTTTCCTCATACAGTGCATCGTTTTGATAAACAATATTGTTGTTTCTTGAAAAAAATCAAACATTGTTGGTTGCTTTTCTTTAAAAAAAACTGAGGCACCTCAGGCAGATTTAGCAAGGATGTTTGATACCTACCTAAGGTAAAATGGCGGAAATGGAAATTCTTTACAATACAATACAACTTTATTATACCATCGTGGACATTTCAGTAGGCTTTTATACGCATACAGCAAGAACATTCTTTCAAGAAAAATGTTTTAAACCCGAACACTCTCTCTCTCTCTCTCTCTCTCTCTCTCTCTCTCTCTCTCTCTATATATATATATATATATATATATATATATATATATATATATATATATATATATATATATATATATTCTTTTCTTTTTTATTTATTTATTAATTTTTTTTTAAAGTCTAAAATGCAATTTAAGGAATAGATTTTTGTTTGGAATCAGTTTATAGAGGTTGAGTATAGCATAAATAATTCATCGTTTGTGACCATTTAATTGCCCAATTATGCTTCATTTGCCGTCCTTGCATATACTTTCCTGTGTGTATCATTATCAACTGGGCATTGTTTGGCAAACAATAGCACACTAATTGTTGCCATGGCAAAGCGAGTACGGTATACTATGATAACGTTGCATACGTGTGTGTAATTATCGATATATTTAGTAATCTCAAGCTGTGTGATCAAATACAATAGACCTAGTCGGCTGTACATAAAGACCTAAACATAAACTGAACTACTTTCAATTACACACCAGAACAAAAGAAAATGTTTTATAAGAAAAATGCACACAGTGCATAAGCGTAAAGACTTGGACGGGCACACTCATTGGGTACTAAGGACACAAGCCTCATACTGTCTTGGACGGGCACACTCATTGGTACTAAGGACACAAGCCTCATACTGTCTTGGACGGGCATAGGTTATATAAACCCCAACATTTTATCTTGGGGAGGGGGGAGGACTAGTAAATTAAATCATGGACCAGGTTCCTCATTTCCACTTTATATTTCCAGATGATTAAAGGCTACCGTACTATTGTTTTTCAACAGGAAACATTCGATTTTTATTTTGTTTTAATTATTTATTTAATAAACATTTAATTCGAATGTTTCAGAAGCCTTAGATTTTGATTTGACAGGTTCACATGCGGTCATAGGAATTTGGAAATGTTTGTCATCCCCTTCGACAAGAAATTTACGCCACTTAAAATTGTGTTAAACATCTGACACTCATTCGAATGAAGGCCATGTAAAAACAAGATAAGTGATCATCCTCGACCGACCTACTTGATTAGGCTAGACCTTGTTCGATTTTATTTCTCCAATAATTGGTTCAGTATTATTGGACAAAATGACCAAATTTCATAACTTTAATTTCTTCTGCCCCATATTCACTCCAGATCGGAACAGAAAATGGATTTTCCAACACGAGAATTTAATGAGAAATTGTGTTGTTGTATTTTATGATGACTCGATGACAAAACTACCACCTTTGTCTGTCACATACACATACACTCTAAATACAGATTGGTTAAAGCTTGTATCTGATTAGTTTAATGGTTGGATTCTGGGTGTGCTAACATTTATATCAGTTAATCCAAACAATGTATTGGCCCAAAGAATATAATAAATATTAAACTGTCAGCTGATGGACACAAATAATTATATTATTATTATTAAGTCAACAGCACATTTCAGCGCCATTTCAGGAATTGTTTGTGTACAAAACCTTGCAGTCCGTATCAGATATAAAATACTTCAGCAAGAACCCTTCCCTGGTAAACCTAACCACTATGAATGTAAATGAAGCTAATAACTCACGCTCACCCCCAAAACTGCTAATGCATTGGTAACTGTCGGTGCTTGCGCGTGTGGAAAGAGCGCCCTCTTTAAACGAAGCAGATATTTTCCCTGTACCGGTACAGAAATACCATCTGAATGTTGTACTTTTCATGGTTTCAGAAGTCTGACAAATGTGAGAATGTACTCAATAACCAATCTTTCACAGAATTGCGCACCTGGAGGATTAGTTGTCATTCAGTGACAATTTAATAAGTCGTGTACTTTCCCTTCTAAAGTCAATTATGGCTATTAATGTCATCTGCCGTTCTGAGGTAAATAGCGGAGTCACAATCTTGTCCTTTACCAATTTAAAAGATCAAGAAACACTTCGACAGAGCGTGTGTACACACAATACTTCATTGGTGACGGAACTTCTTTGAAAGTTTAGAGCAAAGAACCTCACATATCATTTTACGTTTTGGCCTGCTGGCTCAGTATTGCTTTTCTCCAGATGAACAGTTGCATGGGTTAGTAACAATTTCTCATTAGTGTTACCAGAAGACGGCTTCGACTTAAGTGACGTATTTATCATGGGACATGAAGCCAAATTGGAGCAACAATTCACCATCTTCTATTACACTGCCCGCTCCGTGTCAGTCTGACACCGTGTGAATCACTAGGTAAACAGAGGATAAGAGATGTACTGAGCATGTCTTTGTAAAAACTGCCGACCCTATTTCGTGTCTGGGAGAAGGCTAAGTGGCGAATTCAACAACCGGTTAATAGTCAATCGTAAATCGGTCCGAGGATGAATACAACGTGAACTTAAAGCACTTTCGCAGGACCGAGTAAAGGACGGATACAAACTGCTGACTGCATGCCAGATCTGGGTGTGAAACATTATACCACAATGGAAATAAGTCTTCGACTGGATATGGATATCCTCGGCGAACCTTTGTTTTTCATGTCCCTTACTTTGTATTTTTGCAGTGTATTTTGTGACATTGTCAGATTTATGTATTCCAAAACAATATGAAAACAATATGGATAGAATACTTTTATTCGTTTCCGTGTAAATTCATATTTTTCAAGTGGTAAATTTGTATTCGTTTTTGTATCTGATTTCACTTAGATTTGAACTTGAACATATTTTGGTACAAACCTATATATGAGTGCTGCATGTATCGAAATATAATATCTCTGAGTTACATTGTACAAGGGTCCAGTGTATATCCCTCCAGGTATATAGGCCTAACACACTATTAGTGACAGGTGAAACCCGGCACTAATGTCTTAATCTACTGTTGTTAAGATCATGAGTATTTTAATTAGCCTTTCATCAAGGCACGCCCGCGGCAACCCAGCAACTCAGCGTCCGAAAAGACTACACCTTTACAAGTCCGTTCTGAGGACAATAGGCTATACTGAATTGTTCATATATTTTAATAAGTGATATTAGTTATCTAATACATTGTGAATTATGAATAAATTATGAATAAAAAAGAACTGGTAAAGGTGCTCGTGGCATGGTGTCCCCTCTCGTGCAGTACATGATCTGTTTTCACGCAGTGTGTTCCGGGTTGCCGCGGCGAGCGCCTTGACTAAAAGGCTACAGCTACGTAGCTTTAATCCCTCCGTCCTCGACATATGTCCCGAGGCAGCTGCAGTATCCTGAAGTTATCGACGAAAACATGCGCACTTTCATTCCTTAACCTTTCATTCATTTGACCATGTACTGAGAGTTTCATTTGAATAATATGTCTGACATTATGTCTACATGTCAATGGCAAGTGCATATTTAAATTTTCCCAGTCTTAACACACTGTATTGCCTGATTCGGGGCAAGCTTTTGCATAATTAATAGCCTCCAGTTTGTGAAAGTCTTGTTGGCCTACTTTTATGACCACGTTTCCTGGTGAGTAACATTCTCTCTGAACAAGTTTTCGGGCCAGTCTTAGTCAGTGACTATTTTATAGTACGCTCCAAATGAACTATCCATGCATACACCCAACGTGAACGTAAAATACACGTGCTTAATATCAAGCTTGAGATAATGACCTCTCAATTGCGCGTATTAATGCTCAACGCCCACGTGACCTTTCCAACGAGGGGATTTTAATTGACAGTTGTCCATTGGCCAATTGGCTTGGTCAAATGGGCCAATTTTATACAGAGTTGCCGATTCCTCCTGCGTATAAGCGCCACACAATCACATTCAAACCAGGCCATGCCCGACTAAAATCACCTCATAAAAGTCACAGAACGAAACGAGATTCGATCAAGTCATGACTGAGAAACCACTAGCCTATTTAGTCAATGGAAGAAGCAAGTATAACCATGGAGGTAGAATTACGGTACACTTCATGCATAGATTGTTACCAAAAGTGCAGGTTCATGTAGGCCTACGGATGAAGCTATGGATGATATGCGTACCCGCGTGCAAGCTAATAAGAAACTAGTCTGTGCTTCATTTCCCTCCTATTATCGTTCATAATATTATATTTCCTACAACCTATCAGTGAATTTAACTATTTTCGCTTTCCTCGTACGTGGGGAGAGCTGATACCATTTCTGTTTGTTATTTGTAGTGTAAGCCGTGGATGATATTGAAGGTATACTGTTACAGCCTACACCACTTGTGATTAACCCAAATCAGAAAGAATCGAATTATCTAAAATATTACTATATAGCTGTGATGTTGGTGATGAAAACAAGCATCCTCTAAATCTATTCTATCAGAAGTGTTTTCATTTGATAAAAATAAAAAACAAACTCGATTTCAAACATTTGCTTAACAAAATTTGTCGCAATTGGAAAGAATGTCGCCCGATATAATATTGACGTCTGGTATTAGTGACATTAATATCAAGAAATATAAACAGCGGCCAAAGTGCATTTCTCATATGAAACTGAAATTTTCCAAACAATTTTAACGTGTCTTGAATGAACAAGGAATCATTGGGTGCATGCACTTAATGTAGATGACGTTTGGCGTGTTGGTACGTGCTTACATAGATGACGTAGATGACGTTTGGCGTGTTGTCACGTGCTTACAAAGTATTTCCCTTTAGATCAAAACAAAATAGTCTCCGGTATCTGGTCTCCGCACGTCGCCTCAGTCGGCATTTTTTTTATTTATTTTTTTTATTATGAAACGATGTCCAATTGTAGACAAAAATACTGGATCGATTGGAATTCTGCGGTGCTGTGCTTTAAACGACTTTTTCGGATAGGGGTGTGAACGTTTGCCCGATTTGTGAGGCCTCTCTTAGCCAAAAAACAAACAAACAAAAAAACTTAATGGCCGAAAAAAACCCGAGTCACCGCACCGATTTTGAAGCCGACTGATGACTAGAAACGGGAGACTTTTTTGGCCTTGGACTATGTCACATATTTATGCTGGTACTATGCTACATGACGGCATATTTATTTGTGTAGTTTGATCTCATTAAACAAGTGTTGTTAATAAACAATTGCAGAATAAGATGTAAGATATGGTGCCTTACTAAACAAAGCAATAATAATAACAAATTATTAATAATATCATGTCCACATAATACGATTTGACGGCCATATACTACACTTCAATGTTTGTCCACATACTACGAGTTGACGGCCATACTACAGATCAATGTTTGTCCACATAATACGAGTTGACGGCCATATACTACAGATCAATGTTTGTCCACATAATACGAGTTGACGGCCATATACTACAGATCAATGTTTGTCCACATAATACGAGTTGACGGCCATACTACAGATCAATGTTTGTCCACATAATACGAGTTGACGGCCATATACTACAGATCAATGTTTGTCCACATAATACGAGTTGACGGCCATATACTACAGATCAATGTTTGTCCACATAATACGATTTGACGGCCATATACATCCACATAATACGATTTGACGGATACTACACTTCAATGTTTTGTCCATACATATACGATTTGATCAATGGCCTTACGGCCATATACTACAGATCAATGTTTGTCCACATAATACGAGTTGACGGCCATATACTACAGATCAATGTTTGTCCACATAATACGAGTTGACGGCCATATACTACAGATCAATGTTTGTCCACATAATACGAGTTGACGGCCATATACTACAGATCAATGTTTGTCCACATAATACGATTTGACGGCCATATACTACACTTCAATGTTTGTCCACATAATACGAGTTGACGGCCATACTACAGATCAATGTTTGTCCACATAATACGAGTTGACGGCCATATACTACAGATCAATGTTTGTCAACATAATACGATTTGACCGCCATATACTACACTTCAATGTTTGTCCACATAATACGAGTTGACGGCCATATACTACACTTCAATGTTTGCCTTCCTAGTTTGACATAGGGAATCTTTTTATTTATAAGTGGTTATTATTATTATCATCATTATTAATTTATAATAATGATCATTGCAGTTGTCAGCTGAATGACAATTAGATTACGATTAAAATTCATTTACAATATATAACATTAAAATTGCTAAAAATTCAAATCAATAAGAAGAGCATAATTAAGATGTCATGCGTCATATTGACTTATGTATGTGTCTTCACGTGCCACTGATCCAGTGATCTCTTGTGTTTTTCTCAAATTCCGTCACCGATGGGCGCTCTCTAAAAGAACACCATCCTTACAGAAAAGTATTGACAGTGGGTGTACCTTATGCAAATCGCCCCACACAAGGCCAATGACCAATCCAAGGTGGGGGCTACTAAGTCATTGAGTTGTTACAACGACTCCACACTGAAGAAACCAGCCCCTCGCACCGAAACAAGACAAGTTAATAACCAGCCTCTTCACGGTGCAAAAAGGGCTGGGAGGGGTAACTAGTCCAGAACAAGACAGTTGTTAAACTGCCTCTGCCCCTATAAGCAATTGTGTGATTTATTCTGGTGAATACTCTTATTTTAAAACATTTAATGTTTTATAATTTCATTGTTTTATTCATTTCAGAGAGTAAAATGCTTACGCTAGTGAACCGGATGATGGCATTTGACCTCCATGACCCAAGCTGTTTCAGAAGTGACCTTTAGTAATAATTGACAACACCGCAGGATTTATCATTTCCCCTATTACGTATTCGCCGATGGAGTGACCACGTCGATTAGTACCCCGTCCCATCAGCGTAATTTTTTGTTTCAGTTTCTTTGTAGCCATTTTGACAAACGTCTGGGTCCATCTCAACTGGTCTTGCAGGGCCAATGTTTTCCCAGATTTGGAATAACGAAGTTATTTGAAGCCACAGTCATCATTGTAAAGTTCTAATAGGGCATTATAATACAGCGTGACTCTCTTTTGACATCAACCTCTTTCTAAGTCCCATTGACTTGTGTGTGGAAAAAGAATCTAAATCAAAGATGGCCGCTATGAGGACAGAGGCTGTGACGATCCATGCTGTTTTATATGAAAATAAAATGTTCTTTTCTTTAGGCGAGTGCCTCTAAGTCGCGTTGATATAAGTCTTAAAGACCCTGATTTTTAAAACCTTTTTTCCAAATAAAAAAAGCTCACAATGCAACCTGCAAAACAAAATGCTTTAAGCATACTGCTAACCTAAGCACGTAAGTTAAGTATAAACTAATTGTTATTCAACTATTAACAAAATCTTCTAAATATATTTTGTTTTTGCATACAACAGAAAACAACAATGATGTTGTTCACATACACACAGATGAATCAATTTAAAAACAATCCGTAGAATATGTTTTTAAATCGTGGATTGTGTTGATATGGATTTTTTTTAATTATTAAAAGTTTTGCATGGTTGAAAGAACAATCTAAAGAGGTTTGGTTATAATATCATGTATAACTCTCCCTGTGTTATACAAATGTTTGGTTAAGAAGAACCAGTGTTGCTGAAGACGATAGGAGCATACTGACTGAAATGTCGAGTTACAATAAAATCACAAATTTTCTCAGAACCAAACAAATAACAAATCGCAAGAGAGAATATCATGGTGCTATTACGAACTTTCAATTGAACTCCTTGTTGTCCAAACTCCCAGACAGTGATCTGACATACTACACAGCTAATTTGATATAATGTTGTACCTCTACAGCTACAAACCTAAATACAACTTAAGTTTGAAAACTGTCGACATCCATTAAAACAATCTTGAAAACAAATCATTTCAAAGTAGTTTTGAATGTGAACGTGAAGATTATTTTAAAAATTAAATGAAAGTAGTCTATATACATTGTAGAATGATAACATAAACCCCGGCAATTAGGGAAGGTTTTTTATATATATATAGTTGTTATTATTCATTAACAAACAAAAAATACTAAAATAAAATACAATTAAAACTTCGGCTTCACAAAGGAAGGCTTGTCGAATTTGTCATTATTTTGTCATGTAGTTTCTTGAACTTTTGTATATGTTTATGTGTATGTATATATGAAATTGTTTATGGTGTAAACCGAGGACTTATAACATAAGGAAACAAGGAGTCCTCAGTTGGCGCTTATTGGTTGAAAAACGTGTACAACTCAAATAGGAGATGCCTAAAAAAGGTTAAAGCGCAACAACAAAACTGTTTTTGACAAGTAATGATCGAAGTCCCGATCATTGGGCTTCCAAAAATTAAGCAAATTCCTTGTCAGATCTGAGGCTATTCTAAAGAAGTAAGCCATAATTATCACGAATACTGATCGGAATTATACGAACTGGGTGGAGGTTATCCATACCTATACTCGTAAGAAAAACAAAAGAAAATTCTCCCATCAGCATTGCAATGTGTTATTTAAGAGTCTAGCAACATGACAGCCAATTGGCTGAAAAGATTACCAACATGGTAGCCCAGTGGAATTCCATGTAGTCGCCAAACATTCGATCTGGTCAGTATAATATACAATTTATGAGTGATAATGAATAGCGTTATGTTCCATTAAACATGGAATCCCAAAGCGATTGTGAGTACCCGTCTCTACTGCGTAAACCATAAAGAAAATATTGCGTACAGCGAATACAATTGAGATTTTCCGCAGCATCCAACCTCCCACCCCACCCCGAGGAAATTGAAGATAAATTGCGTCGATCAGATCGCACTGTGGATACTAATTGTTGCTGCTCACAAGCGGTGTTTGCTGGTACTTCCCCAACCTGTCAATATCCACCAATTAATTTCCCGAAGGAGTGCACAACGAATAACATCCTCTTATTTGAAAGGTTAAACATGCGGCAGCAAACTGACAAATTGTATTTGTAGAAGAAGCTCTTGACACATCATAAATATGGATGAATTACAATATAATAGTGGCGCAGCCTTTAGAGAATGTAGCGGACGTCACAAGTCTTCTTCCTCGTTCCCCCACAAGACTCTTGTATTATTGGTACGGCATTTCATCACTTTAATAAACATCGGACTGACAATATCAAGTTGTTAACAAGGTGCAAGAAAACATGACACATTTCAAGGGGTGCATGTTAAATGGTATAAATTAATTACATTACACACTTGTATGTTTAGTGTTTTTTTTATGTCTGTTTAGTGCACCTACAAAATAAAAGATGGTACGCACAATTTGATCTGTTAGTGAAGGTGTAAGTTTTGAGGCTTTGCATGGTGGAATATCGATATCGTTTCGGTTTGCGGTAACACCATGTGTTTATCTCAACTAACGTGAAGCTGAGATACAGGTCTGAAAAGAACCGTATACAACTCGTATCTCAACCTTCGTTAAGTGAGAAAGGTTCAAGGGAGAACCAATTTCGGGCAACTCGTGGGTTATTCTCTACGTTTCGATTAGCCTGCTCTAATAAATCCTTTTGGGCACGCCCTAGAGACATCCAGGGACCGCCTTAAGAAATTCTGCAATTTAATTTTATTTAAACAAATACGGCCCGGCCCATGGCACTTGGCGAGAGTAAGTATCAGTCACTGGGTGTATATTGACTCTTCCTCAATTATGTCAGTGCCATCTTTTCTGATCCTCACCTGACAAAATCTTTGCAAAATCATTCACAATTTCGGTCTTAGTCAGTATACACTTTATTTTCCATTGTAGAAGGAAAATAAATCACATGTTAAACCATCCATAGTTGCCATTAATTGACCAGGAAATGTTATCATGCATGTCATAAATTCCCTTATTCACTTCATGACTATTTATCAATATATTTATTGATATAACATAATAATCGCACACATTTTAAACTTATATACATTTTCAGTAACTTGTCATCTGAATTTAATTTACTTTCTTTCATATGTACAAATAATTAACCAACAATTTAAAATTTTACACAGCTGTCTAAAACAATAGAAAGCAAACGAATGATGACATAACATCTAACCAACGTATTATTTTGTAACATTCTTTCCACTACATACATAACTGGAGACATTCGATCCTTGTGAAGACTTATCAAAGTTAAACATTCATTCTATTTGTCCCTACCCCACCCTGACATCTGACCTAGAGGTTGTCATATCAAACACGTCCATACCATGGGGAACATAACAAGTTACATTCAAACGTGGAAATCAATTAAGAGCATTAATAACAGACTTGCTAATCATAATACATTCCATATGACCAAGATGACGTTGGGTTTTCCAAGCGGGTCTAGTGCAGCCTGTAGGGGAACTTGTCGGTCAGATGGGACTATCGGTACAGAAGAGTTGTTGACGGTACATTCAACCAAAAAGGAAAAAAATCGTCCCACAACCACATTGCGAGTGAGCAACTGGCTTCAAGACAAACGTCAAGCAGTTGGAAATTAACTGTTGTGATAGATGTCAACAAGTCCAACAAATTACAAAGTGCTTGACCGTCCGACCAGGGTCCAAAAGGATATTTTACTACGGAAGGGTGACGATTCACTTGTAATAATATGATGGCTTTTGTTATAGGGTTGGCAGTCTCTGTTCTCTCCATGACTATTAATGACTGTTCAAATGTATTCGAATACAACAATACTTGCATTCGTATCTGTACTTATGTCTGTGTATTACAATAATAACTTGAGTAAAGTATTCGATATATTAGTACTCAAATATATAGACCTATATTATATATATTTTTTAAATTCAAAGTATTCGACCACACGTTTCATTCGTGCTGCTTTATGAAATGAAACACAAACGAAATAAGGTTGTCTTTATTCATTATACGGTATAAATATTTTACATTACTGCAGAACATTATTGATGAATTCTGACGACGAGGACTAAACATGTACAACTGAATTATACACAATTCAGAAACACTCAATTCATTTGATACAGTCAATTCAATCAATCTATCATCACAAATTTACTGGAACCATGCCTCGACTAATTTCATCCTATGTTGATCTAAAAAGTTGATGGCGGGTGATAATTCCACGCAAAGACCAGTGGCACAGGAAACAATAGATTAGAATTCTGCAAAATATTGACCGTTATGTTACAGTTGGCAGTGGTGCAAATAACATGTTTATTTGCTTGTTTTAATAGTATATAAATAAGATTTGAAGCTTTGCAATGTGGAAGTCTAATCAAAGAAATATTGTTCAGTATCATCATGTTAATTCTCTTATGACTATATGAGTTGTTAAGAACCAGTGGTTTGACAACTCGACGTTTCGATCAATATACTCTGATCATCTGTACAATAAGGACTCAAAGAATATACATCTGAACATATTCTATGCCAGGTATGTCTCATTATTGAAATTCTACATATTATCTCTACTTTCAGCCCAATAAACATAATGTTAGTCTTGAATATATCTGTAAATACTGTACGTAGGCCTACATGTATACATCAACCTCTTAAATATTGAAGTTCAAGAATAAACTTTGGGGCTTCAAACAAAATAAACACTTAAAATGTTAGCAATTTGAAAATATTTTGATGAATAAATCTTTAATTTGTATCTATTGTTAAATGTGTGAAAAATACTTAATTATGTACATTTACTTAAAAAGGAAGATATAACGCTGACAATATATGCATACTCTCCTTTAATGGAGATCTATATGCATACTCTCCTTGAATGGAGATCTATATGCATACTCTCCTTGAATGGAGATCTATATGCATACTCTCCTTGAATGGAGATCTATATGCATAGTCTCCTTGAATGGAGATCTCTTAAAATCCAAAATGTGAAAGTTTTCGTATAGAAGTATGACATTAATTATGTCATTAACGAGATAATAATGGAAATGTATTCAGATTTGATTTTGTATTCACCGCAATGTAAAATTTACAAGAGTAATCCTTCCTCAATTATAATTTCAAATTATTTCCATTTTGTAAAAATAAGTATCAGCACTTGGGACAAAATCACATAAGATTGATACCATCATTGGTATACACCAAGTAGAATGTGACTGGCTCTGGTCAAAAGCCTAAACTTGGACAAAATTTTCAAAAGTGAGATTTTGGTATAATTTGATTCTCTAGATTTTCCTCTTTCATTTGATACCAAATTTGTAGAAATCTGGTATCAAATGAAAGAGAAAAATCTAGAGATTTGTAGAAATTTGGTATCAAATGAAAGAGGAAAATCTAGAGAATCAAACTATACCAAAATCTCACTTTTGAAAATTGGGTCCAAATTTAGGCTTTTGCCAGAGCCAGTCACAAATGTTAAGTCAATATTCCACTATTTGTTTAATTACCAAATCTGTACGTTACCCTATTATGTTTAAATACACCCAAATTATAATGTCTGCAGCGCCCTCTAGTGGTCGGGCATCACACATTCTCCACCATCAAAACCAAACCAAAGCCAACATTAAATGATAAAATTAATATTACTTCCACTTTTCACATTTGCAAGCATTTAACCTTTTTAAGGGTCGATATAAATGTACATATAATTATTATACATTAGCTGCAATCATATGATTATTTGCTCAGTAGAAATCCACCAAAATATATGCTCTTTTCCAGGAGCGACATTTACAAATTACAAATAACTGTTTACAAATTACAATATTATTTTAAATATTACTCAAAACAATTTAGGGAACACCGGATTTTTAACATCAAATAGGTTTGAAATGTTCCATGAACCGGGATTTTCATTTGCAACCCCCTCTCTCTTTCAGTAGTCATGTCATGAAATGTGTAATCACTACATGCATCCTTTATCATCTGTTTCATTGTGCAGTTGTTTCTCATCAATTCTGCGAAACATTGTGTTTATCTGAAATAAATGATCTTGCTTTAACTGAGATTATTCCGGTGTTCCCTAAACTGTTTTGAGTAGTATATATTGTATTGAAATCACATGACAATCAAAGTTGCATAACGAAATATATTATTATTTTAATATTACATATACAAAGATTTTACACCCAACCTACTACAACATATATGTTTACATACATGTATATTTATCAGATATTTCATGATTTACTCTTAACTATGGCAACACAATAACAAAGCAAATTATAATTTACATGACCTATATACCGTGACTACATAATTAATAACAAATAACAAAATATCAAATATAAAGTAGTATGTTATTCTGGTAAATCATGGATGTATAACTATAAAGATAAACACCATGGTAACCATTCAAGCAGGACAGAGGGACATCAAAGAAAAAGAAAATATATATATATATATATATATATATATATATATATATATATATATATATATATATTTTCTTTTTCTTCTTTGATGTCCCTCTGTCCAGCTTGATTGGTAGAAATTCAAGAAAATATATATATATATATATATATATTTTCTTTTTGTTCTTTGATGTCCCTCTGTCCAGCTTGAATGGTTACCATGGTGTTTATCTTTATAGTTGTATAGTTACATACAACGGAAAGCGAGCAAAGAAAAATTGGCTGATGCCGGACTCAAACCCGCAACCTCTCGAATACCGTACGAGCGCTCTACCAACTGAGCTAACCAGCCCTATATCAGTGGGCGGTCCACTTATGCCAATTATCTATTGCTCTATGGGGCCAGGTCAGAGGCCAAACTATATCTGCCGAGTAGCCAGAGATCATGCCCCGGTAACGGCAGTAGCGGGGATCACACAATTAACGGGACACATGCCTTTTATGTGGTTGTACACAAAAGTGTGTGTGTGTGTGTGTGTGTGTGTTCAAGCACTGGCCGCGTTATGGGGACAGAGAACAAAAGAGGGATCCGGAATTACTTAGCTGTGGGGACATTTTCATTGTCCCCACAACGTTTTTAATCCCCAAAATCCTTTGTATTTTGTCCCCACAACGGGATTGCGTGTGTGTGTGTGTGTGTGTCTCATATATGTATATATATATATATATATATATATATATATATATATATATATATATATATATATATATATATATATATATATATATATATACATGTATATATACTACTCAAAACAATTTAGGGAACACCGATTTTTAACATCAAATAGGTTTGAAATGTTCCATGAACCCGATTTTCATTTGCATCCCCCCCCCTCTCTTTCAATAGTCATGTCATGAAATGTGTAATCACTACATGCATCCTTTATCATCTGTTTCATTGTGCAGTTGTTTCTCATCAATTCTGTGAAACATTGTGTTTATCTGAAATAAATGATCTTGCTATAACTGAGTTTAGTCCGGTGGACCCTAAATTTTTTTGAGTTGTATATATATATATATATATATATATATATATATATATATATATATATATATATATATATGTATATATATATGTATATGTATATATATGTATATATATGTGTATATATATATATGTGTATATATATGTATATATATATATATATATATATATATATATAAAAAATACATTACAGTACACAATGGTTCAACATTTGCACATTGCTTCTGGTAAGTTTTGAGAAATTTGCATAAATTTAACAGCAACTACAAATATTTCAATTGATTATTTCTTTCTACAAGTTCTGGAATAATCATATCCTTCATATTAACAGAAAGCCTTTTGTTTGCTGGTTGTTTGCCTTGTACATAAAACCTGCCCAAAAAGACAAGCCCAAACTACTGGGTCAATCCTGTTTGATGTCAGATGCTCCAAAAATAGTCCATGCTTCCACAATCATTATTTATCTAGCCTGGTTCTGTCTCAGAAGTACGGCTTAGCCATTAGATACCAAGTTTGACACATTGTCTCAGGGTACATTGCTGCCCTTATTCACCTACCTCCAGCTTATACTTTAAAATCTTCTCTGTTTGATGTGATATGCTCTACAAACTAGTCCATGATATTGCATCAATGACCTATCTAGCCTGGTTCTGTCTCTGATGTATGGTAAAACCATCAGATGCTAAGTTATACACATTGCCTCAGGCTAGATCACTGTACTTACTCTTGTATGTTGGACATAACTTGTTTGCACACCCCCCCTGCACCCTCCATGCAATCAAAATCAAAATTCCTTGCAAACATTTGCCAGCGTGACAAAATTCCTTGCATTCAACGTAAGAGAAAGAGGAGATGTTCACTGAACCTTGCACTTTTGTCAAGATGTGCCAACAGTTTAACCCAGAATAGTATCTTTTCTCCTATGTTAGGTTACCAAGCATATACCATGTCACCGTTTCAACGCTGAGGTCTAGGCTGGAGAGGGGGATATCTATCCCACCGAGGAAGTTGTTCTCTTTCAGATAATCAGAGTCCCAGGCTGTCAGTCGGATAGTACGATTCAGGACCTCAGACCACGGCAGATTATATACAAGCTACATAAACACAGACAAAGTATAATTCATATTCTTGGGACAATAAATCTTAATATCTTGCATGTTGGCCTACATACATGTGCGACTGTAATCAAGACAAATTGTGTCTCAACCCATGTACAAGTGCGACTTGTTATTTATTTATGCTTGATATTCATGGTTTATACACTACATGCCTAGTAGAATAAACATTGATCATTAATTGGTTCTCTTGGAAAAGCTTTTTTATAATTATTTGATGAATTCATTGAGTTGAATTTAATTGTCAAGTAACACTATACCATGTCTATTGTAAACAAATTGTGCTATACAACCATGGGGGAGGGGGGGAATTTTCATCTAAGTCAAGTATTAAATTGGAAAAACCTTAATAATAAGAAAAATCCTGCCACAAATGATCGTTGGCTCAGTTGGCAAACAACTTGTACCACAGTTCAGATGATTTTGTTTCAAATCTCAAATTCAAACATTTTCTTGCAAATCAAATGATTGTTAAAATAGAAAAGATGGTTTAAAATAAATAGCAGGAAACAGAACAAAAAGGCCAGCAAAAGGTTTTGGTCCAGTGAACTTTTAAGATTGTGGTTTTTTATAAATAAAAATCCTGTGGTTTTATAAATAAAATCAACTTACCATTTCATTGTAGGTGGGGTTTGATGTTTTCTTCTGTATACGTGTCTTACGTTTGGTTTGTTTATGCAGATCCGTGGGATAAGGTAGGTTTTGAGCATAGGGGCCAATTGCTGACCTCATATCAGGCAAGGGAGATCCGCAGCGCAGGTCGCACTGCGATCAGTGCAGGGCACATTTCCTATAGTGTATGGCCAGCTGGACACGGCCAGAGACCTCACCAGGGGCTACAACTGGCTCAGTGGTCACCTTGGTGTCGTTATCTGTGAAAGGTGGAGGTGATCATATTGAATAACGGTCAATATTGCTATACAAAGCAGCAGGGTGGAACCACTCTTATATATGTTCAATGGTCAATATTGTTATACAAAGCAGCAGGGTGGAACCACTCTTACATGTATATATGTTCAATGGTCAATATTGTTATACAAAGCAGCAGGGTGGAACCACTCTTTATATATGTTCACGTAATGGCAATATTATATACAAAGCCAGTGGGTGGGAAACCAATTTTATATATGTTCAAATATCAATATTATAATAAAGCAGCAGTGGTGGAACCACTCTTATATAAAGAAGGAGAATGGAGTTTTGCAAAAAAAGAAGGAAAAATAACTCAGGCTTATATTAGATTTTGCATATGAAACCTTGCGGATGGCGATTGACATTTTTACTACGGAAACTCTTGTAATTTGGATCAAAAATAAAATTAAAAAATAATAATCCCGGGGAATTTTTGTGGTTTTGGTAAATGAAACTCTTAAATATAAGCTATTTTGGGTATTAACTTCATTAATATCTCCTGTACTTGACAAGACGTACAATATTAAGACCCTGTCCAATATACAAAATATAGTTTTGTCGATTTGGTCAATAATCCACGGCGGAACCACGCTGGACGTAAGTAAGTTTGAAGCCATTTATATCGTCTGCAAACTCAATCGCATACAGAAAGTTCCTGCTCGCGCGCGAAGACCGTGCAGATAGACTCGGATAGTGTCGGTTCTACGTCCAGCGCTAGCACTATGGTAGTATACATCACGCGCACCACACACACAAAACACATGTAGGACTGTTAATCACAGTCTACGGAACGTAGAGAGAATTTGGTCAGATCAATCACTCTTTCGCGCAGTGTCTGTTGTGTGTAAAGCGAATCGTTGTATAATGTAATTTTGTTAAAACAAATTCTCCGTACATGCGCATTCCGGTGACGTCAATATCCAGAAAACACGGACATACGTACACATAATACAGTGAGTAGTCAGACACTTCTTCCTTTTTATCCGGCTGCGGCATCAATCAAATAGAGATCGCCAAGTTTATCGGAAGACAAAGTTAAATTTTCACCTACTTTCTTTCACATGTTTTCTTTTGAGCTTACCCCTATACAACCCAATTTACCCCCAAATTTTACATTTCAAATTTACACTGAACCTGGAGATCACATATTTTGAGGTGAAAACTGGAGGTCCGGAAAAAATCCGGAAGATTCCCCCATGCCTGTATATATATATGTTCAATGGTCAATATTGTTATACAAAAGCAGTGGGTGGAACCACCTTATATATGTTCAATGGTCAATATTGTTATACAAAGCAGTGGGTGGAAACCACTCTTATATATGTTCAATGGTCAATATTGTTATACAAAAGCAGTGGGTGGGAACCACCTATATATGTTCAATGGGCAATATTGTTATGTATTAAAGCAGGAGGGTGGAACCCTCATATATGTTCACGGTCAATATTGTTATACAAAAGCAGCGGGTGGAAACCACTTTATATATGTTCAATGGTCAATAATAGCATACAAAGCAGTGGGGGTGGAACCACTCTTATATATGTTCACGGTCAATATTGTTATACAAAGCAGTGGGTGGAACCACTCTTATATATGTTCACGGTCAATATTGTTATACAAAGCAGCAGGGTTGGAACCACCTTATATATGTTCAATGGTCAATATTGTTATACAAAGCAGCGTGGGAACCACTCTTATATATGTTCAATGGTCAATATTGTTACATAAAGCAGTGGGTGAAACCACTTTTTGTATATGTTCAATGGTCAATATTGTTACAAAAGCAGCGGGTGGAACCACTCTATATATGTTCAATGGTCAATATTATTATACAAAGCAGTGGGGTGTGGAACCACTCTTACATATGTTCAATGGTCAATATTGTTATACAAAGCAGTGGGTGAACCACTTTATATATGTTCACGGTCAATATTATAACACAAAGCAGTGGGTGGAAACCACTCTTTATATATGTTCAATGGTCAATATTGTTATACAAAGCAGTGGGTGGAACCACTCTTATATATGTCTCAATGGTCAATTATTGTTATACAGCAGCAGGAACCACTCTTACATATGTTCAATGGCAATATTGGCACATATACAAAGCAGCGGTGTGGAACCACTCTTATACATATGTTCAATGGTCAATATTGTTAAATACAAAGCAGTGGGTAAACCACTCTTATATATGGGCGTTCAATGGTCAACACAGCTATACAAAAGTTATGGGTGGAAACCACCTATATATATGTTCAATGGGCAATATTGTTACACAGCAGCAGAGTGGAACCACTTTTATATATGTTCAATGGTCAATATTGTTGTGCCAGTGGGTGGGAACTAAACTATATATATGTTCAATGGTCAACATATTGTTATACAGCGTTATGGGGAACCAATTTCATATATGTTCAATGGGCAATATTGTTATACAAAGCAGTGGGGTGGAACCACTTTATATATGTTCACGGTCTTATTGTTATACAAAGCAGCGGGGTGGGAACCACTCTTATATATGTTCAATGGGCAATATTACAGTTATATAGCAGTTGGCAGAGTGGAACCACTCTTCTATATATATGTTCAATGGTCAATATTGTTATACAAAGCAGTGGGTGAAACGCCTTTATATATGTTCACGGTCAATATTGTTATACAAAGCAGTGGGTGGAACCACTTCTTATATATGTTCAATGGGCAATATTGTTATACAAAGCAAGCGGGTGGAACTACCTATATATGTTCAATGGTCTAACACAGCACAAAGCAGCGGGTGGAAACCACCTTATATATGTTCAACGGTCAATATTGTTAAATACAAAGCAGTGGGTGGGAACCACTCTTATATATGTTCAATGGGCAATATTGTTATACAAAGCAGTGGGTGGAAAACCACTCTTATATATGTTCAATGGGCAATATTGTTATACAAAGCAGTGGGGTGGAACCACCTTTATATATGTTCAATGGTCAATATTATATTACAAAGCAGCGGGTGGAACCACTTATATATGTTCAATGGTCAATATTGTTTAGGGCTAAAGCAGCGGGTGGAAACCACTCTTATATATGTTCCTTAATGGTCAATATTGTTAAATACAAAGCAGTGGGTGGAACCACTCTTATAGTATATGTCTAATGGTCAATATTGTTATACAAAGCAGTGGGTGGAACCACTTTATATATGTTCAATTGGCAATATTATTATACAAAGCAGCCGGGTGGAACCAATTTTTATATATGTTCAATGGTCATTGTTAGCTAAAAGCAGTTATGGGTGGAACCACTTTATATATGTTCAATGGTCAATATTGTTATACAAAGCAGTGGGGTGGAAACCACTCTTACATATGTTCAATGGGCAATATTGTTATACAAAGCAGCGGGTGGAACCACTCTTGCTGGGCGTTCAATGGTCAATATTGTTAAATACAAAGCAGTGGGTGGGAACCACTCTTATATACATGTTCAATGGTCAATATTGTTACACAAAAGCAGGGTGGAACCACTCATATATGTTCAATGGGCACACATATACAAAGCAGCGGGTGGAACCACTCTTATATATGTTCAATGGGCAATATTATTATTAAAGCTATGGGTGGAACCACTTATATATGTTCAATGGTCAATATTACATAAATACAAAGCAGTGGGGTGGAACCACTCTATATATGTTCAATGGTCAATATTATATATTAAAGCAGCAGTGGAACCACTTATATATGTTCAATGGTCAATACGAAATTGCAAATACAAAGCAGCAGGGTTGGAACCACTCTTATATATGTTCAATGGGCAATATTGTTATATACAAAGCAGCAGGAGTGGAACCACTCTTATATATGTTCAATGGCCAATACGTTATACAAAGCAGCAGAGTGGGAACCACCTTATATATGTTCACGGTCAATATTGTTATGGCTGCCAGCGGGTGGGAAACCACACTTTACATGTATATATGTTCAATGGTCAATTATTGTTATACAAAGCAGTGGGTGGAAACCACTTCTATATATGTTCAATGGTCATCAATATTGTTATACAAAGCAGTGGGGTGGAAACCACTCTTTATATATGTTCAATGGTCAATATTGTTATACAAAGCAGCAGGGTTGGATCCACTCTGATATATGTTCAATGGTCAATATTGTTATACAAAGCAAGGGTGGAACCACCTTATATATGTTCAATGGTCAATATTATTAGACAAAGCAGCAGAAAGGGAAACTACTCTTATATATGTTCAATGGGCACATTATTGTATATACAAAGCAGGGGTGGAAACCACCTATATATGTTCAATGTAAGTATTATATATAATAAAGCAGTGGGTGGGAAACCACCTTATATATGTTCACTATCAATAATATTGTTATACAAAGCAGTGGGGTGGAACCACCTTATATATAAGTTCAATGGTCAATATTGTTAAATAACATAAAGCAGTGGGTGGAACCACTCTTATATATGTTCAATATTGTTGTTGTGCCAGCAGCAGAGGGAAACCACTTATATGTTCCAATGGTCAATATTGTTAAACAAAAGCAGTAGTGGAACCACCTTTACATGTTCAATGGTCAATATTGTTATACAAAGCAGTGGGTGGGAACCACTCTTATATATAAACTAATGGTCAATATTGTTAAATACAAAAGCAGTGGTGGTGGAACCACCATATATATGGTCAATAATATTACAAAGCAGCAGAGTGGAAACCACTTTATATATGTTCAATGGTCAATTATTAAGGTTAAAGCAGCGGGTGGAAAACCACTCTTATATATGTTCACCGGTCAATATTATATACAGCAGCGCATGGGTGGAACCAATTTTATATATGTTCAATGGTCAATATTATTATACAAAGCAGCGGGTGGAAACCAATTTATATATGTTCACGGTCAATATTGTTATACAAAGCAGCGGGGTGGAACCACTTATATATGTTCAATGGTCAATATTGTTATACAAAGCAGCGGGTGGAACCAATTTTTATATATGTTCAATGGTCAATTATTATATACAGCAGCCGGGTGGAACTAATTTTACATATGTTCATGGTCAATATTGTTATACAAAGCAGCGGGTGGAAACCACTCTTATATATGTTCAATGGTCAATATTGTTATACAAAGCAGCGGGTGGGAACCACCTTTATATATGTTCAATGGTCAATTATTGTTATACAAAGCAGCGGGTGGAACCACTCTTATATACAATGTTCAATGGTCAATATTGTTATACAATAAAGGTGGGGTGGAACCACTCTTATATATGTTCAATGGTCAATATTGTTAGCACAAAGCAGTGGGTGGAAACCAATTTTATATATGTTCACGGTCAATATTGTTATACAAAGCAGTGGGTGGAACTAATTATATATGTTCAATGGTCAATATTATTATACAAAGCAGTGGGTGGAACTACTCTTATATGTTCAATGGTTCAATGATGTTAAGAAGGAAACCACTCTTATATATATAAAGTTCACAATGGTCAATATTGTTATACAGCTAAGCAGAGTGGAACCACTCTTTATATATGTTCAATGGTCAATATTAGTTTATACAAAAGCGCAGTGGGTGGAACCACTCTTATATATGTTCAATGGTCAATATTGTTATACAAAGCAGTGGGGTGGAACCACTTATATATGTTCAATGGTCATTGTTATACAAAGCAGCTGGGTGGAAACCACCTTATATATGTTCAATGGTCAATATTATATACAAAGCAGCAGGGTGGGAACCACCTATATATGTTCAATGGGCGAATATTGTTATACAAAGCAGTGGGTGGAACCACTTCATATATGCGTTCAATGGTCAATATTGTTATACAAAGTGCAGGAACCACTCTTATATATGTTCAATGGTCAATATTGTTATACCAAGCAGTGGGTGGGAAACCACTCTTATATATGTTCAACGGTCAATTATTGTTAAATACAAAGCAGTGGTGGGAACCACCTTATATATGTTCGATGGTCAATTATTGTTATATAAAGCAGCAGAGTGGAATCCACTTTATATATGTTCAATGGTCAATATTGTTAAAGTACAAAGCAGCAGGTTGGAAACCACTTACATGTTCAATGGGCAATATTGTTACATACAAAGCAGCAGAGAGGAACCACCTTATATATGTTCAATGGTCAATATTGTTATATAAAGTGCCAGCAGAGTGGAACCACTCTTACATATGTTCAATGGTCAATATTGTTATACAAAAGAAGCGGGTGGAACCACTCTTATATGTTCAATGGGCAACACATATACAAAGCAGTGGGTGGAACCACCTTATATAGCGTTCAATGGTCACACAGCAACACAGCAAAGCAGGGTAAACCACTCTTATATATGTTCAGCCTGGTCAATATTGTTATATTAAAGCAGCAGAGTGGAACCACCTTATATATGCGTTCAATGGTCAATTATTGTTATACAAAGCAGCGGGTGGAACCACTTCTTATATATGTTCAATGGTCAATATTGTTATACAAAGCAGTGGGTGGAAACCACTCTTATATATGTTCAATGGTCAATTATTGTTAAATACAAAGCAGTGGGTGGAACCACTCTTATATAGCACCAATGGTCAATATTGTTATATTAAAGCAGCAGAGTGGAACCCACTTTATATAACTAATGGTCAATATTGTTATACAAAGCAGTGGGTGGAACCAACTTTTATATATGTTCACGGTCAATATTGTTAAATACAAAGCAGTGGGTGGAACCACCTTATATATGTTCAATGGTCAATATTGTTATGTTGTGCCAGTGGGTGGAAACCACTTCATATATGTTCACGGCAATATTGTTATACAAAGCAGTGGGGTGGAACCACCTTCTTATATATGTTCAATGGTCACACATATTGTTATACAAAGCAGCGGGTGGGAATCCACTCTTTATATATGTTCACAACGGTCAACATATTGTTATACAAGCAGCGGGTGGAAAAACCACTCTTATATATGTTGGCAATGGGCAATATTAGTTATAAAGCAGTGGGTGGAAACCAATTATATATGTTCAATGGTCAATATTGTTAGCAATAAGCAGTGGGTGGAAACCACCTTATATATGTTCACGGTCATTGTTATATTAAAAGCAGCTGGAGTGGAACCACTCTTTATATATGTCTAATGGTCAATATTATATAATAAAGCAGCCGGGTGGGAACCACTTTATATATGTTCAATGGTCATCATTGTTATACAAAGCAGTGGGTGGAACCACTCTTATATATGTTCAATGGGCAAGTATTGTTATACAAAGCAGTGGTGAACCACTCTTATATATGCTGTTCAATGGTCAATTATTGTTATACAAAGCAGCAGGGTGGGAAACCAATTTTATATATGTTCAATGGTCAATATTGTTATACAAAGCAGTGGGGTGGGAACCACTCTTTATATGTTCAATGGTCCAATTATTGTTATACAAAGCAGTAGGTGGAACCACCAATTATATATGTTCAATGGTCAATATTGTTATACAAAGCAGCGGGTGGAAACCATCTATATATATGTTCAATGGTCAATATTGTTAGATTAAAGCAGCAGAGTGGAACCACTTTATGATATGTTCAATGGTCAATATTGTTATACAGCAGCTGGGTGGAACCACTTCATATATGTTCAATGGTCAATATTGTTATATTGTTAGTGGGTGAACCACTTTATATATGTTCAATGGTCAATATTGTTATAATAAAGCAGTGGGTGGAAACCACTACTTTATATAAAGTGTTCAATGGTCAATATTGTTAACACAAAGCAGTGTGGGTGGAAACCACTTATATATGTTCAATGGTCAATTATTGTTATATACAAAGCAGCAGAGTGGGAAACCACTCTTATATATAACTAATGGTCAATCATTAAATACAAAGCAGCAGTGGGTTGGAACCACTTATATATATGTTCTAATGGGCAATATTGTTATACAAAGCAGCAGAGTGGAACCGCCTATATATGTTCAATGTGGTCACATTATTGTTATGCTTGCGGGTGGAACCACTCTTACATATGTTCAATGGTCAATATTGTTAAACACAAAGCAGTGGGGTGGAACCAATTTTATATATGTTCAATGTGGTCAATTATTGTTATATTAAAGCAGCAGAGTGGAAACTTACTTATATATGTTCAATGGTCAATATTACAATACAAAGCAGCAGGGTTGGAAACCACTCTTATATATGTTCAATGGGCAAATATTGTTATATAAAGGCACCACCAGAGTGGAACCACTCAATTATACATGTTCACGGGCAATATTGTTATACAAAGCAGTGGGTGGAACCACCTTATATATGTTCAATGGTCAATACTAAATACAAAGTTATGGGTGGAACCACCTTGTATATGTTCAATGGGCAATATTGTTATACAGCAGCGGGTGGAAAACCACTCTTATATATGTTCAATGGTCATTGTTATACAAAGCAGCGGGTGGAAACCACCTTATATGTTCAATGGTCAATATTATTATAATAAAAGCAGGTGGAACCACTCTTATATATGTTCACGGTCAATATTGTTATACAAAAGCAGTGGGTGGAACCACTCTATATATGTTCACGGTCATTATTACATACAAAGCAGTGGGTGGAACCACTCTATATGTTCAATGGTCAATATTGTTATACAAAGCAGGGTGAACCACTCATATATGTTCAATGGTCAATATTGTTATATACAAAGCAGTGGGTGGAACCACTCATATGTTCACGCAATATTAAATACAAAGCAGTGGGTAAACCACTTATATATGTTCAATGGTCATTATATATTGAAAGCAGCAGGAACCACTTTATATATGTTCAATGGTCAATATTGTTAAATACAAAGCAGCAGGTTGGAACCAATTTCAATGGGCAATATTGTTATACAGCAGGTGAAACCACTTATATATGTTCAATGGTCATATTGTTATACAAAGCAGTGGGGTGGAACCAATTTTATATATGTTCAATGGTCAATATTGTTATACAAAGCAGTGGGTGAAACCACTCTTATATATGTTCAATGGTCAATATTGTTATAAAGCAGCAGAGTGAACCACTCATATATAACCACGGTCAATATTGTTATACAGCGTGGGTGGACACTCTTACATGTTCACGGGCAATATTGTTACACAAAAGCAGTGGGGTGAACCACTCATATATGTTCAATGGTCGAATATTGTTATGCTGAAAGGCGGTGAACCACTTTATATATGTTCAATGGTCAATATTGTTATACAAAGCAGGTGGAACCACTCTTATATATGTTCACTGTCAATATTGTTATACAAAGCAGCAGAGTGGGAACTACCTTATATATGTTCAATGGTCAATATTGTTATATACAAAGCAGTGGGTGTCCACTTATATGTTCAATGGTCAATATTGTTATACAAAGCAGTGGGTGAAACCACCTTATATATGTTCAATGGTCAATATTGTTATACAAAGCAGTGGGTGGAACCACTCTATATATGTTCAATGGTCAATATTGTTATACAAAGCAGTGGTGGAACCACTCTTATATATGTTCAATGGTCAATATTGTTAAATACAAAGCAGCAGGGTTGGAACCACTCTTATATATGTTCAATGGTCAATATTGTTATACAAAGCAGCAGGGTGGAACCACTCTTATATATGTTCAATGGTCAATATTGTTATACAAAGCAGCAGGGTGGAACCACTCTTATATATGTTCAATGGTCAATATTGTTATACAAAGCAGCAGGGTGGAACCACTCTTATATATGTTCAATGGTCAATATTGTTATACAAAGCAGTGGGGTGGAACCACTCTTATATATGTTCAATGGTCAATATTGTTATACAAAGCAGCAGGGTGGAACCACTCTTATATATGTTCAATGGTCAATATTGTTATACAAAGCAGCAGGGTGGAACCACTCTTATATATGTTCAATGGTCAATATTGTTATACAAAGCAGCAGAGTGGAACCACTCTTATATATGTTCAATGGTCAATATTGTTATACAAAGCAGTGGGGTGGAACCACTCTTATATATGTTCAATGGTCAATATTGTTATACAAAGCAGCAGGGTTGGAACCACTCTTATATATGTTCAATGGTCAATATTGTTATACAAAGCAGCAGGGTGGAACCACTCTTATATATGTTCAATGGTCAATATTGTTATACAAAGCAGCAGGGTGGAACCACTCTTATATATGTTCAATGGTCAATATTGTTATACAAAGCAGCAGGGTGGAACCACTCTTATATATGTTCAATGGTCAATATTGTTATACAAAGCAGTGGGGTGGAACCACTCTTATATATGTTCAATGGTCAATATTGTTATACAAAGCAGCGGGGTGGAACCACTCTTATATATGTTCAATGGTCAATATTGTTATACAAAGCAGTTGGTTGGAACCACTCTTATATATGTTCAATGGTCAATATTGTTATACAAAGCAGTGGGGTGGAACCACTCTTATATATGTTCAATGGTCAATATTGTTATACAAAGCAGTGGGGTGGAACCACTCTTATATATGTTCAATGGTCAATATTGTTATACAAAGCAGTGGGGTGGAACCACTCTTATATATGTTCAATGGTCAATATTGTTATACAAAGCAGTGGGGTGGACCCACTCGTATATGTGTTCGAGGGTCAATATTGTTATACAAAGCAGTGGGTGGAACCACTCTTATATATGTTCTATGTTCAATTTTGTTATACAAAGCAGCTGGGTGGAACCACTCTTATATATGTTCAATGGTCAATATTGTTATACAAAGCAGCGGGGTGGAACCACTCTTATATATGTTCAATGGTCAATATTGTTATACAAAGCAGCGGGGTGGAACCACTCTTATATATGTTCAATGGTCAATATTGTTATACAAAGCAGCGGGGTGGAACCACTCTTATATATGTTCAATGGTCAATATTGTTATACAAAGCAGCTGGGTGGAACCACTCTTATATATGTTCAATGGTCAATATTGTTATACAAAGCAGCGGGGTGGAACCACTCTTATATATGTTCAATGGTCAATATTGTTATACAAAGCAGATCGGAAGAACCACTCTTATATAAATACAATGGTCAAAATTGTTATACAAATCATATCGGAGGAACCACTCTTATATATGTTCAATGGTCAATATTGTTATACAAAGCAGTGGGGTGGAACCACTCTTATATATGTTCAATGGTCAATATTGTTATACAAAGCAGTGGGGTGGAACCACTCTTATATATCTTCAATGGTCAATATTGTTATACAAAGCAGTGGGTGGAACCACTCTTATATATGTTCAACGGTCAATATTGCTATACAAAGCAGCTGGGGGGTACCACTCTTATATATGTTCAATGGTCAATATTGTTATACAAAGCAGCAGGGTGGAACCACTCTTATATATGTTCTATTTTAAATATTTTTATACAATGAAGCAGAGTGGAACCACTATTATATATTTTGAATTGTCAATATTGTTAAATTCAAAGCTGCAGGGTTGGAACCACTCTTATATATGTTCAATGGTCAATATTGTTATACAAAGCAGTGGGGTGGAACCACTCTTATATATGTTCAATGGTCAATATTGCTATACTAAGCAGGATTGTGGTACCACTATTTTTTATGTTCTTTGTTAATTGTTGTAATACTAAGCAGCAGAGTGGAACCACTCTTATATATGTTCAATGGTCAATATTGTTATACAAAGCAGGGTGGAACCACTCTATATATATGTTCAATGGTCAATATTGTTATACAAAGCAGCAGGGTGGAACCACTCTTATATATGTTCAATGGTCAATATTGTTATACAAAGCAGTGGTGTGGAACCACTCTTATATATGTTCAATGGTCAATATTGTTATACAAAGCAGCGGGGTGGAACCACTCTTATATATGTTCAATGGTCAATATTGTAATATTGTTATACAAAGCAGCAGGGTGGAACCACTCTTATATATGTTCAATGGTCAATATTGTTATACAAAGCAGCAGGTGGAACCACTCTTATATATGTTCAATGGTCAATATTGTTATACAAAGCAGTGGGTGGAACCACTCTTATATATGTTCAATGGTCAATATTGTTATACAAAGCAGAGGGTGTAACCACTCTTATATATGTTCAATGGTCAATATTGTTATACAAAGCAGCAGGGTGGAACCACTCTTATATATGTTCAATGGTCAATATTGTTATACAAAGCAGTGGGGTGGAACCACTCTTATATATGTTCAATGGTCAATATTGTTATACAAAGCAGCAGAGTGGAACCACTCTTATATATGTTCAATGGTCAATATTGTTATACAAAGCAGGGGTGGAACCACTCTTATATATGTTCAATGGTCAATATTGTTATACAAAGCAGCAGGGTGGAACCACTCTTATATATGTTCAATGGTCAATATTGTTATACAAAGCAGCAGAGTGGAACCACTCTTATATATGTTCAATGGTCAATATTGTTATACAAAGCAGTGGGGTGGAACCACTCTTATATATGTTCAATGGTCAATATTGTTATACAAAGCAGTGGGGTGGAACCACTCTTATATATGTTCAATGGTCAATATTGTTATACAAAGCAGCAGGGTGGAACCACTCTTATATATGTTCAATGGTCAATATTGTTATACAAAGCAGTGGGGTGGAACCACTCTTATATATGTTCAATGGTCAATATTGTTATACAAAGCAGTGGGGTGGAACCACTCTTATATATGTTCAATGGTCAATATTGTTATACAAAGCAGTGGGGTGGAACCACTCTTATATATGTTCAATGGTCAATATTGTTAAATACAAAGCAGTGGGGTGGAACCACTCTTATATATGTTCAATGGTCAATATTGTTATACAAAGCAGCAGAGTGGAACCACTCTTATATATGTTCAATGGTCAATATTGTTATACAAAGCAGTGGGGTGGAACCACTCTTATATATGTTCAATGGTCAATATTGTTAAATACAAAGCAGTGGTGTGGAACCACTCTTATATATGTTCAATGGTCAATATTGTTATACAAAGCAGTGGGGTGGAACCACTCTTATATATGTTCAATGGGCAATATTGTTATACAAAGCAGTGGGGTGGAACCACTCTTATATATGTTCAATGGTCAATATTGTTATACAAAGCAGCAGGGTGGAACCACTCTTATATATGTTCAATGGTCAATATTGTTATACAAAGCAGTGGGGTGGAACCACTCTTATATATGTTCAATGGTCAATATTGTTATACAAAGCAGCAGGGTGGAACCACTCTTATATATGTTCAATGGTCAATATTGTTATACAAAGCAGTGGGGTGGAACCACTCTTATATATATGTTCAATGGTCAATATTGTTATACAAAGCAGTGGGGTGGAACCACTCTTATATATGTTCAATGGTCAATATTGTTATACAAAGCAGTGGGGTGGAACCACTCTTATATATGTTCAATGGTCAATATTGTTATACAAAGCAGTGGGGTGGAACCACTCTTATATATGTTCAATGGTCAATATTGTTATACAAAGCAGTGGGGTGGAACCACTCTTATATATGTTCAATGGTCAATATTGTTATACATTGGAACCACTCTTATATATGTTCAATGGTCAATATTGTTATACAAAGCAGTTCACTCTTATATATGTTCAATGTCAATATTGTTATAAAAGCAAATGAATATGTCAATGGTCAAATATTGACACCTAAAGCACGGTAAACAATATAAATGTTCCATATCTTTGTGTCTTTTTCATTATCACCATGGAGGTTTAGATGGCGCTTTATAATTTATTATTATTATTATTACATTAATATTATACAGTATCATTTTAACAAATGAATCAGGTTCAATATAAACATAGTATATAATAGCATTATGATTAACAAATAGTAAATGAATTGTTTAACAACAATATAAACAAGCATTAGATGTCAATACTGATACGTAATACCTGTTTAACAAATAGGAATCAGGTGTCAATATAAACAAGCATTAGATGTCAATACTGATACGTAATACCTGTTTAACAAATAGGAATCAGGTGTCAATATAAACAAGCATTAGATGTCAATACTGATACGTAATACCTATTTAACAAGTAGGAATTAGGTAAAACTTGTAGCTTTGCATGGTGAGGATGATAAGTAGGAATTAGGTGTCAATATTTGACAAGCAATTTGCATTTTTTACTGGGAAAATAGAAGTGAACTGTATATGTCAAGGCTTTAGTGAAATATCTCATTTTTACAAGGAAAATAGTGAAATACACAAAATATATAACTTGAAGACGACATTTCATGGTAAGATATTACATTTTTGGGCCTAATTTTTAGTCAAAATATCCGAGTATCTGTCCCTGTACATTGTACAATACAGATCTACTTCTAAATGAATGTTTTTATTGTCAATACATGAAGGTGACCTGGAATAACAAAATGAATGCGAAAATGTGCAGAAAGGTCACTTTATGGATATATATATTCCATGTGTTTCAAATATTTCAACAGCTATTTCATTTTTAATAAGTACTGCTGTGATGTGTGTGGGTACAATCCTCATTGACACACCTAACCTAACTGCATGGTTCTCTCTGAGAATCTTGTAACCATTCAAGCATATCAATGATGAGAGCATACACAGATGGCAAAAGGGTTTCATATTAGGGTAAATTATCACTTATATACAATGTAAATTATTGATAAGCTCATGAAAAGCATGAGGAGAGTGTATCTTTTAAATAAATGATAGATAGAACTGATAGAATATACATATAAATGGGAAATATTGATATGTAAAAAGAATGAGTTTATTTTATTTTTATTTTTTTGGTTTAATATACTACTCAAAACAATTTAGGGAACACAGGATTTTTAACATCAAATAGGTTTGAAATGTTCCATGAACCGGGATTTTCATTTGCAACCCCCTCTCTCTTTCAGTAGTCATGTCATGAAATGTGTAATCACTACATGCATCCTTTATCATCTGTTTCATTGTGCAGTTGTTTCTCATCAATTCTGTGAAACATTGTGTTTATCTGAAATAAATGATCTTACTTTAAAGGGGGACTGACATCCTTTATTGTGTGTGTACTTAAGGCGTTTTGTAATAAAATATTGTTTTTGAGACCCACCTGTGTCTATTTAATCATTGATTTATGAGTACAAGTATTTTAAAACAATGTTTGAAGTGTTTGGTGGAAGCTTCATTTGCATAAGATATGTGACGTAAGGTCGGGAAGATCCGATGTGTACATGATGTACATATACATACAAACGTTTCACACACGTAGCGTCGATTTCATTTCTTCCGTGATTTTTGTTTCCGGAACTAATAAAATGCCGGGAAGATGTGTTTCTGCAGGATGCAGCAACACCACCAAAGACGGTGTTAGTCTTCATCTGTTCCCAAGTGACCCAAAAATCGCCGTATTTGGACGAGCAAAGTTCGACTGACAAGAGTAAAGTGGTCAGGTCCATCGGCTCACATAGTTTTGTGCAGCGATCATTTTGAGCCAAGTTTTGAGCCGAATTTCTCTTCCCGACATGACGTCACGAACAGCTCCTCCGTGCAGGGCGTAAAAGTGGGTGGCATTTTTACAATGGAAAATAACACTCTCAAAAACAATAAAAACACAAAACAAAAATTGTATTGATCTTTTACTGATATAAAAGAATAAAACGATCACATATTTAACTGTTTGATTTAAATCCATGTCAGTCCCCCTTTAACTGAGATTATTCTGGTGTTCCCTAAATTGTTTTGAGTAGTATATTAAATCTTCTCACCATTTTCCATGGGAAACAAAGGCCCATCTGTGGGAAGGAGGGAAATACAAGCATAGAATGTAACATTGAGAATCCACTGTGATTTCCAAACTTTCCTTTTAAGTGTAACATTTTAAACATCCAATTTGTATCCATCTTGTTTTATTTCTAGTAGTAACAATCGTACCAACATTGTAATGACAAAAAAACATATGCTGGCAGTTCAGCAAACCTTTAAAGTCTGACATCAGTGAAACTGCTGAAATTCCCACTGTTGAAAACAACAGACTAAAATCAGGTCAGTTAATGAAGTCTTGCCATATACACAGTCAAGAGCCAATATGTTCATACAGTGTCAATATAGACAAAGGAAGTGTAATGTTTGATGTTGGATTAACCAAGCATGCAGACTGTGAATTCAATATGACATTTCATTCTCACATTTCAATCTTACTGAGCAGGGAGAGGGATGACAGAAATTGCTCATCTTATATATTGACAGAGATAATATGGCCACAATAAAAGAAAACTCTGTTTAAGGGGCCAGAAATGACAGCAATTTGTTATACGCCATAGCTGACAACCGGGCCTTCAAAACATTGTTACACACAACATATCTGTGCAACGTAAGTGTGATTTGTGTAATGTAATATATTTAACACGTTTGGCTTGTTCCGGAGCTGAGTGATTGTTATCAGTAACTGTTCAATTTTGTGAATGACATAATATCAGCAACTGGACTAACCCTAAAACAAAATAGAAAACCACATAAGTCAATAGAAGAAAACTAATCACTTAGATTTAATACTTACTTTTTAGTTTGACACTCTTATTAGCAAGGTGAGCATCTTTTTCATCTCTGAGTGAAGGATGGAAGAAGGTGTAGACAAGATCACACTGAATGTAACACAGCACAATGATAAAAAAAGTACATTTATGTCATTAAGTGAAACAGGTATTAGTTTAAGATAATAAGGAACTGTTTGGGGGAAAATTCATAGCATTAATAAACTGATGTTTCCCATTACCTGCTCACACCAAGCAAATTATGCTGACTCTGTTCATTATATTACTAAATAAAAATAAATAAAACAGAACCAATGTCTCTTTTTTCACAAACTTTGACAAAAACAATCCATGCCACAGCTTGGAAACTTCAAAGCAGTCAGTAAATAGTGCCGAGCCACACAGGTAAAGGACAAAATCAAATAAATGTAAAATCATTTCCCTGAAGCAAGAATCCAATCAATCAATGAATACAAAGCCTTGTCAGTTTAATAAGATGATATCCCAAAATGCACAAAGGAAATGACATAAAACACAATAAAGGGGGCCACTTTCCTACCGTCACGTTAGCAGTTTTTCTAATGGTTGTAATTTTTTTTTTAATATCTGAAACCACCCAAAAAGACTTTCAACATTTGAATAGACATGCATGCTTATCCTAAAGATAATTTGAGTTGATTATTACTATAATTTTTTTAATTACTCTAAAATTTCCATCAACAAATGGACGGAAAAGTGAGGTAACTTTTTCCGTTCAATTTTTAAGGAAATTTGAGGGTGAAAAAATAAATTAAAAAATAGAAAAATAAAATAAATCAACTCAAATTAGTTCTGGTATAAGCCTGCATGTCCATTCACATGTTGAAACACTTTTTGGTCGGTTTCAGGTACTTAAAAATAAATAACAACCATTGGAAAAACTGCTAACGTGATGGATGCAAAGTGGCCCCCTTTATTGTGTTTTATGTCAAATACATTTGAATAAATTAAGACAATTAAAGTAAAGAATGTCATATCTACTCCACAGGGTTTTGTATGTACATGTATATCCATGAACTTTTGGAAAAGACTAAAATATATCTACTCTAGCAGAATTTTGGGTTTTGAAGCTTGCGATACAACCTTGTGTGATGGAAAGTTACCTGCGATATCTCTGGTGACATTACCAACAGCTGTCTGACGAATACATCCAACTCATTCTTTCTCTTCTCAGCAACCTGTTTGACATGGGTCCGGCCAACAAGGGGACCTGACCTCAGATTAAACATCCTGGCCTGCGGGTACAGAATAGCAAGCTTCTGAGTCAACTCACTGAATTCACTGTATCGACGGAAGATGAAGGAGGGAACAGTAGAACCCTCACGGAGGATACTGACTATGTACACCTGTACAGAGAAGGAATACAAAAATAAAGAAGATTACTTAATGGATAGGTTTGACTAGACGCCATCCTCACGGAGGATACTGACTATGCACACCTGTACAGAGAAGGAATAAAAAAATAAAGAAGATTACTTAATGGATAGGTTTGACTAGACGCCATCCTCACGGAGGATACTGACTATGCACACCTGTACAGAGAAGGAATACAAAAATAAAGAAGATTACTTAATGGATAGGTTTGACTAGACGCCATCCTCACGGAGGATACTGACTATGCACACCTGTACAGAGAAGGAATACAAAAATAAAGAAGATTACTTAATGGATAGGTTTGACTAGACGCCATCCTCACGGAGGATACTGACTATGCACACCTGTACAGAGAAGGAATACAAAAATAAAGAAGATTACTTAATGGATAGGTTTGACTAGACGCCATCCTCACGGAGGATACTGACTATGCACACCTGTACAGAGAAGGAATACAAAAATAAAGAAGATTACTTAATGGATAGGTTTGACTAGAAGCCATCTTTACAGATAGTGTCAAGTCAAACATTTCCATTGAAGCCAGATCCACACTGGCAACATTAGCAAATATATATCTTCATTTGTACTAAATTTATGTGGTTCAAGATAAACGTTAGGCAAACAAAAAGTCTCCGATTCTGATCATCGGTTGGCTTCAAAATCGCTGCGATGACGCACTTTTTTTTTTTTTTTCAGCCATCCTTTCTTTTGCCAACAGGTAAATACGTGATACATTGTATATGCGGGGACCAAATTTCCCATATACAAAATATGGTGGCTAAGAGAGGCCACACAAATCGGGAAAACAGTGATACCCCTATGTGAAAAAGTCGCTTAACGCACAGCACCACAGAATTCAAATTGATCCAGCAATTTTGACTGCAATTAGACATCGTTTCATAGCAAAAAAAACCCAGAAAATTAAAAATGCCGACGCACGTGGAGACCAGAAACCAGAGTATTTTTCGGGGGGCCTTAAAGGTCCTATGAATTTTTTTTTTCATTGTATACAACAAAGTATGCCCACTGGAACATATATTTGCCATTTGTATATTTTTCCCCTCATGTTTACACCATAAAAATATTAATTGTTAAATTTAGAGGGTGCTTTTCGACACGCCCATATCCCCTCATTAACATAAAATTCATGACGGACACTTAAGAGATTCCAGATCCGCGATCCACAGCACTTGTCCAAGTATAACACACCAATGCTTTGAACGGGGCCTTCAACAGCCGGTTCGGTATGGCTTATAAGGCCGTGCTGCTACCGGATGCAATTCCAACGATATTCCCGCTAATTAAGAAGGCTGGGAAGGCTCCAACGAAGAAGAGAGGTGTTTTTTTAAAGCGAGAAAGACTCAGGGTAAGTGGCCATTTAGTTATACTCCCATGCATAACCCAGTCCACTTCCGTGCCAAACGACATTCAGTGTTCACGGCATGAAAACATGCCGTGATTTTCCGCATTAATAAAACCATCGTGTCTGATTTTATATCCTTTAAACTTTTATATCCTTTAAACATTAAACTTTTCTCATTATGCCTGCGCTTGTTTTGAGTTCTTTTGAGTAAATGATCAGAACTTTGACTCGACTGTTCCTGTTATTTCATAAAATAACACCGTAATGTTAGCATTGCCTTTGGTGTGTGTTCCGACCGCATGATGGGGGCTTGTGCTGCGTAGAAATTCTCTGCCTTTGTGTACGTCACGAACGTTTCGTTAAAACTTCGACAATTCGGGGGGTCAATTTTTGATTAGATAAACCATTAATAATCCACTCGATTAAAAAAAAACATTTAAAATTGTTTTTAATTCATACCAATCAATATAACAGCACCAAAAAATAAAATTTGGTAAATACACTCTTCACAGGACCTTTAACCAATTCGCGTCGGAGGCCGTGTATACACGCAATTTTTTCTTGCACTGCGGATCGGAGAGTGTCTAAACACGCCATAGGAAACTCCAGAATATTTGTATGCCGTGTATTTGTATGACGTGATAACGAGCCACGTGCGTAAAGTGCCATGCTCGGAAGACGTGGCCACACGCTGTGGAAGCTTCCATTGTCCTTTTGGGTGACGTGAAAACACGCCATTTTGGCAGAGCTCGTGCTTCGGTTGACGTGTTATTGCGCAGCAATTGTTCGGCACAATAGCGGGGGCTGTGTAAACACGCTCGCTTCGCATGGGTGGTTGGGGGGGTACACTCGTAAACCTGTTCCACACCTTTGTCTTTGTCTCCATTGAAATCTGTAAAGCTGTGGTATACTAAGATTTCTATAGACCAATTACCTGGCAGACCACTGGCGAATCAAGATTTCTATAGACCAATATCCGTGCACCATTGTCCCATTGTTACTCGGTACCATGCCACTCAGATAATGGAGGAAGGAATGCTCGGATGACGTGTAAATACGATGAAGAATTCTTTAGAGGGCTCGGTGAACTTCTAAAGACGCAACACAAAATACGCCCTCCTGGCTATAATTCCCAAGGGAAACTCGCCAAATTATATGCTAGTAAGCTAAATGGGGGTGTCTCGTCTTAGTTTCATTGACGTAACCAAAAAAAATTCACGCAATCAAAAACACGTTTTGTGTGGGAAAAAGAAACCCGCACAGGGGCCCAGAAAAACTTGTTTATTCCCGACGCGAACTGGTTAAACAACCAAACGAGGAAATTTTGTCATATGTTACCAAAGTCACAAATATTAATAATTTTCTAAATGAAAACATTTAACCTGTGTGAATATCTTCTGATGTTATGGCAGAAAAAAAAAAAATGTTATTCAAATAGCACCCACCCTAAGCAATAGCCTTTCTAAATGTCAACAAAATGTTCTACCAGTATAATTCTTTTGACTCACCTGATATAAAAACATAATATTTTGACTGATTTTACTTACATAGTATTTTTCATTCTCATATCTTTTCTGAATTCCATACAAGGAAGCACTTGCAATCTTCCCATCGGTTGCCATTCTGAGAAATAAATTAATAAAATATTTTTAAAATGTCAGTTGCAATACAGACCCCATATTTACAATAAGTGAGTTGGCATTACAGACCAGCAGAAATGCCGTTACATATTCCTCCCAGTCATACCCTGATAATTTACTGTATGGCCTGCATCTTACGTGTATCTCTTCGGAGCAAAAGATAATTCCTGGCTGTTAGCTGCTGAGAAGCTGTGGTGAGCTAAGTTGTGTATGAAGAAGTTGATCTGCGTTGCCTTGGATCCCAGACTAGCCTCAATCAACCTGTGTATAAATAATAAACAAGTAAACAAAATACAGTGAAAATATCATTCAATCTAATTAAACATACACCCACAACACTGAAAATATCATTCAATCTAATTAAACATACACCCACAACAGTGAAAATATCATTCAATCTAATTAAACATACACCCACAACAGTGAAAATATCATTCAATCTAATTAAACATACACCCACAACAGTGAAAATATCATTCAATCTAATTAAACATACACCCACAACACTGAAAATATCATTCAATCTAATTAAACATACACCCACAACAGTGAAAATATCATTCAATCTAATTAAACATACACCCACAAACCAAACCTGAAAATAGCATTTACATATATATCTCCCAACCAGTCAAGTAAGGCTGTGCCTGGTACCCGGACACCCGGACACCCGGACACCCGGACACCCGGACACCCAGACACCCGGACACCCAGACACCCGGACACCCAGCACAGCTTTACAGCTAAGCCATATACCTTTAAAGACAATTTTTACTTTTAATAAAATATATGTAAATGAATCAAGAAATTGTAAGAATCAAGAAATTGGTACAGCAACCATCATGACAAAGTTTTTATAGCTTATTTCAATATGTCATCAATTCGTCCCTAATTTGCCATAGTGACCAATCCGACTTTTTTCAATTTTAAGTTTTCCCGCCCATTAGTACATTCAGGAAGAGACCTACCATTGTATCTAATCCACATGCATGTATTCCTTATAGTTTTGGAGATAGAGCATGCATTCAAATGACGAATGCTCTAACTGGCTATTTTTGTAATTTGGCAAAGTGACCAATACCGCATTGGTCACTATGCCAACATAATTCAGGATTGGTCACTATGGCAAATTAGGGCCGAATTGTGATAATTCAGTTTTTTTATATTCATTATTATGTGAAAATTTGCTCTCCTGAAATCACAAGAAGATTACGTAAGAAATGATTTTAGTAATTTTATTAAAATGATACTACCTCTGTTAATATACAAATTTCATATGATGTTTAACGCCATCATCATCAAGTTTTATAGCATCATAAACTTGACACGAATGAAAGTTTGATATGAAACTATGATTACTGATATTTGGTTTAGATTATCACTCGGGTATAATGGTTTTAAGATATCTAATCAGCAGCTCTATAGGAAAACCAAACGTAGCAGTGTGGTCCTGGAGATCAAAAGGAGGCGAATCCGATGGCTTGGACACGTCTTTTGAATGGACCAGAACCGCATCGCTCTTAGATGGCCACCAAATGGGAAAAGAAAACCTGGGTGTCCAAAGAATACCTGGTGCAGAACAATCACGACAGAGGCAGTGGCAAATGTTGTAATAATAATAATAATAATAAATAATAATAATAATAATAATAATAATAAATAATAATAAATAATAATAAATAATAATAAATAATAATAAATAATAATAAATAATAATAATAAATAATAAATAATAATAAATAATAAATAATAAATAATAAATAATAAATAATAAATAATAAATAATAATAAATAATAATAAATAATAAATAAATAATAAATAATAATAAATAATAAATAATAAATAATAAATAAATAATAAATAATAAATAATAAATAATAAATAATAAATAATAAATAATAAATAATAAATAATAAATAATAAATAATAAATAATAAATAATAAATAATAAATAATAAATAATAAATAATAAATAATAAATAATAAATAATAAATAATAAATAATAAATAATAAATAATAAATAATAAATAATAATAATAAATAATAATAATAAATAATAATAATAATTAATAATTAATAATTAATAAATAATAAATAATAATAATAATAATAATAATAATAATAATAATAATAATAATAATAATAATAATAATAATAATAATAATAATAATAATAATAATAATAATAATAATAATAATAATAATAATAATAATAATAATAATAATAATAATAGACTTATATAGCGCACGTATCCACCAAACTGGTGCTCAAGGTGCATTATATTATTACCCCTGCTCATCAGGCTCATAAATCATTCCTGAAACCATCTCAGCTCCCTGGGGAATATACAGCTCAATTGCTGCCATTACAGCGCATATAGGGCTAATCAACCAACTCTGCCCTCACAGGTACCCATTTACCCCTGGGTGGAGAGAAGCAATTATCAGGCATGTGAGTGGGCAGTGAAAAAAAAAGAGGAAAATTTTGTTACCTGGCAAGCGCGGTGTGGAAACCCGCAGTCCTTGAGTATTTTGCCATCTAGAAGCTCTGAAGTGCATTTTGAGCTTTTTATTACCACTTTCTAAGACAAAATTCTTTATTTTTTTTAATGGTGTTATCCCCTTTTTCTTTTGTAAAATTCTAAGTGAGCTGTTTGAACTAAGAACAATACAAAGTGAGAGGGAACACATTATTTTTGTCACGATCTTTGCAATATCCCAATGTTTGGAAGACTTGGAGTGAGAAGAGTGTCCCAGAAAATGTAAAAGTACACACAGACAATAGTTTTTAGAAACATTGTATACATTACAAACCAAATCTTTTAATTTTGATTTATTTGCAAATGCCCTTCATTTTGTAATAAACAAGCATAACAGAAACCAACATTTTTCAAATACTTTTGTTGACATTCAGTAATTACAGAAGACACAGGTTTTGCCCATGTTGAGGCAGGGGAGATATTTATCATCTGTACTTGTCTTTGTCTGATATCTATTGATGATTACAATTGGCAATTGAAGATTTTCTCTTTCGTCGTCGCAACTTTTCTTTATGTTTTAGTGTGGCTGAGAAAAGACAAGTCGTCCGGCGTGCATGTGCAAACGTGAAATTTTCAGACGTGCGGCCCGATCGCGATCCGAATTAGCGGCTATATGACAACGGCTACGGCTCGATCGGCACGTCATCATGCGTTGAAGCATACGCTGCCCTAGCCGCTTTTTCAGACTAGTTCACATGTTCAAACGGCCGAACCGTTTACCGGGTCTAGTCCCCGACTCACGTGTCAAAATCACAGCGCGATCTTAACGATGTGCAGCCCGATGCCCGGTTCCGTTTTCTCTGTGTGTAGGAAGTGTGTATGTGTTTGGATGGTATACAAGCGGAGTCTACAATCACGGCGCAGCGCTGGGAAAAAAGCGGAGCCCCGAGAAAAACGCGGAACGGGGAAATAAAAAACGCGGATTTCCGCGTAAACGCGGAAATTTCACATGCCTGAATTAAGGTAAAGTGTCTTGCTCAAGGACACAAGCACCATGGTTGCGGTTGGCATTCGAACCCCTGTTTCTGAAGACTCAGCCATCAGAACACAAATCCGACGCACTAAACCGCTTGACCATGGCACTCCATTTGTAGCCAAAGACAGATCAAGGTGGAAAGCAGTCGTCAAAGCCTTATGCCCTACTGGGGTGAAGAGGATGGATTAAGTAAGTAAGTATAATGGTTTTAAGGTACCTTGTTATCATAGCTATTGCCTCTGTATTGCTTGCTTGTGGTCTGAGAGCGTTCTGTACATAATTGAGATCTTCTGACTTAGAGAGTTGGCCTATGCCAGCATTCAGCATCTACCAAAAGACAAATGACAAGAAATAAGTACATTTTTAGATAGCATGAAGAAAACTCACTGAAACACAAATACATTTCTCTTTTTGTTTCTAGAAACTCACATTTTGGGTAAAAATGTGAGTTTTGTAGGTGGTGGTTATTATATCTTACCAATCCAAAGAGATTGAAGAAGATATCTGCATGGTTTCTGACCAGGTTGAATGCCTCACAGCACAGATCTACAAACATCTGGAAACGGCTACTTTGTTTCTCCCCACCGTTAATGACATATGCCATCTCAGGGGTCAGCACAAAGGGTGTACGATCCCTGCACATGGAAGAAGAGAGAGAAAAACACAGGGGTGTGATTTGATAAAAGTAAAAAATCCTGAAAAATAGGTAGCAGGCCTGGGTCTCCCTTTGCTCTAGAGGACAAAGCTTCCTGAACCTGATTTACAGACTCACCACATCCCCACAAACAAAAAATAGAGGTTTGGACACAATACAGGCTACTTCTTTCTTTCCTTGGTAGCTACTTCTCTTCTTTCAAGAAAATTTTGAGGCAAAGGGAGATTTGTAAAAATAAAATCCTGAGAAATCACGGGCCTGAAAACAAAATTGCTCAGTTTCTGTTTTCTTATAACCCAAACTGGCCTGTCAATCAGCAAAGGACTTTCCAACTCAATTTTATCTCAGAACTAATATATATCTGATGACTTTATTAGTTTACCTTTTAATACTTCCAAACATCTGCGCATTCCCAAGGAACTTCCCAAAGTCAATGTGGAACATGTGACCAGTCCTTGTCACCATGATGTTATCATTATGTCTGTCACCGATACCAAGGACATAGGTTGCTACACAGTATCCAGCACAGGAGAAGGTGAAATTCTCAACAGCCTATATGAATGAATCAATGCAAAAGAAGATTCTATATATCACATTATGGTTCCATTATACCAGTTTCTATATTATATTACAGTTCCACATACTCAACAGTGTTAACACCTCTGAAGAGTATGCACTTAACACCCTTTTATTCCCTAAAATTCTATATTATATATTATGGTTTGATTTATGTTATATTACAGTTCCAAATATTATTCTACAGTTTAATATAGTACAGTTCTATGTTCTCAGTAGATCTATGTAAATAATGTATCCATTACCCTTTTATGTCCTATGATACCATTTATTATATTATGGTTCTTTGAAATTGATAATAAATAATAATAATGGACACTTTTATTGCGCCAGTATCTGCCAAATTTGACGCTCATGGCGCATAAACATTATTACCCATCATTGGACCAGTTATATCATTCCTAGAACCATCTCAACTCCCTAGGGAGTATGCAGCCCATGCTGCCAAATATGTTGCGCAACGAGCTTAATCAAACACAATTACCATCTCTGCCCTCAAAAGTCCCCATTTATAACTCCTGTGTGAAGAGAAGCAATTATAGTTAAGTGTCTTGCTCAGGGGCATAAGCACCACGGTCGTGGCCAGGATTCGAACCGACATTCTGAGGACTCGGCCATCAGAACATAGGTCCGATGCACTTAACCGCTCAGCCATTGCACCCCATATGTCTGAGGGTACATATATTAAATATCTTTATTTAAGTTTCCCCTTTCATATTCTGTACAGTTATTTCTTTGTGTAAGGGGTATTATGTGGGTATCTGACATACCTTTTAAGGGGTATTATGTGGGTATCTGACATACCTTTTGATAGTCTAGTTCTGTGGGATTATGTTTCTGTAGCCATACTGAAAGTGGTTTCTCCTTGAAAGATCCAGTCAGACCATGTTCAACTTGAATCTTACGCATTGTTTGGGATTCACTGACTAGTTCCACCAAGCCTGATGAACAAGAGCAAATGGCCAACACAGTCACGCAACTCAAAACATTGTTATTGTTCCTGTTTTTGTTTAAGTCAATGTACTTTTTTCTTGTGGTGGTTTTCAAAGTGTCTCTATTCCATAACCATTGCCACACAAAGGCATTGTGTTCCTTTGTTACAGTCTTATTGACTTAAGGCTTTCCCTGGTTTTCCATGGGTGTTTCACTGAAAGATCTCCCCAGGTTAAAGAAGAACTAAATAAAATACAAAATAAAATAAGAAAGACAACGTTTACACACACAATACATGGGGCATATTTTTTACAATGAGCATTTTATACAAATCAGGTGTGTGATTGGGCAGTTTTGAAAAACCCAGTTAAATTTTGCTAGGGGGTATTGGGGCCGGTGTTGTGAACAGTGGTGGGGTGAAATCTATAGTTCTGAGCATTTGCTTTGTTTTCTTTTCCTTTATTGTTTAAATCTTTAAAATCCGGAGGATCACAACATTGTGATTTGTAAAAATCCTAAAATCCGGAAAAATCACACATCAGCATGTATATTTTTATTATGAAACAAACATATACTTTATTAACAGATCAGGGTCATCACATGATAGGTAAAACACAATGTGATAGTTGTATTGTTCTATAATACCTCTGTTATGTCCAGTAGCTATGATAGGTAAAACACAATGTGATAGTTGTATTGTTCTATAATACCTCTGTTATGTCCAGTAGCTATGATAGGTAAAACACAATGTGATAGTTGTATTGTTCTATAATACCTCTGTTATGTCCAGTAGCTATGATAGGTAAAACACAATGTGATAGTTGTATTGTTCTATAATACCTCTGTTATGTCCAGTAGCTATGATAGGTAAAACACAATGTGATAGTTGTATTGTTCTATAATACCTCTGTTATGTCCAGTAGCTATGATAGGTAAAACACAATGTGATAGTTGTATTGTTCTATAATACCTCTGTTATGTCCAGTAGCTATGATAGGTAAAACACAATGTGATAGTTGTATTGTTCTATAATACCTCTGTTATGTCCAGTAGCTATGCATCTGAAGGTAATCATCCTTAGGTCTAGACCCTCGGACAACCATAATTTATCCATGATACGAATCATCTGCATGGTAAGCATGTCTTGTCTTAAGTCATCTCCAGCCTTAAACAAGGGAAAAAAATCACAAAATAAACTTGTAATTATCAAGGTCTCTACTGATGTCTACAGGGCTAATTCAACTCAATGCACATCTGTGCAAGTATGCTATATGTTTATGCATGTTAGTGGGGTTAGCTCATCTCTGCTTGTAAATATACGCTAACAATTTGAGAACACGCGAGTATAAGTAAGTTTCGTTTGTTATAAAAAACAATTATACTACACAAAACAATTTAGGGAACACTGGATTTTTAACATCAAAAAGGTTTGAAATGTTCCATGAACCGGGATTTTCATTTGCAACCCCCTCTCTCTTTCAGTAGTCATGTCATGAAATGTGTAATCACTACATGCATCCTTTATAATAATAATAATAATAATGTATAGATTTATATAGCGCACGTATCCACCAACTAAGTGGCGCTCAAGGCGCATTATATTATTATCCCTGCTCATAAGGCTCATAAGGCTCATAAATCATTCCTGAAACCATCTCAGCTCCCTGGGGAGTATACAGCTCAATTGCTGCCATTTCTAGCGCATATAGAGCAAACCATCTCTGCCTTCACAGGTACCCATTTAACCCCTGGGTGGAGAGAAGCAATTATGGTTAAGTGTCTTGCTCAAGGACACAGGTGTCACGGCCGGGGCTCGAACCCACACTCTGCTGCTGGCAACACCAGAACTTGAGTTCAGTGCGCTAGACCGCACGACAATCCACTTTACGTGCATCATCTGTTTCATTGTGCAGTTGTTTCTCATCAATTCTGTGAAACATTGTGTTTATCTGAAATAAATGATCTTGCTGTAACTGAGATTATTCCGGTGTTCCCTAAATTGTTTTGAGTAGTATAGGTTTAATTGAATAATGCAAACCTTGTACATAATAGTCACATCTTCTGCCAATGAGTCTGCATTGAATAGAACCAACTTCAGAGGTACAGTGAAAGAGTTGTAATAACCACAATTCTGTATAGAAATAAGCAAGATAAGGTCATATTATCAATGGTAATACACTAGGCTGTGGCCAGGATAACCAGAGGGTAAGGACTACACAGTGAAATGCAACCAGAATGTCTTTACTTATGATTCTTTAATAAAGAATTCAATATTGTATAATGCTTTCAACTACAGAATATTGATCTCCAAAGATGGGTCCTTACATTTTGCACATTTCTATTTATTTGTATCCGAGTTGATAACTTCCAATTGTATGTTCTTGATTGAGGGCATTATTTGTTCACTATTGACTGCTCCGTCAGTCAATATACATTATAAGCTTTATATTGCCTACCTGTAGGTTTACTCCTCTGATCTCCAATGATGGATTTGTTGGCATGTGTACATTACTATCTAATGCTGCTACTACACTTTCAAGGCTGGCATGCAGCAGAGACTGTCAACACAATAAATAAGGGAAATTATCTTTACACTGCAGAAGAGTGGCATGTACAGTCTAATTTATGTGTATTCATACTTAATGATCAAACAGAAACTAACATTGGTCCACACATTGCTAAAGAAAGTGAAACAGTTTATTTACAATTCTTACACTTAAAACAAAATTTGATATTGTTTGTTTTGTTTCTAATGAAGTAAAACTGACCCAAGGAAGAATTAAAATATAAGAATATACCATTCTGCTAGCATCCTTGGCTGCTTTAACCTGTTCAGCTATACTGTTAAGATTCTCAATCAAGGCTTCCTGAAGTCTAAACTGATGCCTCAACTCTTTGGAGCATACACTGAGTAATGCACCTAGAATCATCTCAATACGTTGTTTATACTGCTGTTCACGAAGGCTATCCTTCAGATACCTAAATACACACAATGCACATATAAACATTTAAGGTATACTCTTAACTGAAATAATAATATAATTATTATTATTCAAACATTACAACCCCAAGACTGTTTACCATTTGAACAATTCCTCATTTACAAATAATTATGATATCTCTATAACCTCTAATGATATAAATCCAGTGACAGATTAATAATGAAGGCATTTTTAAAGCATTCTAACACGAGGTATCACAGCGCTGTACATTATTAACCCCTGCTCATCAGGAGGTATCACAGCGCTGTACTTTATTAACCCCTGCTCATCAGGAGGTATCACAGCGCTGTACATTATTAACCCCTGCTCATCACGAGGTATCACAGCGCTGTACATTATTAACCCCTGCTCATCAGGAGGTATCACAGCGCTGTACATTATTAACCCCTGCTCATCAGGAGGTATCACAGCGCTGTACATTATTAACCCCTGCTCATCAGGAGGTATCACAGCGCTGTACATTATTAACCCCTGCTCATCAGGAGGTATCACAGCGCTGTACATTATTAACCCCTGCTCATCACGAGGTATCACAGCGCTGTACATTATTAACCCCTGCTCATCAGGAGGTATCACAGCGCTGTACATTATTAACCCCTGCTCATCAGGAGGTATCACAGCGCTGTACATTATTACCCCTGCTCATCAGGAGGTATCACACTGCTCATCAGGAGGTATCACAGCGCTGTACATTATTAACCCCTGCTCATCAGGAGGTATCACAGCGCTGTACATTATTAACCCCTGCTCATCAGGAGGTATCACAGGCGCTGTACATTATTAACCCCTGCTCATCAGGAGGTATCACAGCGCTGTACATTATTAACCCCTGCTCATCAGGAGGTATCACAGCGCTGTACATTATTAACCCCTGCTCATCAGGAGGTATCACAGCTGTACATTATTAACCCCTGCTCATCAGGAGGTATCACAGCGCTGTACATTATTAACCCCTGCTCATCAGGAGGTATCACAGCGCTGTACATTATTAACCCCTGCTCATCAGGAGGTATCACAGCTGTACATTATTAACCCCTGCTCATCAGGAGGTATCACAGCGCTGTACATTATTAACCCCTGCTCATCAGGAGGTATCACAGCGCTGTACATTATTAACCCCTGCTCATCAGAGGTATCCGCTGTACAGTATTAACCCCTGCTCATCAGGAGGTATCACAGCGCTGTACATTATTAAAACCTGCTTATCAGGAGGTATCTGTTCGCTGTACTTTTTTAACCCCTGCTCATCAGGAGGTATCACAGCGCTGTACATTATTAACCCCTGCTCATCAGGAGGTATCACAGCGCTGTACATTATTAACCCCTGCTCATCAGGAGGTATCACAGCGCTGTACATTATTAACCCCTGCTCATCAGGAGGTATCACTGGCGCTGTACATTATTAACCCCTGCTCATCAGGAGGTATCACAGCGCTGTACATTATTAACCCCTGCTCATCAGGAGGTATCACAGCGCTGTACATTATTAACCCCTGCTCATCAGGAGGTATCACAGCTGTACATTATTAACCCTGCTCATCAGGAGGTATCACAGCGCTGTACATTATTAACCCCTGCTCATCAGGAGGTATCACAGCGCTGTACATTATTAACCCCTGCTCATCAGGAGGTATCCTGGCGCTGTACATTATTAACCCCTGCTCATCAGGAGGTATCACAGCGCTGTACATTATTAACCCTGCTCATCAGGAGGTATCACAGCGCTGTACATTATTAACCCCTGCTCATCAGGAGGTATCCTGGCGCTGTACATTAATAACCCCTGCACATCAGGAGGTATCACAGCGCTGTACATTATTAACCCCTGCTCATCAGGAGGTATCACTGGCGCTGTACATTATTAACCCCTGCTCATCAGGAGGTATCACAGCGCTGTACATTATTAACCCCTGCTCATCAGGAGGTATCACAGCGCTGTACATTATTAACCCCTGCTCATCAGGAGGTATCACGCTGTACATTATTAACCCCTGCTCATCAGGAGGTATCACAGTGCTGTACATTATTAACCCCTGCTCATCAGGAGGTATCACCGCTGTACATTATTAACCCCTGCTCATCAGGAGGTATCACAGCGCTGTACATTATTAACCCTGCTCATCAGGAGGTATCACAGCTGTACATTATTAACCCCTGCTCATCAGGAGGTATCACAGCGCTGTACATTATTAACCCCTGCTCATCAGGAGGTATCACAGCGCTGTACATTATTAACCCCTGCTCATCAGGAGGTATCACAGCGCTGTACATTATTAAACCCTGCTCATCAGGAGGTATCACAGCGCTGTACATTATTAACCCCTGCTCATCAGGAGGTATCACAGCGCTGTACATTATTAACCCTGCTCATCAGGAGGTATCACAGCGCTGTACATTATTAACCCCTGCTCATCAGGAGGTATCACAGCGCTGTACATTATTAACCCCTGCTCATCAGGAGGTATCACAGCGCTGTACATTATTAACCCCTGCTCATCAGGAGGTATCACAGCGCTGTACATTATTAACCCCTGCTCATCAGGAGGTATCACAGCGCTGTACATTATTAACCCCTGCTCATCAGGAGGTATCACAGCGCTGTACATTATTAACCCCTGCTCATCAGGAGGTATCACAGCGCTGTACATTATTAACCCCTGCTCATCAGGAGGTATCACAGCGCTGTACATTATTAACCCTGCTCATCAGGAGGTATCACAGCGCTGTACATTATTAACCCCTGCTCATCAGGAGGTATCACAGCGCTGTACATTATTACCCTGCTCATCAGGAGGTATCACAGCGCTGTACATTATTAACCCCTGCTCATCAGGAGGTATCACAGCGCTGTACATTATTAACCCCTGCTCATCAGGAGGTATCACTGGCGCTGTACATTATTAACCCCTGCTCATCAGGAGGTATCACAGCGCTGTACATTATTAACCCTGCTCATCAGGAGGTATCACAGCGCTGTACATTATTAACCCTGCTCATCAGGAGGTATCAGAGCGCTGTACATTATTAACCCTGCTCATCAGGAGGTATCACAGCGCTGTACATTATTAACCCCTGCTCATCAGGAGGTATCACAGCGCTGTACATTATTAACCCCTGCTCATCAGGAGGTATCACAGCGCTGTACATTATTAACCCCTGCTCATCAGGAGGTATCACACAGCTGTAAAGTATTAACCCCTGCTCATCAGGAGGTATCACAGCTGTACATTATTAACCCTGCTCATCAGGAGGTATCACAGCTGTACATTATTAACCCCTGCTCATCAGGAGGTATCACAGCGCTGTACATTATTAACCCTGCTCATCAGGAGGTATCACTGGCGCTGTACATTATTAACCCCTGCTCATCAGGAGGTATCACAGCGCTGTACATTATTAACCCCTGCTCATCAGGAGGTATCACAGCGCTGTACATTATTAACCCCTGCTCATCAGGAGGTATCACAGCGCTGTACATTATTAACCCCTGCTCATCAGGAGGTATCACAGCGCTGTACATTATTAACCCCTGCTCATCAGGAGGTATCACAGCGCTGTACATTATTAACCCCTGCTCATCACGAGGTATCACAGCGCTGTACATTATTAACCCCTGCTCATCAGGCTCATAAGTCATTCCTGAAACCATCTCAGCTCCCTGAGGATTATATAGCTCAATTGCTGCCATTACAGCGCATATAGGGCTAATCAAACACAACAACCAACTCTGCCCTTACAGGTACCCATTTACCCCTGGGTGGAGAGAAGCAATTATGGTAAAGTGTCTTGCTCAAGGACACAAGTACCATGGTCGCGGTTGGGATTCAAACCACATTCTGACGACTCAGCCATCAGAACACAAATCCGATGCACTAAACCGCTCGGCCATTAATCACTAACTTTCCATTAATCCTAACCCCCTTTAATAAATGGCTGGACACCTAGCTAATCTGTTCTTAACTCACCAGTACAGATAATGAGCTACTCTAATGTTCCGTATAGATTGTTGAATAAGAAACCTTGCCAGTGCTGAATCATGGTAGCTTTCATACTTCAGTGCCTGCAAGAGTCAAACCAAGATTAACAAATTGCTGCACAAATACGCCATGAATATTCAGTCTTATTTATGTAATTACGTATAACCACAAGTCTAGACTATCTGAAGGAAAACTCATAATTAAAGCCTATGAAAATAAATAATATCTTGATCTTCCAACAGAGACCTACCTGTACAAGTTGTGGCAGGTAGTCACAGAGCTCATCATCAGAGATACACTGCATCCACTGGACGGCAGTACATCTTACTTCCTTGTCTGCAAACCTACAAATATCAAAATAAGTTTGACAGATTTGAGGCTTTGCATGGAGGCGTATCAGTATCAATAACACTTTGGTTTATGGTATCACCATGTTGGGTATCTCAACTAAGCCTGCAACGGTTACACGGTTACACGGTTAACCGACCGTTCAAACGGTTACACGGTTACGTTTTTCCGGTTCGGTTAACCTTAATCTATTTTTTTAAAATCGACCCTTCCATTTTTGGAAGGCGAAGAAGACATCAATCAAGTTGCGGACGAGCAAAAACAAATCCCGATCTTTTGAAGATTAGACCGAGAACGCGGGTGACAAAGTACCAGACGCTTGCTTTGTCTAGAATGCCGCGTGTTTGTAATTGCCCTTTCTCCTTGAATGGCGTCTTTGTAGTTGCATTTCTTAGAAGAAACTGTAGCGCTAGTGGCATTTTGTTACCGCTTAATTTGTCTTCAAACATCAAAGGGTGGACGGCGGAACCGGCATTGAATACCGCTGACCTAGATATAAACAGTCCAGGTGTGCATAAATACTGTGCACGCGCTGGACATGTGCATTCTATAGACAGGTACTAGACCACGGTCGTACGTGACGGTATTTGTGAAATTTTCATTCCTGCTTTTGCAATTCCGTAATTTTAATTCATTCGATCTTCCGTGAGTTCCGTGTCAAGAAATTCATAGCGACTTAATAACGAAAATAAAGAATCCTCCATGGTCCATTTAATATCACCCAGCGCCGTTCCTCAACAAAACTCGACCTAAAAATAATCGATCTGGGTCGTAAATAATAATACTAGACACAAAGCATTATTTTCCCACGTGCTCAGGCTTTCGCCAATCTTGACGCATCGTGAGTGGTTAGATTTGGGCATGGGCTAAACCACTTTGGCCAATGGGGTTTGGGCGGACGGATAAACAATGGATATCTTTCACGCGCTACACCTGTGCATCATGATTGGTTCTTTTTGGGCGCGGGCTGTCAACGATGTTGGCTGCGAGCCAATGGGGCTGGGGCTGGGTAATCTCCATACACAATACTTCCCACGTTCTCGTCTGGGCATCATGATTGGTTCTTTTTGGGCGCGGGCTGTCAACGATGTTGGCTTCGAGCCAATGGGGCTGGGGCTGGGGCTGGGGCTGGGTAATCTCCGTACACAATACTTCCCACGTTCTCGTCTGGGCATCATGATTGGTTCTTTTTGGGCGCGGGCTGTCAACGATGTTGGCTGAGAGCCAATGGGGCAGGGGCTAGGTAATCTCCGTACAATACTTCCCATACGCCTGTCTGTTACGCATTACCGCACGCATTTTCAGTCTTCAAGAGTGAATTTTGGCATCGTTTGTCGGCGTTGTATAGGGGCAAGAATGTTCTTCACCTGTTCTTGATACGTGTATATCATTTTTGTTTGCGATTACGATCTTTAAATTAGCGATGTTTGAACAATATCTGCCGTTCACGTGGTAACAAATAAGATTATGAACAAACTTCCCGAGACTTTTTTTTTCGTTGTTTTTCTTTGAACGTCGGTTACGGTTAACCGTAACCGCAAAACATACGGTTACACGGATAATTTTAAAACCGCAAACTTGCAGGCTTAATCTCAACTAAGTGAGATGTGGCTCTGATAAAAAACATATTGATATTCTCAATGTCTCAACTAAGACTAGACTAGACTAGACTGGACTAGACTAGACTAGACTGGACTAGACTGGACTGGACTGGACTGGACTGGACTGAACCACAATTTTGCTAAATAACGATAGTTGAGAAAACCCACATATTGTTACTGCAGACCAAACTGATATCTATGGGGAAAATCTAACTGTTCTCAGTTTTTACCAAAAAGCACTCTTGGTGTAAAATGTGTTATTTATAAATGTCTCACCTTGGGTGTAGTAACTGTAATGTCTCTACAGGTTTGACAGGTTTCCAGTGTCTCAGTAAGGAGTAGATATCAGCCAGGCAAGCCCAATCCCAGCTTGGGGCAACCTCTAGGATACGAGATAATGCTGAAGGGAAGTCATGAAGGTAATGACGCTTACTCCATAAGAACATTGCATCATCTGAGCTTGGACTGATATCAATGGAAAGGGAGAACATTCTCTCAAATAAAATAATGAATGATCATAGTTTGACATAAAACTTTCTTGGTCTAAAGTTGCTACAAGTTTCAAGCATGCTGATAAATTACTGCATTTGAAATGCTTTCACATAAGAGAGTAAATAAATAACTTTGAACAAATTTGATTGCACTCCGGCAACTTTTTGAAAAACCAATGATCATAATTTTACATTTAACTCATTTACGTGATAACCGATTTGTGCAGACACTTTCATAAGTTGGTTTCTGTACATATCTCTTGATATATGTGACCCGCTCTGAGAAAAGGTGATATATGTCGCAAAAATTAAAAATTGAGTTTTATACAGTGTATATGGCTGGAAAGCACACAACATAAGCTTTCATTTGGTATATGGTAGAGCTCTGTAGCCCTTACCGTTATGGAGATAATTGCGTATTTGCATATTGATAATTTCCATGATGACTGATTTACATAACAGAGAAAACGGCCTTTGAAATGTCTTGCGTCGTTGAAAAATGATGCTGAAAAGCTCACATTAATTCCACATTGTCCAATAACGGCCCATGATTGTACACACGTGTTACGAGATGGCGACACCCGTAGCAACAAGGGGTCGTTTGTTTATCAATTTCTTTTCTTCGTAGCTCATTTGCATCTGACCTATGGCCTAAAGCATAACCAAATTTGGAAATAGTGGATGTCAAGCTATCAGACGATACCAAACTTTGCAAGGTGGGTATAGAAGAATTTTGTAATCGAAGGGACAAATCATGGCCTTTTGTCCCGCGTAACGTATTCAGTCTAAAACAAAACAAGACAACAATGCACACAAAATGATGGATTTTTTTCACTTTGTTCATGGAAATAAACATTTCTGTGAATGAAATCTGAAAAAATAGAAATCAAAGATGCAATACAAGACAACAACAAAAATCAAATCTGCAATAATTTTTCACCTTCTCAACATGGAATGGCCCATTGTGCATTAATGCATAGCGCGACTTATATCACCTTTTCTCAGAGCGGCTCACATATCTTGAGGCATTTACAGATATTTTACTTAAAGTGTATACTGGGAAAATCATGTTTGTGAGAATTCCAACAAATAATATGGTTGAGGCTTACGATGAGAGGACATCTTTCTCCAGTATCTCTCCGACTCTACAGCGGTTGTGTGGCTCCAACATGTCAAACTTGAACACCTTGTCTTCAAGTGGTTGAATCGTTGGAAATACAGAGCACTGCTTGGTATCCTCAAAGTTTACCTTGAAGAAACAAAACGGACGATATGGCACATTATATCATTTGTTTACAAAAGGTGTTTTTGAGCCTTTTTAGGGGGGGCCAACACTGTGGTACAGCAGTCAGTCTTAGGAATATTTTTGTGTTCAAAGGAACCTTATGGTACTGGTAATTAACAGTGGTGTGATTTGACAAAAGCAAAAAATCCTGACAAATGAGTAGCGGGCCTGGGTCTCCCTTTGGTCTAGAGGACAAAGCACCCTGAACCTCCTGTGGGTAGCAGGCCTGGGTCTCCCTATGGTCTAGAGGACAAAGCCCCCTGAACCTCCTGTGGGTAGCAGGCCTGGGTCTCCCTTTGGTCTAGAGGACAAAGCCCCCCTGAACCTCCTGTGGGTAGCGGGCCTGAGTCTCCCTTTGGTCTAGAGGACAAAGCCCCCCTGAACCTCCTGTGGGTAGTGGGCCTGGGTCTCCCTTTGGTCTAGAGGACAAAGCACCCTGAACCTGATGTTTAATTTTGGAGAATTTACAGACTCTCCACATCCCCACAAACAAGAAGCTAGGGGTTTGGACATAATACAGGCTACTTTCTTTCATTCCTTGGTGTCTACTTCTCTTCTTTCAAGAAATTTTGAGGCAAAGGGAGATTTGTAAAAAATCCTGAGAAATCACAGGCCTGAGCTAAAGAGTTAACTCAGGCCCGCTTGCAAACGGACAGCGCGCCACTTTACAGGCCCAACGCGTCACTACATAGGCCCGACGTCATCATCTGACAACATCGTTGTGTTTTGACTTGTTTTGACAACAGAATACGCAACTAACCAATAAGAATTCGAGGTCATGTACCTTCAATGCAAATTAGCTAATAAATATTGACTATTGATGACGTTTATGACTACGAGAACTGACGAAATACTCCAATCCGAGAGCTCAGATTGTGTCAAGTTTTTGTTTACGTTAATTACGCATGACCCTATGCGGTTTACCACACACGTTGATTTAAAAAATGGCGGCCTCCATGGAACTCACAACAAGATGCAAAATACACGCTATTTTCATGGAATTATGAAGTGGGAAGTGCTAATGGAGGTGATTGTGCTGATGGAGGTGATTATGCTGACGATGTTGACTTTGAACACCCTGACAGTGATGGAAGTTTTGATTTGTAGGGAAAAAACGACCGTAAAAGCTGTTAATCTGAGGTCATATGTACCAAGTACAATTGCGATATAGCGATACGGTATGTTGTATCAATGTTGTAAATTATGATTTTTGTTACATAAACAGGGGGCTTCAAACCATTATGGGTAATATTATTATGCCCTGACATATTCTAACATAAGCAAACCACTTTTGTTTATCATACAATGCATATTTCCAATACCTTGTAGATTTATTGATATTTATTCTAAGGAACGATAAACATAAGTTTATATTTGGATGGCTGCAATGCATTATGGGTATTCCCAACATGACCCCCATCTCAATATTCACACTCAGTAAGTCATAACCTTTATTTTGATACCTTATTCTCTTCAATTGGCAAAAGATGAAAAAATGTATTAATAATTTCCACACTTGACCTTGATGTTTAGAGTATCAAATTACAGTATCAAATTACATTAATTCCGTCCATACATGTAAAATAACTCCGGGTAGAAAGAGTTACAGTTTTGGTAGAGGGAAATACCTGAAGGATAATACTTGTCTGGCTAAGAAGGTTTGATGAACATGTGCCAATGGGATTGACAGTTGAATCAGACCACAAACCTAGCAGATGACTTCCTGTCTGTAACTCTCTGTAGTAAAACAAGATATAGTATTGATTGAGGAATGTTCCGTTTATCAATTCGTGTCTATAATATCCTCCTCATGTTAGAAAACTGTGCTGCCATCATTCATGCTACACCATTTTCGTTGTATAAACATTATAAACCCTTCTGTGACTACAAGGGTCAAAATCAGTCAAAATGTTAATATACTCACCAAGGTATATCTAGTGCACTTCAAAGTCGAACACTGTCAAACCTTACGTGTAGTAAGTACATTTACAGGTTAAAATGAGTTGACCGTTTTTGACTGGTAAAAGCATTGTCTGATATTGTTGAGGGTGGTCAAAATGACAGTAAAAACCAGTCAAAAATGCCCCTGTGTGCACATTTGGGTCAACATTCAAAACAGGCAGTTGACTGATTTTGACCTGTATAGCTACTTGCCACTAAAGTGCAGCTATAGTAGGAACGTTAAACATTGCACCAATACTAGACACTCACCCCCTGAAGTTGAACATAGGTATGGCAACCCATCCCAACATGGTTTTGTCTGCATTACGGACATCTGCACTCGAGCCATCATGACCAGATAAAGTCAGAATCAACCTGGCTTCTCTTGGAAGTTGACTCACTGGTACAGGAATCTCAAGTCTGGAAAAGAGTTGAAAAATATTTCTTATTGAGACAAATAAAACTCAGTGGGTCAGTGTGCAAGTCACTTCCAGAAGCCATATTGGTTTTGATTTATATATATCGCTCCTTTCCTAATAGAAAGATTAATTAATTTGAAACAATTAATTGTATTAATAATTAACTAGTGTTTGGATAAAGAGTAATGAAGACGTCTGCACTAGTAAGCAGGAGGTTGTGGGTTTGAGTCCCGCCCGAGTCGCCTTTTTCCACAGACACTCGGAAAGCACTTGAGTATACAGTGCTATCCACACGTCGGTGTAGGGCAAAATTAAATCAATTGTTTATCACCCGATGCAAGAATTTCATTAAACTATAAAGAGTAATGAAGTAAATAAATTAATTTATAACACAGCATGATAAATATTTGGGCATCATATTTCTGGCAACAAAAAATGTGACAGCAAAACAAGAAATTATTAGACGGACACCATGGAATTAATCTCAGACTTACTCTTGATTCCAGGCAAGTTTATCAAAGAAACAGTTGTTGATTCGTGCTGGCCATGTGTCAACAGAGAAATGAAGAGAATTACCACCATAGTATAGCTGAGCTGACACTGAAAATAAGTCATGGCTGGAAAGAATCAAATAGAAGTTTATTGCAAGAATAGAGAATTAGGATGCTATATGAGTTTCAGTCTTGCCAATGTTACCTTTGGATGGTTTCCCACAGACACTTGAAATCACTGAGCATACAGTGCTCAGCTACTTGTATAATGATTAACCCTAACTCCCTAGGCATTGTATTAAAACAATAACAATCCTTCAAAATCCTCCAACTGGCTTTGTTGTCTAGGGAGTTAGGGTTAAGAGCAAAATTGATATCAATTGTTTTCTAAACTACACTGCTAGAATTACATGAATTAATACAATCTTTTAACTCACGCATTTTTGACATTATTTGCCAAGCGATGTGCAGATGCGACACAAACCCTTAGGTTATGTCCCTTCACTGTGATATCCTGAGGTGGGTTACCAGTGTCATTACCACCGGTTTTGAATTCAGTGTCAAAAGAAGCGCAGTACAAATCCATCAATCGCAACACAGCGGATGTCAGTTTTTCATAAACTGCTTCATAGTCAGAAGAGGTCTGCAGTTCTCTGATTGCAGTCGTGATCTCATTGGGTTCTACTGAAGCTAAAGTGAAGCAGATGGCTTTTACTGTTTGTATCAAAGGTCCGATCTTGGGCTGGCTACCACACTATAACAAAAGTAACAAATTGAACTTGACAGTCAGTTTAAAAAAAACAGAGCCTCGAACACAAGACTAGTTCAAGCGTTGACTATTGGTTGACAAATGATCAATTAATATTTGACAAAGTGCATTCTCAGTCCATTATAGCTAAAATGATCATGGTAAAATAATGACAAGAAATTATCAGTGGTTCCTAATGGCAACTGTTGACAACAATACATAATAAACAATAGTAGGCTACCTTGTTCTTGAGTTCTTTCGGGTACACCATGTAATGATATCTTTTTGGAAAAAGTGATGGCTCCGAGAAGAGCCAGTTGGTTTGTTCTCAACGTTTCGACTAGTCTGCTCCAGTCATCGTCAGGAGACTGAAGAGATGTGGAGAGTGCAGTCTCCTGACGATGACTAGAGCAGAATAGTCGAAACGTTGAGAACAAACCAACCGGCTCTTCTCAGAGCCATCACTTTTTCCAAAAAGAGATTATTACATGGTGTACCCGAAAGAACTCAAGAACATCTATCTCCACCATGCAAAGCCTCATATCCTATATCAGTAGGTTACCTTGACTGCAGCTTTGAGTTTGTCACCCTCGACTGTGAATGCATGCAACAGAACATCTAGGCCTTTCCTAGAAAGAACAAGAAAACAATTATTTCTCCTCTTTGAATTAATCAACAAGTTACAGGCAAACTCACTGTTATAAACAGACAACACATGCATTTTTCATTTGCCCTCTCATCTTCTCATGCCTTTTGTGAGCTTATAACATGACGTACATAGTACATTATAACAGATACTTTGCCCTGATGGTCAGATAAATGTGTGATCAGTTTGCACATCCACATAGTATTTCACATCAATGTCAAATAAGGGTTTGCATGTACTACATGTATACATCATAAACTGTCTTTACACATAAGTCAATACATGTCACATGCTGTCATTATCAAGAAAGAAATTAGTCAACAGCGTCCTTAACCCTCCTATATACAGTGCAGTTGCCATAGAATTGTCAGACCTTTCAAAACCTTTCAAGTTTGCTGTACTGAAGGGTTTTGAAAGGTGAGAAAACTGTCTGACAAAAGGGACCTATGAAAGGTTTCGAAAGGTGTAACAACTCTCTGAACAAACTGGTGTTGAAATGTTTCAATACCTTTCAAAGGGTATTGAAAGGTGTGGTTGTTCAGTAGCAACAAATTCTGGAGGGTTTTAAAGGGTTCATAATAATTGATAGCCATTTTGGCCCGTAAGCAGATTTTGAAAGGTTTTGAAACGTCAAACCATAGGAGGGTTAACAGGCATGTCAAATCATGCATGAAGTGGATATGAAATTTGTTCTTTAAGCTTTGATGATTGATCAAATGAACTACCTCAAAACAAACTTATATGAAAATCAAATAAACCAATTTGAAAATAATAACCATAATCTCATCAATGAGAATTCATTTACTGAGATTTCCTTAATCTACATTCCTTCCATAGCGGTAACATTGTCCAACAGACTAACTGCTAACATAAAATAATCCAAAATGCACACGATGCTTGGTTTTCAAGACAACTTACTGAACACATCGAGCGTATGCCATATAATTCCAGCTGTGATTCAAATGAAGTTTAAAGAATGTAAAATAATGCTTTTCTTAAATAAAGATACAGATGTATAGGGAATTAGTCAGCCTTCATTTAATCTTTTGATTAATATTTACATAGCACAAACTTTGTTGGCGATCAATAAAACATGCAGCTATTTCAAAAAGCGGTTAGAAAGCGTTCTCTGGGAAGTAAATAAATGTTGATCCTGGTTTGGTTTATGCATAGGGTTTTCTTTCTGGAAGAGTTATATTTCTGGGAATGGAATAATTACTAGCACAGAAATGCATTGTGTATTAAAATCATCATCACTTTGTCTGATGACAATTTATTTTCAAATTTAGTGAATCAAATATTGACTATTTTGTTTGTAACTCAAAGGAGTTACTGAAAGGAGAAAAATTACATCTGAAAGGAGAAAAAATACATCTGAAAGGAGAAAAAATACTAAATGATGTCATTTTTACTCACTTGGAAACGGCGGTTGTGATGGGGCGCTCAAAGAGACTTGAAAAATTAATCTGTGAAATGTCACTTTCATCATCCTCAGCCTAGCGAAGATAAAAACACTGTACTGTTAAACATTTGCAACAAACCAATTTACATGTACTACCCAATCATATATCAAAACAAATCAACCTCACAAATGATTCAACTAAAATGTATGGTTTTAAGACACTACCAACATGGCTGCTCATGCCTTCCCATCTATCTAGTCAGAGTAATAAAGGGTGCGTTCGAGTAGCTTCTCCGGGCCGACCCGGGTCTGACTCCGGAACATTCGAGTAGGTCTGACGTCATTGCTGGGGCTTACCTGGGTCAACCTCAAGTAACCTGTTCGCGAAGCAGGTCACTTGAGGCAGACCCGGGTTAAGTGACGTCACTTTGAGAATATTCTGAATAGCTGCCATCTTTGTTTTCAGTACTCGAACATACCCACAGATCAGTGATTGCAACGTGTGTTGTATGAGACTAGCAACATGGCTGCTCAGTGGCTTCAATGTACACGCCTTCCTATCTATCTAGTCAGCGTAATAAAGACCAGTGCATTTTGATGTTGAGTGATTATGGGTGCATTCGGTTAGCTTCCCTGAGGTAACCCGAGTAAGTCACCTGGGTGAGCCCCGAGTACAACCTAATCGAACGAACATCCCATTGAACGTTCGCCCTCTTGTGGTCGTTAAAGCAATATGAAGAGTGTCAAAGGTCACACGGACATTGTAAACAAAATATTTACAACAAAGCGATCACAAAATAATTATTTCCCGGGTAAAAAAGGAACTAATGATTGTATTACTTCTCAGTTTCATACAAAACAACACATCTTCTAGTACAAGAACAGTCTCTACTCACAGATTCATTGTTTAAGGGTTGAAAATGTACGTCAAAAACTTCATGAAATTGCCGCACTGAAAACAAAGATGGCGGCCATTCAGAATATTCTCAAAGTGACGTCACTTACCCGGGTCTGCCTCAAGTGACCTGCTTCGCGAGTAGGTTACTTGAGGCTAACCCAGGTAAGCCCTGGCAATGACGTCAGACCTACTCGAACGCACCAGAGTCAGACCCGGGTCAACCCGGGGAAGCTAATCCAACGCACCCAAAGATCAATGCATCTTGATGTAGAGTGATTATGATCAGGATCCAAGCCATTGGGTTATCAAGGGTTACTACTGACAATCATTCAGCGATGAAGCTATCATTCCTACATACACCCATCATCTATACCTACTTACCGTTCTGCTAAGGTTGGTGTTCATCTCTGCACGATGAAGCAGCACCAGTTTTACATCTCGATCTAACTTAAGACACTCTTGAACATACTCATAGCTGCTCAACTGTACATTACTTTAGACAAATAGAAACATGATTAACCCTACTTCACATGGAGGACACTCCGATCCACTAAATTTCCAATATGTTCTTCACCAACCTTTAGTGCATACAAGCCACTGCTGTCCTGTAATCTTACAAAATCAACCCAGTGCCACCCAAGGCCACTGTAAATAAGACCATCTCCGATTACATACTCAACACACATTGAAGCCCATTACAAACCAGTCTAGTGGTTTTGTATAGGTGTGTATACAGTCAAAATACATAGCTGGTTGTTTGAACATATTAGTATGGCCTACAATGTATCAATGGGAGACCACTTGACCCTGCAATCTCAGTGGTGTGACAGTGCACAGAAGGGTAACCATATGAGGCCACTGGCAACAACTGCAACAGCTTGGAGTGGCCTGAATGGGTTGTTTCAAAAATTGCACTGATTTGTAGGAGGGTTAACTCTTAAAACTCTTCCCTGGTATGTAAACAGAGTCAATATTCTAAAATCCCTGGTAACAAACTGCTCCTTGCATGAAGGACATCCCTCAATAGTTCATGCACTATAAAGCAGATTAAGAACACTCTCTCAAAGTATTTCTAATCCTTTTTGTGTCAAAACTGTTTGAGAAAAAGATTCTGAGAGGATACACAGGGATGATATTGTGAGAAAATGAAAAGGTAGAAAAAATGTTTGCCATTATCATTATACCAGCCTATAGCGGTTTACCTCTATAGCCACGTATAGCAAGGAAACTGGTTTTTTATCTTGGTATTTACAATAAAATGATAAACAAGGAAAGTTTCCATGGTCTGAAGTTAGTCGGAACCCAGTTTCATGGTAGAATTTTCATAATCAAAAGGTTGGATTTCCTACAAAAGTAGAAAGAATATCATGCCTGATACAATAATGAAGATTTCTACTTACTTGTGGAGGTATTCAGCAAGACCTGGTACTTTCAGCACAAACATTTTGCTGGAAATATCAGAAGCATCCACATAGCACAGAGCTTGGCTAATTACATGTTGCACACAGATATTGACTGCAATAGAACACAAACATTGGGCTTAATTATTTGAGCAAACACGAACACAAAGTCAAGATTTTTCACGTCATTAAGACTTAACCCTCCTACACATGGAGACCACTCTGATCCACTAAAGTCTGTTCTTTAGCAACCTTCAGTACATACATGTACAAGCCTGCTGTCCTTTCCAAGTAATCTTACAAAATCAACTGTGTGCCACCCAAGGCCACTGTAAATGTTTGAACATATTAGTATGGCCTGCAATGTATCAATGGAAGACCACTTTACCCTGTAATCTCAGTGGTGTGACAGTGCACAGAAGGGTAACCATATACATGTAGGAGGCCACTGGCAACAGCTAATGGCTTGGAGTGGCCTGAATGGGTTGTTTCAAAAATTACACGGATTGTAGGAGAGTTAAAGAGAGTATTGACCATCAAGTACAAAATGTATATAAACATGCCACTGATACAGTGATCTCTTACATGTACATGTGCTCCGGAATCCACAGAGACTTTACTTTTTTTACAGCAATTTATGGTGACACTTTAATTTTGTCACTCCTTAAAACAGCCACATATAATAGAGTAGCATGGACAGTGACCTAGTGGGGTAAAATCTCCATTGATACTCCCCCATTTACTTACCATCACAAGTGAAGACTATCGGATGTTTCATACTAGATTGCAGGAGAACCACTTTGACACTGGTGTCCAAGTTGCCATGGCAGTTATTGATGAACACAGGGCTATGAATACAACCAGGATTTGTTTCCAAATCGTCGTACTTGTAAGAATTCCTGATTCTAAATTGAAAACAGGAAATGTCAAACAATAGTATGTTTGTATTGTATGAGAAACCTTTTACCTGCAAGTCTATTAGAAAGACAACAGCGTTGTTACAAAACGTTTTTTTAAATTAATTCCTGGTGTCATTCTATCAACTGAAAAGCAAATTCTCAAAAGAAGCAGTGCCCATGTTTTTTGTTGAAGAACTTGGTTCCATATACAGCCCGACCAGTGAAGCTTTGCATGAGGCTGGTTTACTATGTTACAACATGCCGATGGAATTTTATGGATACAGAAATGTTCTTGGCCGAGTCGTCAGAATGCGGGTTCGAATCCCAACCACGACCATGGTGCTTGTGTCCTTGAGAAAGACACTTTACCATAATTGCTTCTCTCCACCCAGGGGTAAATGGGTACCTGTGAGGACAGAGTTGGTTGTTGTGTTTCATTAGCCCTATATGCTCTGTAATGGCAGCAATTGAGCTGTATACTCCCCAGGAAGCTAAGATGGTTTCAGGAATGATTTATGAGCCTGATGAACAGGGGTAATAATATAATGCGCCTTGAGCACCAGTTTGGTGGATACGTGCGCTATATAAGTCCACATGATTATTATTATTATTGTTCTTAGTTAAAATGCTTCACAGGGTTAGCATTGTGCTGTACATAATGTATGTTACGAGTGAATTATACTCATCACCTTGCCACAGTTGCAGCAAATGCTGTTGCTTCTTCATCTTTCTCAGCGGCAAGATCAAACAGTCCATCACCAAAGAACACTCTAGCAGCCTATTGGATATAAACTGTTGTTAGTTTTAAGCATTGGAACATGCAAAAACATTTACTGGTTTCTCTCAAAGGTAAGTATTTTCATAATAATAGACAAACTGGTACTTCCACCTGTTCAAATGGGACAAAATTACTACCCGACAAGGAGTACAGGTCGTTAAGTGCTGTACAATGTATGTGAAAGATCAACGAAAATGCATGGTGCATTTTGAAGATAATGGCATGTTTCTTAAAGTGCACTGATGGATTTTGTAGGATTCAGGAAGGTTCCCAGCCAGAATACCTAAGGGGTTAGGGTTAAAGAAGGTTCCTAGCCAGAATACGTCTACCTATAGGGGGTTAGGGTTCAGGAAGGTTCCTAGCCAGAATACGTCTACCTATAGGGGGTTAGGGTTCAGGAACGTTCCTAGCCAGAATACATCTACCTATAGGGGGTTAGGGTTCAGGAACGTTCCTAGCCAGAATACATCTACCTATAGGGGGTTAGGGTTCAGGAAGGTTCCTAGCCAGAATACATCTACCTATAGGGGGTTAGGGTTCAGGAACGTTCCTAGCCAGAATACATCTACCTATAGGGGGTTAGGGTTCAGGAACGTTCCTAGCCAGAATACATCTACCTATAGGGGGTTAGGGTTCAGGAAGGTTCCTAGCCAGAATACATCTACCTATAGGGGGTTAGGGTTCAGGAAGATTCCTAGCCAGAATACATCTACCTATAGGGGGTTAGGGTTCAGGAAGGTTCCTAGCCAGAATACGTCTACCTATAGGGGGTTAGGGTTCAGGAAGGTTCCTAGCCAGAATACATCTACCTATAGGGGGTTAGGGTTCAGGAAGGTTCCTAGCCAGAATACATCTACCTATAGGGGGTTAGGGTTCAGGAAGGTTCCTAGCCAGAATACATCTACCTATAGGGGGTTAGGGTTCAGGAACGTTCCTAGCCAGAATACATCTACCTATAGGGGGTTAGGGTTCAGGAACGTTCCTAGCCAGAATACATCTACCTATAGGGGGTTAGGGTTCAGGAAGGTTCCTAGCCAGAATACATCTACCTATAGGGGGTTAGGGTTCAGGAAGGTTCCTAGCCAGAATACGTCTACCTATAGGGGGTTAGGGTTCAGGAAGGTTCCTAGCCAGAATACATCTACCTATAGGGGGTTAGGGCTCAGGAAGGTTCCTAGCCAGAATACGTCTACCTATAGGGGTTAGGTTCAGGAACGTACCTAGCCAGAAGACATCTCCCTATAGTGGTTAGGGTTCAGGAACGTTCCTAGCCAGAATACATCTACCTATAGGGGGTTAGGGTTCAGGAAGGTTCCTAGCCAGAATACATCTACCTATAGGGGGTTAGGGTTCAGGAAGATTCCTAGCCAGAATACATCTACCTATAGGGGGTTAGGGTTCAGGAACGTTCCTAGCCAGAATACATCTACCTATAGGGGGTTAGGGTTCAGGAAGGTTCCTAGCCAGAATACGTCTACCTATAGGGGGTTAGGGTTCAGGAAGGTTCCTAGCCAGAATACATCTACCTATAGGGGGTTAGGGTTCAGAAAGGTTCCTAGCCAGAATACGTCTACCTATAGGGGGTTAGGGTTCAGGAAGGTTCCTAGCCAGAATACGTCTACCTATAGGGGGTTAGGGTTCAGGAAGGTTCCTAGCCAGAATACGTCTACCTATAGGGGGTTAGGGTTCAGGAAGGTTCCTAGCCAGAATACGTCTACCTATAGGGGGTTAGGGTTCAGGAAGATTCCTAGCCAGAATACATCTACCTATAGGGGGTTAGGGTTCAGGAAGGTTCCTAGCCAGAATACGTCTACCTATAGGGGGTTAGGGTTCAGAAAGGTTCCTAGCCAGAATACGTCTACCTATAGGGGGTTAGGGTTCAGGAAGGTTCCTAGCCAGAATACGTCTACCTATAGGGGGTTAGGGTTCAGGAAGGTTCCTAGCCAGAATACATCTACCTATAGGGGGTTAGGGTTCAGGAACGTTCCTAGCCAGGATACGTCTACCTATAGGGGGTTAGGGTTCAGGAACGTTCCTAGCCAGAATACATCTACCTATAGGGGGTTAGGGTTCAGGAACGTTCCTAGCCAGAATACATCTACCTATAGGGGGTTAGGGTTCAGGAAGGTTCCTAGCCAGAATACATCTACCTATAGGGGGTTAGGGTTCAGGAAGATTCCTAGCCAGAATACATCTACCTATAGGGGGTTAGGGTTCAGGAACGTTCCTAGCCAGAATACATCTACCTATAGGGGGTTAGGGTTCAGGAAGATTCCTAGCCAGAATACATCTACCTATAGGGGGTTAGGGTTCAGGAACGTTCCTAGCCAGAATACGTCTACCTATAGGGGGTTAGGGTTCAGGAAGGTTCCTAGCCAGAATACGTCTACCTATAGGGGGTTAGGGTTCAGGAAGGTTCCTAGCCAGAATACATCTACCTATAGGGGGTTAGGGTTCAGGAAGGTTCCTAGCCAGAATACATCTACCTATAGGGGGTTAGGGTTCAGGAACGTTCCTAGCCAGAATACATCTACCTATAGGGGGTTAGGGTTCAGGAACGTTCCTAGCCAGAATACATCTACCTATAGGGGGTTAGGGTTCAGGAAGGTTCCTAGCCAGAATACATCTACCTATAGGGGGTTAGGGTTCAGGAAGGTTCCTAGCCAGAATACGTCTACCTATAGGGGGTTAGGGTTCAGGAAGGTTCCTAGCCAGAATACATCTACCTATAGGGGGTTAGGGCTCAGGAAGGTTCCTAGCCAGAATACGTCTACCTATAGGGGGTTAGGGTTCAGGAACGTTCCTAGCCAGAATACATCTACCTATAGGGGGTTAGGGTTCAGGAACGTTCCTAGCCAGAATACATCTACCTATAGGGGGTTAGGGTTCAGGAAGGTTCCTAGCCAGAATACATCTACCTATAGGGGGTTAGGGTTCAGGAAGATTCCTAGCCAGAATACATCTACCTATAGGGGGTTAGGGTTCAGGAACGTTCCTAGCCAGAATACATCTACCTATAGGGGGTTAGGGTTCAGGAAGATTCCTAGCCAGAATACGTCTACCTATAGGGGGTTAGGGTTCAGGAAGGTTCCTAGCCAGAATACATCTACCTATAGGGGGTTAGGGTTCAGAAAGGTTCCTAGCCAGAATACGTCTACCTATAGGGGGTTAGGGTTCAGGAAGGTTCCTAGCCAGAATACGTCTACCTATAGGGGGTTAGGGTTCAGGAAGGTTCCTAGCCAGAATACGTCTACCTATAGGGGGTTAGGGTTCAGGAAGGTTCCTAGCCAGAATACATCTACCTATAGGGGGTTAGGGTTCAGGAAGATTCCTAGCCAGAATACATCTACCTATAGGGGGTTAGGGTTCAGGAAGGTTCCTAGCCAGAATACGTCTACCTATAGGGGGTTAGGGTTCAGAAAGGTTCCTAGCCAGAATACGTCTACCTATAGGGGGTTAGGGTTCAGGAAGGTTCCTAGCCAGAATACGTCTACCTATAGGGGGTTAGGGTTCAGGAAGGTTCCTAGCCAGAATACATCTACCTATAGGGGGTTAGGGTTCAGGAACGTTCCTAGCCAGGATACATCTACCTATAGGGGGTTAGGGTTCAGGAAGGTTCCTAGCCAGAATACATCTACCTATAGGGGTTGGGGTTCAGGAAGATTCCTAGCCAGAATCGTCTACCTATAGGGGTTAGGGTTCAGGAAGGTTCCTAGCCAGAATACATCTACCTATAGGGGTTAGGGTTCAGAAAGGTTCCTAGCCAGAATCGTCTACCTATAGGGGGTTAGGGTTCAGGAAGGTTCCTAGCCAGAATACGTCTACCTATAGGGGGTTAGGGTTCAGGAAGGTTCCTAGCCAGAATACGTCTACCTATAGGGGGTTAGGGTTCAGGAAGGTTCCTAGCCAGAATACGTCTACCTATAGGGGGTTAGGGTTCAGGAAGGTTCCTAGCCAGAATCGTCTACCTATAGGGGTTAGGGTTCAGGAAGGTTCCTAGCCAGAATACGTCTACCTATACGGGGTTAGGGTTCAGAAAGGTTCCTAGCCAGAATACGTCTACCTATAGGGGGTTAGGGTTCAGGAAGGTTCCTAGCCAGAATACGTCTACCTATAGGGGGTTAGGGTTCAGGAAGGTTCCTAGCCAGAATACATCTACCTATAGGGGGTTAGGGTTCAGGAACGTTCCTAGCCAGGATACATCTACCTATAGGGGGTTAGGGTTAAAGAAGGTTCCTAGCCAGAATACGTCTACCTACAGTACAGCCCAAAACATCTTGGGACACGGAACACAGTGACCGTGAAGGTCGTAAAAACCAGCCAGGGGATTAAGTACCACTGTTCGTGGTTGTTAGTGTTTCACAATCATCGTGTCACGGTCAGTTGCCGCTGGTATACATCAAACAACTTAGAGCCGGTAACAAGATTAAGCGATTACAATAGGCCTTCCGTGTGTGTAAAATAACACGGTGGTGTTTTTTGTGCTTTGGTCCGTGAATTATATTAGAGAGACCGGCATGGTCTGGACCATGGTCTTACACTATGAACATCTCCTCCGTGAATGCATCGTTAAAGCTCGGTGAATTGCAGTTTTTCCGTGAATTTCACGGCGCTCGTTCCCATTTCACCGTGTGGTCACGGTGTGAGAGCACCGTGACTGCATGGTGAAACCACCGTTAAACAAATCTTTTGTTTGGACCTCGGTGAAAGCTGGGTGAAAACGCGGTGAGCCTCGAAAGCTTGAAAGTTGGTATTTGGGTTCTGTATTTGGTCGAGTTATAGGTTGCTTGAAAAATTCTGCTACGACTTGACGGGCAGGTTACATTTTCGGCATTGCAATTTGCGTGCGCTGATCGTTTGCAACGATACAGGGGCCCCATTGCTTTTTGTTTGGCTTTCTTTAGCAGTAGAGGAAAATACAGTAGGCCTTCGATGTCCGTTAACAATAAATGTAACTGTGAAATGATTAAATTAAGCTGCCAAGGCTCATAGAAAACACAATTCTGGCAGCTACAACAATCCTCTTTAACCTCGGCAGGACTTTGGCGAAGGGCAGTCTACTTTTGTATGTTTGCTAATTTATTTATGTTATTGTTTATGAACCCGGTGAGGTTTATAGTTTTGCGATATGACTCGATTAACGAACGTCGTTTTATTCACGTATCGTACTCGTGACTTGTATAGTGTGAGAGCCCGCGAAACTGTTGTTGCAATCATTCACGGTGACCTCTAGTGCACGTTCAAAATGCATGCACGCCGCCGATTACCAGCCGCGACCATGTGCTCGCAGCCGGGGAACCCCGTAACAACACACTTGCTTACCACACGCAGTCCTCATTTCCAGGATCGTGTAAACATTACCAACGTCGAAGTGTCATTATCTGGGTTCCTTCCTCCATGATTCATGTGTTTCTACTTTTTCCGTGATATGATGTACTTTATGCTTTACAAGGAATCGAATTGTTTTTATTCAAAGCAAATGGATTAATAAAATGATACTTGGCTTGTCACTTGAAATAATTTATTTGGCAATATAGGCCTATGTATTTTGTTTAATCCAGCATTGGTGTGCAGGAATAGTAATGCAATAATGTGTAATGCAATGGGCGATGGTCAACCTGGGATTTTTAGAACTGAAAGTTAACCCATAAACTTTAATATAAACAGGAAACTGAACATCAACAAGTTACCCTAAATATATTATAAAGCTTTTAGGCCTAGTCATGCACACGTATCAAAACGATGCGCTAAATAGTGTTTAAAGTTTATATTGATGATTTATATGTACGAAGTTTTAATACCTTGACGGTTGTGCCTACACTTCTCATTGATAACAGATCGAATCATTACAAACGGCTTTAATTTGTTCTTCTCCATGGAACTGTCGCTCTACAAGTACAACATCTTACAATAATAAAACTAATTTTCTGTCTAATCTGTCTTTCGTTATTTTTCCTCCTTACTCAAAACATAGTGCCATCAAAATTAGAGTTTTTCGTTACATGAGATGAGAAAAAGGGACATCAAACCTCGGACGAATGACGATGCTCATTGATTGTTGATTATATCAATAAAATAATAATCATGAAGTTAAATTATCAAAACCGTAAGAAGATGAGTCCATAATAAATTGGTTTCACCATGGAGGAAGGAAAAGAATATTTCCTTCCTCCATGGTTTCACACACAGCAGCTGCTTCCGCAGGTCATGTCCCCTGACGTGCTGATACAATTACGTGGGTAGTACACTTGGAAGGAGCCAGGCTGAAGTGCGCCCTCTTCGGTCAAGAATTGTTTTCTTTAAAAAAAATGTTTTCATTCCCAACAATTCACAACGATTAAACTTCACAAAATTGTGTTATGATAGCTGAGTTCAAAATCGAATCATGTCTTGAATTTTCAATAACATACATGAAGCCGCTAAGAAATAATGAGCAAATTTGTTGACAAATTTAAGACTCTTTGCTCAAGTACGAGGTGCCCAATTGATCAGTGAACTTCCATTAACAGAGATTGCCCGGCGAGCTGGCCGGACGTCGGCGTAAGTGGGGCAGCGTGCAGCGTGTACCAGATTCATTCCTTGTGTCTCTTCGTTGATGATTTCTTTCTTAGAAATCCTTGCCCAAAAATCACAACGCTTTTATTAAACGTCACCAAAATTGTCTCATGATATCGGACCATAAGTTCGAATCGTGTCTTGAATTTTCAATGACCTACATGAAGCCGCTAAGAAATAATTAGCAACTTTGTTGACAAATTTAAGACTTCACTTTGCACAAGTACGACTGACTAATACTGTAGAGATGTTTAAGAAATCCTTGCCAAAAAATCACAACGCTTTTATTAAACGTCACCAAAATTGTCTCATGATATCGGACCATAAGTTCGAATCATGTCTTGAATTTTCAATAACATACATGAAGCCGCTAAGAAATAATGAGCAAATTTGTTGAAAAATTTGAGACTCTTTGCTCAAGTACGAGATGCCCAATTGATCAGTGAACTTCCATAAACAGAGATTGCCCGCCGAGCAGCGTCCGGACGTCGGCATGGGGTCGACCGGCGTGCAGCGTGTACCAGATTCATTCCTTGTGTCTCTTCGTTGATGATTTCTTTCTTAGAAATCCTTGCCAAAAATCCTGGCACGCTTTTATTAAACGTCACCAAAATTGTCTCATGATATCGGACCATAAGTTCGAATCATGTCTTAATTTTCAATGACCTACATGAAGCCGCTAAGAAATAATGAGCAAATTTGTTGACAAATTTAAGACTTCACTTTGCTGACAAGTACGACTGACTAATACTGTAGAGATGTTTAAGAAATCCTTGCCAAAAAATCACAACGCTTTTATTAAACGTCACCAAAATTGTCTCATGATATCGGACCATAAGTTCGAATCATGTCTTGAATTTTCAATAACATACATGAAGCCGCTAAGAAATAATGAGCAAATTTGTTGACAAATTTGAGACTCTTTGCACCATTTTTATTTTGCTGTTTCGTTCCCGTATCACTATTTTCGGCATTCGGGAATGTCGAACGTAGTCCCGCTGGTTGCCTGCTTTCTGCACAACGTACATGTAATCACTACAACGGCAACCAACGAAACGATGACTCATCGCCTGCCACGCGTAACGAATTTTCCTATTGGCTCCTTCCATAGGCTACGATATAACGAATTTTCCCATTGGCTCTCTGGTACACGCATGGCATAGACTACGATCGATCTACGTAGTGGATTCTGATGTCGCTGGCGCTAAACGTTGCAACGTTTTTTCAGAAGTTTCCATGTTCATGTTTCGGTCTGATATTCTACCTTTGTACGAAGTGTGCGCACCCAAACCGATTCAGTTTGGTTAGTATGCCCATATATATATATATATATATAAACGAATAGAACTCCGATGATTGCGACAGGGATCAGTTAAAGTAAACCATGGAGGTAGAAAAAGACCATGGAGGTAAAAATAGGAGGAGTTATAACGAGAGCTGATCAAAGTTTCAATGCCGAGGTCGTTATGTTAATGTGGAATTTTGAAATAATAATAGCCGGAACGAGCCCTTTTGTAGTCTCAAAACGGCAGCAATTAGGCCCCAGACAGAAGCCGCATTGTATGGCTTGTGCTTGCGCAGACGATACTTTACCTATCAAAACTGTAAACAAAACTTCGGGTGAAATCGTTTTCTTAAATCACAAATATATTTATTGGAACATGGTGTAACGATTCGCCAAAATAAACATCGTGATAGGAAAAGCCACTGCTCCACTTGATAATTTATTTTTTAGTTCGGGGCATGTCGGGGGCATTTTAAATATCTCTCCGTTTCGCGTCATTGGACTCTGTGCACAAACACCCTAAATCTGCTGCCAACAGCTGATGGTAACAAAGGTTATGTTAAACCTTCCTCCATGGCTGAACTGGAGTGTGAACAGAACAATGACCTTAGAACTCACGTGGCAGTCCAATTACTCATGTATATTTTACGACCGCAATGTGGCAATTATCAACAAAGGGTTATAGGGGATTATCCTTTAATGGTTCGTGTTAAGATTCGACCGTGTTTTTTTAATCTCCATGGTCGTCTTTTTGTTTAAATCACGATCACCGGAATGCGGTAAGCGTAATAACACTATCACGATGACTAGGACTGTGTCCCAAGATGTTTTGGGCTGTACTGTATAGGGGGTTAGGGTTCAGGAAGATTCCTAGCCAGAATACGTCTACCTATAGGGGGTTAGGGTTCAGTAAGGTTCCTAGCCAGAATACGTCTACCTATAGGGGGTTAGGGTTCAGGAAGGTTCCTAGCCAGAATACGTCTACCTATAGGGGGTTAGGGTTCAGGAAGGTTCCCAGCCAGAATACATCTACCTATAGGAGGTTAGGGTTCAGGAAGGTTCCTAGCCAGAATACGTCTACCTATAGGGGGTTAGGGTTCAGGAAGGTTCCTAGCCAGAATACGTCTACCTATAGGGGGTTAGGGTTCAGGAAGGTTCCTAGCCAGAATACGTCTACCTATAGGGGGTTAGGGTTCAGGAAGGTTCCTAGCCAGAATACGTCTACCTATAGGAGGTTAGGGTTCAGGAAGGTTCCTAGCCAGAATACGTCTACCTATAGGGGGTTAGGGTTCAGGAAGGTTCCTAGCCAGAATACGTCTACCTATAGGGGGTTAGGGTTCAGGAAGGTTCCTAGCCAGAATACGTCTACCTATAGGGGGTTAGGGTTCAGGAAGGTTCCTAGCCAGAATACGTCTACCTATAGGGGGTTAGGGTTCAGGAAGGTTCCTAGCCAGAATACCTAGGGGGTTAGGGTTAATTGCATACATTACAGGTTAATTTTATATTGAGAAATTAAGTATGGAGTGCCATGGTCGAGCGGTTTAGTGCATTGGATTTGTGTTCTGATGGCTGAGTCGTCAGAATGTGGGTTCAAATCCCGACCGCGACCATGGCACTTGTGTCCTTGAGCAAGACATTTTACCATAATTGCTTCTCTCCACCCAGGGATAAATGGGTACCTGTGAGGGCAGAGTTGGTTGTTATGTTTGATTAGCCCTATATGCACTGTAATGGCAACAATTATTACTTATTATTATTATTATTATGAACCCTCCTACACATGAAGGCCACTCCGATCCACTAAATTTTCAGTATGTTTTTCACCAACCTTTAGTACATACAAGCCTGCCTGTCCTTTGCAAGTAATCTTACAAATTCAACTGTGTGCCACCCAAGGCCACTGTAAATGTTTGAACATATTAGTATGGCCTGCAATGTATCAATGGGATACCACCTTACCCTGCAATCTCAGTGGTGTGACAGTGCACAGAAGGGTAACCATAGGAGGCCACTGGCAACAGCCAATAGCTTGGAGTGGCGTGAATGGGTTGTTTCAAAAATTGCACTGATTGTAGGAAGGTTAATTGCTACATAACTATAAGTGTACAGTACCTCTGCTTTCTTTCCAGCAGACAGTGTGTATGTAGATCCAGGTATCCAAGGTTCTGGTTTGACAATATCAGCTCCAGACAACGGCCGTCCAGGTCCAGAGAGTGGTCGTCCTGTGTGGACACTCTTAGGCCTTTTGGTTATCTCGGGTTTGGTCTCAGTATTGGTGGCTGGTGGAAAAAGCATTAAGGAACAGTTAAGATGGTAAAGTACAGTCAAACCTGTGTAAATTATATGTACCACCTGAGCTTGGGTCATAACACGATAATATCGAATATTGCGATACCTTTTTTTAATCGAGTACGATATCAAGAAATTTTCAAGAAATTTTCAAGAAAGTTATCGAGATATCGGCAAATCGTGATTAAAAACATATCACAAAAAAAATTGCCATTGTGAGTCAAGTCAGGACAAAATTAGGACAGTCTTTTCAGCTTTCATAAGTGACAAACAAAAGCGAACTACTTCAGAAGTATTTGAGATTTATTGTGATGCTTATAGAGGGGTAAATACCTGTGGTTACTGGCTCTAAAGCAATCATGCATGAAATGAAAAAAAATAATCAAGATATTATCGAAAATTCCAAGGCTACTGTTAATTAATGAGTAAAAGCTTAGTAATACCTACGTGTAATAGTAAATAAACTACAAGAATCTTAACCCTTCTACACATGGAGGCCACTCCGATCCACTTTTCAATATGTTCTTCACCAACCTTTAGTACATACAAGCCTACTGTCCTTTCCTAGTAATCTTACAAAATCAACTGTGTGTCACCCAAGGCCACTGTAAATGTTTGAACATATTAGTATGGCCTGCAATGTATCAATGGGAGACCACCTTACCCTGCAATCTCAGTGGTGTGACAGTACACAGAAGGGTAACCATAGGAGGCCACTGGCAACAGCTAATGGCTTGGAGTGGCCTGAATGGGTTGTTTCAAAAATTGCACTGACTAGGGGTGACGTTATTGAATTTTTTGATAGTGGATTATCGACGGCCATGATATCAGCAATATATATGATATTGTCTCTATATTATATACAGATTTTTTAAATACATGGAAAAATGTATGTATCGTACATTAACGACATTGGACACCGAAATAACTACAATGTACTTTTACATGCAAGTTCTACAGGGATATCATCTACCCCTATTACTGACTGTATTAATCCTCCTACTGTTTGACCATTTGAAACCATTCAAAATTTCCACTTACCAAAATGCCCATTGGTTTTGTACACACCTGGTGATACCATTTGAACAGTGTTGGTAGCAAGCTTTACTACCATTCATATCCATTCAAATGGTTTTGAATGGTTGTTACACTACACCTTGGTGTGTTTCCATAGCCGAATGGATTCAAATGGTGAATGTACTTCACAGTGGCTTATCATTCAAATGGTTTTAAATGGTGAATACATTACACCTTGGTGTGGTTTCACATAGCCGAAAACAAAACCTGCATTATGTAGATAAAGTGGACTATCCATCATCTCATCAGTACCCGATGGAGTTTTAACACATGGTGGCCAGTGTACAAGTAATTGATCTACCACTTAAAAATGGCACTAGGGTCTTTAGGGTATAGCAGACCTGTCATTCAAAACCATTTACTCATGTCACTGGCATAGAGGGTCCATTAATTCACCACTTAGAAGTATCCAAACAAGGTTTTGTATTAGCTGACCTACCATTCCAAACCATTTGGGAATCAATACTGTACACAGTTATTTCACCATTCAAAACCACAAAAGCGAATGGTTTCAAATGGTGGGCCAACTTGTATGAAAAAGGCACCAGAAAAGTAGGAGGGTTAATCCTCTGGTGCATTGTGCACTACTCTATAGACACATAAACTTAGCCATGTAACAAAAGACAACCAATGTAGGTGGTATATAATGAGTTGTTACAGTATCTCGGCCATACAAGGCATCTTAACTGTTTGGACTAAGTACATGTATAACTCACTTGCAATTTTGTTAGATTGAATATTTACCTTCACAGCTAAAATAACAGCAAAAATCATGACATACATGTAAACATACACAGACGATGTAAATATGAAAGAAATCAAGGTCTAATGGGGGACTGTCCAAAACCACAAGGTAAAACACAGTTGTAAATTCTGAAAAAAATATAAATTTTTGCCTTTGAGAGACAACCAGCTATGTGTAGGTTGGAAACGTAAGGTCAATAACTACTATTTTGCATTTATATTACAGGTCCTTTGGGTTGGTAAGCAGTTTGCTAAATATTGTGTTTATCTTTAAGCTGTAAGTATTTTGAAGTAGGAGATTCACAGTAGTGTTTGAGTTACATCATAGGAATACAAGGAAGGAAAAGGAAAATAAATCATTTAGCATTTATAATCAATCATGGATGCTGATCAACACAGAAACACCTGTAGGATATTGTTCAATACGCCATATTCCTTACATGTACATTATATGACAGAAAGATTATATTTCCATTCAGGAAATAAATGTAGTGTAAGGAAGTAAAGACTACGGCTACACCATGTGTTTCTATCATTCAGACCTGTTTATATTACAGTGATATGTAGCGTACAGGTGTGATTAACCCTCAGGTAGGCCATTGTAAACCACTAAATGTCCAATGTGTTGTACACATATTGTTTGTGCATATAAGCCACACTGACCCTTTGAAGTTATCTCCAATGTACATACATGCATACAAAGACACATGTATACCACAGTTGACCTTATTTTCAGCAGGTTATACTGTAAACAAACTCCCAATAATAAATCACCATCAGCCACTGAGACCAATAAACCATACCAAGCCTCCATCATCCATTGGGATTTTCAGCAGTTATTTTGCAAACAGACTCTCCAGAGTAACATACCACCAGCCACTGAGTCTGGAACAAAGTAATATGCCCTGCAATACATGTATGTCAATCACAAACCACTGAAACCAACAGAAATATAAGGTATTATGTTACTATGCAGTATAGCTATGAGGAGCCACTGCCTACCATAGCAATGGCTTGGAGTGGCCTTAATGGGTTGTTTCAAAAATTTCACTGATTGTAGGAGGGTTAACTATCGTACACTGTTTGATGAGTTAAAAGCTTCAAATTATTCAACAACAAAAAATAAGAGAAAAGCACATTGTATCTCCAAAATAAGAAAATGAAATGGGAGGTGACACAGTTACTTAGCAGGGATGTAACATGTAATCTGCTTAGAGTTGTGCTTTGACTGACAATCAACAAATATCTGTAAGTAAGACTAATTGCGGTGACACCATGTGGAATCTCAATTGAGTAGTAATTAGTTCTGAAAAGAACTGGGGGTACAACTCGACGTTTCGATCAGTATGCTCTGATCGTCCTCAGGAGAAACAAATATCTGATTGCAAATAACCTATTCATAGTCTTTCCTTTTGTGCAATGTAAATAACTCAACCAGTTCAAAGTCTACGAACTTGACAATATTTATACAACTATGCATACAGTTAACACATTTGCGGGTACAACCATGTACCTGTTAGTGTTACGCAAAAACAACAAAGGAAATCTATGTACACTGCACGGTTATGATTGATTATGTATGATTATTACTGAAGAGTATCATGGAAGTTGTACATGGGATTGTGTACCTAGCCCACTTTAGCTCACACTATTTTAAGAGGTTTGAAAAACAAATTTACATTTAGGTTTGGGATGGTTTATGAACATAAATCTGTGGAAATAAATTGCACTTGGTATGAATGATAAATTTAAATGGCATTACAAAAACAAAACAAAATGGGATGTATACTAGTGTATTGGTGATTTTCAAAATTAAAGGGACAATATCATCACGATCAGAGCAGACTTTCAACAGGGCATGGAATCCATGTCCTAGTTTAAGATGAACACAGTGACTGAAAATAATTACTGGCTCATTTATGCAGCAGCAACGGTATGACCTTATCATGTGGGGAATTAATTTCAGTCACTGAGTTAATCTAAAACATCTGATGGCCTTGAAAATAAATTAAGTGTTTTACGTATGAATCAATGATTGGAATACAATATTGATGAATGTGTTGATTAACCCGACCCTTCCAAATTCAACCAAAATCAACTGGAGGTTTTGGTTGATTTTGGTAGGTTAGGAAATTTTTCTTGGTTGATTTTGGAGGAGTTTGGCAGGTTAGGAAATTTTTCTTGGTTGATTTTGGAGGAGTTTGGCAGGATGGCCCAATGTAACGTTGGTTGATTTTGGAGGAGTTTGGCAGGTTAGAAAATTTGTCTTGGTTGATTTTGGAGGAGTTTGGCAGGTTAGAAAATTTTTCTTGGTTGATTTTGGAGGAGTTCAATGGCAGGTTAGACAAATTTTCTTGGTTGATTTCACCATATACTGGCACCTTTTGTTTTAACAGTTCTAAGGTCAGAAAGTCTCTGGTTACTTCCACTTAGCTTAGGGTACAATAATAATAACAATGTAAGTTTCAAGGACATGTGTTACATGTGGTACTGTATGCCAGTGCAGCTGCAACATAAACAAAGGGACATCTGTTAGTAGTCAAGGCTAGAAAGGTCAAAGATCAAAATGGTTGTCCAACCTGCAGCGTCTATCTCTGCCCTGACCGCTGCTTTCTGCTATACCACCAGGCAGAAAGTAGGCAGTCAGAGGAAAGCTCCACCACCGACTAGATGTCCCATCACTTGCATCATTTCAACCAGGGGGAAGTTGGACAAGGCAAGCACAAACACAGACTCGTATAAATTTTTGTTGTTTTCAATTACTTAATTTGTTTCCCACACAATAGGTTGGGGAATGATCTCCTTGCGCTGTGGTACTATGCCGCCTGCGAAGCCAGGCACCATGCAAAATAGAACACTGGTTGATTTTGTAGGATTGAGGCAGTAGGCACCATGCAAAATAGAACACCGGTTGATTTTGTAGGATGTAGGCAGTGGGCACCATGCAAAATAGAACACCGGTTGATTTTGGAGGATTTTGGAAGGTTTTTAGAAAATGAGCCTAGGGGGGTTAGGGTTAAAGTAAATCTACAGACAGAACTTTTTGCAGATGAATGAAATAATATGAAACATGATTCAGTCAACACAATCATGGTAAATGGAAGTTGTTGATAATGGTATACCTTGCTCTGACTGTGTGCGTCTGTGTGGAGGCAGTGTAGGTACATGTATCCTGGGTTTACACTCTATAACTATTAAAAATACCAATGGACTAAGTATAGATCTACAAAGCACATGTGAAATCACAACCATGCTAAATCATACACACAACTAAATGTAAGCAAGCAGAAGTGAAAAGCATCAACAATAATTACTTCATTCAAGATAAGTATATTTACTTAAATGTAGGTACTTACTGTTACTGTTGGACCCTTCGTTTGACAAATTATTGCGTGAAATATTTAATTTTAAATGGCTGTATGTGACTAAGTTGCAAATTGCAATATTTTGTTAATTTATAGTTTGAGATTGTTAAAGTGTGTGTAGTTCACCCACATATTATACAATCTTGAGATGTTGCACACAATCTGTATCATGCAAGCTGTAGGGAATACACTGAGTATAAAACAACAAATGAAAACAAACCAAAAGAGTAAACAGAAGTGTCATATTTTCTAAATTAAGATGTTAAGTACCTTGTGAGGCCTCTGGCTGTGTTTCTGTAATTTCTCCATCTCCCTTCATTGACTTATCCTTGGAATCACTAGGGCCTGCACCTTCTTTATCTTTGGTTGTTTCCAAGGCAACAGAGGCATTCTCTTCTTCCTCCACCTCCTTCTTGTGTGTGAGTGGGAGTTCTGGTGGAACCAGTTGGAGAGGATCAAACTCACTGAAATCAAAAACATCAGGGATATTCTGTCCAGTCTTTGGACTGAACATCATCAAATCGCTTGCTGATTTGTTAGTTTTCTCACTGGAATCGGTGGCAAATGTTTTCATCCAGATCTCATCAACAATGCTTGATCTTTGGCTCGAGATGGCACTTTGAGCAGAGTTTGCACATACAATGGCAGCAAAGGAGGAACTGAAAGCCATGTTACTACTCTCTATTCCTTGATTTTGAGTTTTAAATTGAATCGGACTGCCAGCCTGAGGATGAGCTGTTGAGGAACTTGTGAAGTTTGGATTGCTGTTTATTCGTCTCATGGAATTGGCTTCCGATAAATTCACATTGGAAAGCCTAGCTTTGAGCATGTTCTGTGATGTTGTTGGGCTTGTCGATAAGGGAATCTGACTGCGTCCAGCAAAATTAGAGAACTCAGCAAAGGGATCGTCAGGAATGGGTCTCGTAATTGTTGGACCTGAGAGCCTTTGTGCTACTGAACTTTGAACTTGCCGTGAACCGGCTCCAATAAATGTGTCATCACGGTAACCAGGGTGCCATTGTGGGGACCTTGAAGTAGGCACAGTTCGTGGTAAAGAATTAAAATCAGTGGGTTTTCCGTCTGTAAATGTCGTAATTTTTGGAAGCGCAGCTCCTTGTAAAATGAAGCCAGGACTCGGTGGGGAAGGCCTGGATGGTGTTGGTCCTGTGCCAGCCAATGTTTGGGTCAATAGGGGATCTACCCACTGTGTACTTTCTGCCTGTGCTGAAGCTGGCCGAGTCACCTGGAATGGTGCACTGGAACTGGGGAACGCAGACTGGCGCTGGAAGGTTGGTCCTCCTAAACTCACTTGTGTCCCAATAGGAAACTGGGAACTTAACTGACGATTTGCAGCTGAATGCGAAGATGGCATTGACATTGTACCCCCAAATGAGGGTGGGCGGCCACTTCTCTTAGAGGGGAGTGGCTGCGACTTAGCCACATCAGCATTTGCATCGTAATTTCTCATGACGTGATCAAAAGAAAACAGCATCAAATCTGCATGATCAGAACTTTGTGCTTTGGAGCCATCTGGATATGATTTATGGCGAGGGATGGTAGAAGTAATAACTGATGATGTTGATGCTCCAACTCCATGGTGTTGCATTATTTGACTCATCCCAAAATCAGATACATCTGTCTGTCCCCTTGTACTTTTTTCTTTTCCTCCCCCTTCACTGATCCCACTTCTGCCACTACTAGAACCTCTTCCTTTTAATTCTTCCAAATACTGCATTCGTTTTGCTCTTTGCATCCCCTCAAGTTTCTCTGTCTCAACACTGAGTGCAATAGCTTTCTTGAGGTCCTCCTCATATTGTTTGTCTAGCATCTCAGATGCCGTCATGGTTGTTCCTACACCTTGATCCCGTCCAAGTGATTGAGAGGTGTGGTCCATGATAATGTCACATTATTGTTGTAATACAGGTAGCAGTACAAGGTACATATGACATCTCTCAATGACAACGTAATCTGTAATGAGTAAAAAACATTTTTTCTTCTTCAAATCGACTATTGTGTATTATGGCTGTGCATTTTCGGATTTTTTTGGAACCGGATACCCGAAATCAGGAAACTTCGGATACCCGGATACCCGTTTTCATTTTTGTTGAAAACATGCCTCCGGTGGTGTACAAATACATGTACTGTAAATGGTAACAAATTGACTTTTACAATACAGAGGATACCATACTTAAATCGATCTTTTCTTTATTGGAGTGCAATCTCTTGAATTTAAAGATAATTGTCTGTAAAAGTGTTAAACATTAGGCCTACATTGTTCAAGAGTCACAGATTTCTGTTCGCACCGCTCAAATGTTAAGTCCGAATTTTAAAAAGTCGTTTGCGGGGAATTGGAACCGAAAAATGGAACCGGGTAATGACCGTTTTGGTCGGGTACCCGGATACCCGGCACAGCCCTATTGTGTATTATGGTTATGTCATGATCATATATGAGAGAAAACAGGACCAGTTACATGAATATTAAGTCAATGGGATCTGACAGTTATCCTACAGGGAGTTTATTAACATGGTGGTACCTGAAAAGGGAATCATTATTATCTTACCCGATTGTCACATTTTTTTTTTTTTTTTAATCAATTTTACACCTTATTGAGCATATTCCGGAAAGAATGTCGAACCCAACCACCACTTCTGCACAATGCCAAAGCATGTTTTTTTAGCAGACGACAAAATGGCGAACATCTCACATTCATTGCTCAAAATCTCCCCAAAATATCATTTCCAATCCTCACTTGACTATATTTCCCTCTCCTTAAGTGTGTCCTCTATCATCTTTTAAAGGAAAATCTGTTACATTTGGTTATATTTAGACAGAAAAGTGGAGGTTGTATTCTACATTCTTTCCCATGTTCTAGTCAAACATTACGGTTGTTTGTAAAAAATAAACCTTTTAACCCTCCTATAGGTTTAACACTCAAAGACACTCAAAATTTGTCTCTCTTAACCCATTGACTTTGTGCAGTGCACTCAAATACATGCAAACACATGTGGCTGTGTGATAGGAGATCAAACCCAAAGACACTCAATTTGTATGTAACTCCCAACCCATTGACTTTGTGCAGTGCACTGATACACAGCTCTGTGTGACTCTGTGGTTTGACCTACCAATTGGCAATGCACACAAAAATACTCAAGTGACTGTCTGTGAGTGCCGTGCTGACTGGGCCAAATTTCAGCCTGGGCATAGGAGGGTTAATATGCGCCATATTTTTGACGGGGCAAAATTTTTTATTTCGAACACTCGTTGCCATCTGCGACTCAGCACTCGAACTTCACGCACACTCCAGACACGTGCATTAAGTTCAAGTTCAAAATAAAAAAATTTGCCCCGTCAAAAACATGGCGCATACCATGAAAGGGTTTATTGTACTTGTAATAGGGATGTTAGACCCAAAATTCAAATTCCTTGTTTCTGTACAAAACTCATATTGATTGAAATGGCAAAAAATATCAAACTTAATAAAAAATAAACAAATTGATGAAATGGTTCAAAAGTTACCGATTTTTAAGTAATTAATATTCGGGGTCCTTCCTGAAAAAATGCAATGGAACTTTACTGTATAAGCGTGGCACCGTGAGTGAAAACGTCCAAACTGATTCTTGTGTACTTTGTGTCTATTTTAATATGTTACATGTATATCTCCAAATCCATTCATATTAACCCTCCTATGCCCAGGCTGAAATTTGGCCCAGTCAGCACGGTACTCAGACAGTCACTTAAGTATTTTTGGTTGCATTGCCAATTAGTAGGTCAAATCACAGAGTCACACAGAGCTGTGTATGTACGGTCCAGTGGTTTTGGTTTGACCTATATCCTAGCCACATGTTTGAGTGCACTGCACAAAGTCAATGGGTTGGGAGTTACATACAAATTTTGAGTGTATCAGAGTGCACTGCACAAAGTCAATGGGTTAAGAGAGACATTATAAACATTTTGAGTGTCTTTGAGTGTTAAACCTATAGGAGGGCTAATACAACACTGAAGTTTTAAAGGCTGAACATCTTTCACAAATGTTTGTGTTCTGTCCTGTAAGAGTTTACATAAAATATTCTTCTGTGTATTTTTAATTTTTTTAAAATTATTTCACGAGCCTGTCACAGTTGAAGTAAGTTCAATTGGCGGAACAGCCACAAGGACTAAGAAGGGTGACCCTTCCAATCACTGAGTGCATTACGGATCACGTGATGCATTTCCTGCTATTCCGTGTACAGTTTTTAAATCACAAAACTTTCCTATTTAAACACGTTATTTCTCACTTTATTATTCAATAAATTCCGATAATTAAGTAAATATTATTTATTTGGAACTTCAAACTCTGTCACAAGTTTAAATTTCTTCGGGAGATCACATATTCACTGTCAAATCCCCGGCTTAATATCAGCAACACACCGGCAAAATCCAAACAGGGTCCCACAAAAATGAATCAATCAAAAGGTGATCCCGATAAATTATGGATCTTAAATTTGGTGAAAATGCACAAAAGATACTTGTATTCGTGTAGTATATAGCACGATCAGTTCGAAAAATTGCAAAAACTTGAAATATTAGGCCTGGATATTATTAGGCATAATTTCAACCGATCCGTACACCCAAAAATGTGGCTTGTTTCGATAATCGTCGGAACTGTGTTAGGATGTATATTTGGTATGAATTGGACCAAATATGAGCAATGTAGGAGTCCAGGGTCACCTTTTGATTCATCAGTCATTGCCTGAGCTTGCAGTAGGGTTTTCAGTTCGTACGTGCTTGACCGAAGCCCTCCACACGCACAGCGCATCGCGCGCAACAAATAACATCAAAATTTTAAATCAAAATTTTTTACTACTTTTACCTGTCGAAATCTTACAGCTTATATTTTCAGCTATCCAACAATGTACATAAAATAGCAATTGGAAGTACGTGCGAAAGCCTAGGTTTTATGAATGAACCACTCTCGTCCCGCCCAGCCTTTCGCGAAGTGTTCAGAGATCGGGCGCATTCGACCCGTAAAATTTGCCGCGCTCTGCTGAGGGCATACACTTCGGAGCTGTCTCCGCGCCCGAGTGCATTGTGATTGACATGAAAACGGGTTTCCCTATTGAGTCAAAGGGCTCCTTTACATACATGTACCCATGCTTGCTCGATCTCCACAGCTACTCTACAACCGAAGTTACGAAAAGATAAAAAAGTAAACACCGTTTTTTCGAGGTGAAATCTTCAAGTTGAAAGGTAAGAGCGATGTCTGAATTAATTTTACACCTCTTTTCTATCATATGTGAAAGTTTTGAGCCGTAATTTTGTTTAGTTTTGAGCGGAGTGTATTTTTTACACCCTTTCAAAAGCTCTGAGGGAAATGAGCACGAACGCTGTGCGTGTGTATCACGGTGTGTGTAGGCTGATTCAACGGTTTTGTTGCCATTAGGGATGTACACAGTGTATGGACAGTCGCGCTTCATCGAATGCTGTATACTTGATTAAAAAAACAGGATTCCTCAAAAACTACTCGTCCGATTTTCTTGATTTAAAAACCATTGTATTTCTTTCATCAAGACCTTTAATTTGATATAAATATTGAGCATATTGGTTTAGAAATAATTTTTCAACTGAAAACCCTACTTGCAGAACAGCTGATTCGGTTTGGTGCCGTGTGCACTTTCCCTAGATTTCAACAAGAGCTGCGTGGCAAGTGTTAACAATTGAACCATAATCTAGTACTAAGGCCGTGAGAATGAAAGTCATAGATTTGCGTCCACCGCCCGCATGTCCCGAAAGCTACCGCCTAAATTTTTCATTATTTGCACAAAAAAGGTATTTCCACCAAACAAATTTAGTTCCAAATCATCCACATCAGTAAAACGAAGTTTTTACCAAATTTCCACCAGTATGTGCGCTATACATGTAGATAGTATAATCATTAGCACATGTTCTCTTACAGTCTTAGTCCCGGCCGTGTACGTCGTTCACAAAAAAGGTCGCATCACGCTAAAACTGTATGTTAAACTCCGTCCGACGCGATCCGCACCTGCAACTGTAGGTGCTGCAACTGTCGCTGTTGTGCAAAACAATAAAAAGAGTCTTAACCAGTTCGCGTCGGAGGCCGTGTATACACGCAATTTTTTTTTGGACAGCGGATCAGAGAGCGTCTAAACACGCCACAGGATTCTCGGGAATATTTGTATAGATTCCCGGTCGACGTGGCAACGAGCCATAAGCATACAGTGGAAGACGCGGTCTCCCCGGTCACGCTCTGGTGAGCACCATTGGTCGTGTTTGTGCGGTAAAAATAAACCCGCCATGTGGTTCGGAAAAACTTTTTTATTCCCGGTGTGAACTGGTTAATGACCAAAATTCTCCTTGTTACTCCTCTTTTACCCTTCACCCTTCCCTCTCTCTCTCTTGCAGGTAGAAAGCATGTACATAAATTGATTAAGAATACGTCAAATTAGAAGAAACATCTTGTGATTGCGCTGTTATTAATGATCAATGGAAATAATGAATAATGAATAATGAAAAAAGCCTCATGTGTTTTCGAAATTTCCCGGACGCAAATCTATGACTTTCATTCTCTTGGCCTAATAGCACTTTCCCTTTTTTTTCATAAGGAAACTTAGTTTATATTGAGAAGTCTTCCTCTCTTCAAATCGGGAATCATAAATGAACAAAATATATTTTTGTTTTTTAAAAAACGATTTTGAAAAGGGCATGTTTTTGCACTTGTACTAGTTTCTGTGTGTATGTACGTACCACTGTGGTATTTTAGGATTTATTACTGGTTCCGGTGACATGCCTAATTGTAAGTAGGGAGGTCGGCACTTTTTGCATTTTTTAAGATTTCGCAGACAAGTTTGGCATCATTTTAAAGCTTATAACCCAAGGATTACAACGGTGCTAAAATTAATTTCATAGCTTCTTCTGCTGAGGAGTTACGACAATTTTAATGCCATTTTTTAGGGGGTAGTTTTCTGTCATCGTTTTTCACTTTGACTCCCAATTGTTTATAAAGCAATTATAAGTGCATTTTGAAAGAAATATACACTAAATTTGGTACCAACAGACAGAGCAGGAACTACCAAGTGCAGTGCTTTTTAAATTAGCCTCACATCTGTTTCATAGGTGAGGTTAAAGGCTTTACAAGATTAACAAAATGTTAGGGAGGTTTTCAACTTTACATGCAACCTACCGATTACTTTATTAATATCTGCAGTGATGTGGTTAAAGAACTTGACATGTATACACAAAACATGCAGCCACGTTTATATTAATATTTAGATTTTTCATTGAAGAACTTGTCTCTTCTCACTTTTTAAAGATTGTTTTCAACTTTTTGGGGCTGGCTGAATTGATGGGTTGCACATTATAAAAGTGCGCATGGCCCAGAACACATTTGACAGGTAACATCAAATTTGACCCATTTCCTAAAAGTCCTTTGCGGTGTAAGTGCGACATAAAAAATTATTATTTTTAAGGTTCCATTGGCTTTGGAAGACTTCAAAGTTCCCTAAAATCAATCTTACCAGCTCGGTAAACTTTTTGCTTAACAATTTTTCAATAAAAGTTAAATTTCTTACCTTAAAAATGCACAAAAATCGCTAAGTTTGCTACCATCAGAAAGCCACACTCATTCTCTGTCCAACACGAGAATACAGATCACGAGTTCAAAAACCAAAATGATAAAAGTCTCTCTCGCAAAATAAAAGTTCACCGATCAAATTTTCCTTCAAATTGCACGTAAGTTTCAAATTAAATAGCATCAATTAAATAAGCATGTTTTTCTCCTCATTTTGGTGAATTTTCTTTAACTTTCGGGCAGTATTTATACTAGAAATCAAAGATTAAAAAATTAAATTTTAGTGTGGTGACAGATAGGAAGGCGAAAAATGGCACTACCGCTGTCCTCGCTAGTATTACTATTAGTAGCACTATCAGGCCATTTTTAAACAGTATGAGACATCTAATCTTTTGACAGTTTTGGAAAGAACTTGTCAAAAGATGGTAAAAGCTTTTTAAATTTTTAGATGTGGCCAAGCGGTCTTCGAGATAGAGCCATTTTAATGTAGCCAAAATGACGTGTTTTTCAGATTCGAATGTCAATATTGACAATTTTGTGACTAAATGCCATTTTCATGTCTCCATTAAACAAAAACAAAACATAAGATGGGCATATAATGAGTACTTATTGAAGAAATATAGAGTCATTACTTCACAATAAATTCCCAAAAAATGTTTTATGACTTTCAAATAAAAAATACAAAAATGACAAAATCTGCCCATTGTGCTATATTTTGTTGTAGTTTTTACATGGTCCATTAAAAAACAACTTAAGTCCACTTCTTATGTACAGCCGCTAATTGACGCATGCGCAAAGTTCTGAACATCGCGAACGTTGTTGTTGTCACCGTCCATTGCCGTGCGTGTGTCGGCCGGGTCGGTCGGGTCCACGGGGCGAAAATACTGCCCTTTTCTTTCGCTTATTTAGTAATGATGATAGTGGAAAATGCAACTTTATTTGACAAAAATGTGAAGATTAAATGTAAAAGAAAACTACTCTACATTCGTTTAAGGGAAAATGTACGTTTACATTGTACAAAGTTGGCGGTGAACTTTTCAATTTACACTAGTAAGACGTTCACCCGTGATATCTCGGGAAACGACACCGGATTCAGAGCGCATGCGTTCTAAGCTTTCCATCGATACCAAATGTTCTGACAATTGGTGGCGCCATCACAATTTTTTTATACATTTTGTGAATGGTGTCGGAGGGCCCGTTTTGCGTGTAGTTGTAGCTATGTGACAAAAAATTTCAAAATTAACAGATTCCAATACAACTGATATCATTGTCAAGGTCTTGAATAGACGATTACAATAATATAAGGATCATCTTCCTGTGACCAAAAATAAGGAAGTTATGACATGTTGAATCCGGCAATTTTAGGCCTGTAAATGGCAAATATTTTATAAGGAAAAACAAAAGAAATGTAAATTTGACTTGTGACCCGTTTCCTAGATTTTCTCGGATTCCATATCATAACTTTCAAAATTCTTGTCCGATTTTCAAAAGGTTGGTATCACTGGAATGCTTGGGAAAAGAGGAAGAATAATAACCAGGCTAATTCAATGATTAGTTTGTTTTGTAGTGCTGATTTACAAATAAGAAATACAAAAAAAATGTGTTAAAAAAAAATAATAATAATTTAAAAAAATAATGAAAAAAAAAAAATACTCAAATCTGAGGACTATTTTTATATTTTTACACTGAAATCTTCGAAAGATTCTCATCCCTGATTTAATTAAATATTAGAACAATTTATAAATTATATTGGACTGTATATAGGCCTATACATGTATGAAACAAAATAATGAAAAAAAAAATTTAAAAATTAAAACAACATTCAAATTACTCAAAATATGAGGATTTTTAAATATTTATACTGAAATCCGCGAGAAATTCTTATCCCTGATTTAATTAAACATTTAAAAAAATAATAAATAATATTGGACTGGAAAAATGAAAAAAATGAAATAAGTTATGAGAACTAATATTATTGTGTTACGCCGATATAGGTTTAAACGGACGATTTATCGGACTGAAAATTCGGCCGATTGAACGTTCGTTTTGTTGACATCAAAATGGTACACAATGTAGCGTGCTGAACGCGGCGCATTACAATCTTTGGTTGACATCGATTTCTGCGCATCAAAAAAACGTAACTGCGCATCGTCCAATCGCCGTCAAAATTGGCCAAGAGGTAGAAAACAAGTGTAGAAAAATTAGTAGTGTGGTTTGATAAGGTATACTAATCACCTTTGAGTAAATCGTCGATGGTTTTGATGAGCAAGAACAAACCCAAATTTCGTGAATTTTTTTTGGAAACTTCTAGATGCCGCATTCAGAAAATTTGAGAACGTGGTTGAAGTAGAATATGTGATCTACGTCTTCGAAAAAAAAGCTCCTGGGTACGTTAAAAAGAACGGCCACAGCGAAACGTTACAAAGCGCTATCTCCACGGTGTCTTCGCCACGGCGATTCAACCCGAGATTGAGGCCGCGGCCAAAAAGATTTGCGACAATACGTGGAATACGCACATACCTAGTAGTTGGGATCGGAAATCAAGTCGCCAAATTCGAAGTAAAATTCCTATATTTTAAAATTAAGTCACATTCTTAAAACCTCAGGAAAATGATTATCAAACATATTTCACATAATTCGGAGAATAAAAGGTAAAAAAAAAAAAATTAAGCGGACGAAAAACTACTTTTTTTTCAGCCGTTTCATTTTGTTTTCGGTACAGCTCCGGAAGTCAAACGGCGCACGTACGATATTAGTAATATGTAAGAAGCTGGTCTTGACTTGATCACGTCCGGAAACTAGACACAACAATAGCTATCATTATCAGATTATCCTGTGTTATTTGAAAAACCAAACTATAATTACAATAATAACATACAATATTGAAACAGAAATAGTCATGTTTCAAACCAACATACCTTTTTATAAAGTGTTAATTTATTGAAGTTTACGTACCGAGTTTACTCAGATCACCCCCAAACCTCAACACCCATATTTGTTTAGAATGGGGTCAAACTTTCATTCCTAACTGTGCTAAGATTTTGGTATAAAGACGTCTGGGTCAATACTTGTATATATACAATGTATACGGGTACCCGTACGCGGGCTGTACATAATGTAAATAACGAACTTCAGTAGATCGGGTACCCACAGTACCGTAATTTAGTCGTCTGATTGGAATTTGACAAACATCCTACGTACACGGGTACCGCCCACCGTTGATCAGAAATGAATCATCAGTTTGTTTTCAATATTCTTGACTGTGATCTGTGTTCAGACAATGGACATAAAACCAGCTGGCCGGGCTGGAAAAAACAAATTAAACATTACTACTTACAATGTAAATTGTCACAGGTTCCGGCGCTTCTATCACAAGACCTGACCGGATCGGTAAGGTCCGCACTGCAGGCCTGGGGGTAGCTTCCTACATCAGGGGGCTGTGTAGGGTCTGTACAATATAGGTCTAGACCCTATCGCAGAGCTCACTGGTGAATTGTTGTTTGTTTTATTATGTTTTACTTTCATGTGAAGTGGTTGCACCACTGCAACTCTCGACACTAAGTCTTCTTCCATACTGATTACTTGCTACCAATGAGGCGGAAATGTTTTATTGCTAATGCACTCTTAAAACTAAAGTGTTGAATCAACATTTAAAGAGTTCAGTCAGTGACATGTTATTTTAACTGGAAAATCTTTGGCCGTGAGTTACTTGAAGTCTAGTTTTAAACCTTCATCATTATAGCGAATACATAAGGCGATGTGGAAGCAGGGAATTTACCGTACCGACTGACTCAATTCAGCAACAAAATAACATAACACCTTCAACATCACTGAATAAGGGGTTAAGCGTCCGAAATTTTGGGGAGCGTGAGAAATTTTGAGGGAGGAGGAAAAGGCGTGAAAATCCTCGAAAAATTGCCAAACGAAGGAGGCGGCGGGGTAAGCGTGAGAAATTCCTCCCCGTGCTCTAAACAAAGAACAAAATACGGTGAGAGATGCTGGCACACTTACCCACAGGTTCTTCTCAGAATTAAACCATACAACTCAATGCAGCTGATTCATATTACATGGTGCTATTTCAAACCTACTGTATAATAATTTTTTTTAATAATAACAAAAAATCACACATTACAATAAGTTAACGGACATCTCTCATACAAACACCAGCGTTGAAATACGCACTGCATTACGCACACAGACAAGTATAGTCTAGACCAAATGCATATACCCTCTATTTTATGAAACCCGTGCTCCAAAAAGAAACAGGTACTGGACATAGTAACTGTACCCCATGCAAATTTAGTTTGTCTACTTGCTGTAGAAACCCAATATTTCTGCTTTTGGAAAATTTGTACATATGTACTGTACCTATCGAATTCAAAACGACAACTTTTTCACTTCAGCACTGACCTTGTCACGCACGACCATTAACAATACACGTGTTCGCGGTGGTAAGACACTCCCTACGTGGCCTCCAGTGGGCGGTCTATTTGCTGTTCACTCATGTAGTTCATTCATAAAGTAACTGCACAGTTAGTTGCTGTAGACCATAATGAATATTCAAACAAAGTTTTAATGACATTTACAAAATTTTACTGTATGTAACCTATGTAATATTCATAGACCACCGAAGTTGATCGACTGCATTCTAATGACACAGTTGTGCGCCGCGTGCAATCTTCACGGTACTGCATGCTGATTGGCTAATCGACGCGAGGAGGTCACCGGTTCACTGCGTGATCATTAAATGAATATTCATTACTTCCCAAACCACCGCGCGTTGTAATTAGCTTATGTAAATAAGTGATGATGTCATATAGCTCATTAAAGTTTGTCACTGAGCCCGTGCTTACTTATTGTAATGATCAGGCACAACAAATACAATTAGCGTACTTCGATGGGTTGAACTGGTAGTTTATCCCCACCCCTCACATTTGACTACACATACAGCATAATTTAACGAAACAATATTGGGATCGGTCAAATCGCAGTCGTTTCCAGTGTATAATAATTCCAGTCCACGAGTGGCATTATAATGATGTATTCCTCCCGGGTGGCTCCGTGCTATAGTCTAACTAGGTCATTTTTCTCTCACATAGTACCCATGTATAGGCCAGTTAATAGTGTGTAACACAAGAAAAACATATGAGATCCGAATAAGTCACATGAAGTGCGCCGATCATGATGGAGCTCAGTAGGCAGTCATACTAGGTCCTCTGTGCGCAAAAAACAGAAAACAAAGAACAAGTTTTCATATTATTATGTGATGCCTATTCTATGAAACACCTTTATTATTATTGTATATTAATAGCCACCATGAACACCCAAATAACAGCGCAACCGCCCCTTGACTGGATGGATATGATACACAGAAAATAACATCACATTAAAATGTAACAAAAATAGAATAAATGAATAAATAAATACAAATAAATGCAATTAGGGATAAAAATCCAAACATACCAACAAATTATTGTATTATTAAAGGTGCACATTCCGTTTGAATCTTTAAAGTTTCTGTTTAAATAAGAATTTATTCTCTTTTCCTATAGTAGAAAGGAAGTAAATTACTTTCAATAGCGGCATTTTTCCCCAGAATAAGTTCCTTAGTGAAGCATTGTTTCGACTGAGCATGATTTATGCCGAAATTCAGAGACGAAAGCATGTGATAAATTAATTGACGGTCAAAGAATGACTCATGTGGACTGTTTAACATTGATGAGGCAATTATTATTATTTTTTTTTTCTTTATTTTTTTTATTATTATTATTATTTTTTTTTATAGAAATGTCTCATTAACAAGAAAAGTAACATATGCCTCATAACTGATAAAAAAAATATATCGCCGGCCCTGCGCGCGCTGTGATGAAAAACGAAAAATACATCGAAAAATGGTCAAATGAGGGCAGTATTCCCATTAACTAGTAATAACTGGTATCTTCCCCTTCTTGCCTTAATAATAGCACTTTAACGATTACCAGTGTAGTCTATTCTCGAGCGAGCAATTATTAACCAGACTGAAGCTAGCCGCGAATTGGGCCAGAAAAGTCATCCGCAATTGGCAGCCGCGAATTCGCGGTTGGGAATTCCCAACCGCGAATTCACAGCCGCGAATTCAGAAAAGGAATGAGCGACACAATTTACTGACGTAGGTGAAATTATTAACAGTTAATTTTACCAATTACCTTTTATTTACATGTACTTTTTGTTAAATAATCATAAAGAATATGTCAATGCCCTCACTTCATTCCTGTTAAAGCAAATTTGGCCCACTAATTAGTGTCTAATTAGACCGTGTTTAAAGGGACAAATATTTTTCAGGCCTTTTCTCATTTTTTGTACAAAAAGGGTTCACTAAAAACAAAATGTACCAAACATCTCGTATTAATATTAATTTTTTATTTGATAATCATAAAGAACATGTCTATGCCCACACTTAATTTGCGTTAAGGCAAATTTGACCCATTAATTAGTGTCTAATTAGACCGTGTTTAAAGGGACAAATATTCGAAGGTGTCTGCACTTTTTCAGGCCTTTTCTCATTTTTTGTACGAAAAGGGGTTCACTAAAACAAAATGTACCAAACATCTCTCAGAAATATTAATTTTTTATTTTAGAATCATAAAGAACATGTCATTGTCCACACTTAATTTCCGTTAAGGCAAATTTGGCCCATTAATTAGTGTCTAATTAGACCGTGTTTAAAGGGACAAATTTCGAATTTGGCTAAAAAAAATTCACGCATTTCTTCTTTTTTATACAAAAAGGGGTTCACTAAAAACAAAATGTACCAAACATCTCGTATAAATATTTTTTTTTTTGATAATCATAAAGAACATATCATTGTCCACACTTAATTTCCGTTAAGGCAAATTTGGCAGATTAATTAGCATCTAATTAGACTGTGTTTAAATGGAAAATTTTTCGAATTTGGCTAAATTTATTCACGCATTTCTTCTTTTTTGTACAAAAAGGGGTTCTCTAAAAACAAAATGTACCAAACATCTCGTATAAATATTAATTTTTTATTTGATAATCATAAAGAACATGTCTATGCCCACACTTAATTTCCGTTAAGGCAAATTTTGCCCATTAATTAGTGTCTAATTAGACCGTGTTTAAATGGACAAATATTCGAAGGTGTCTGCACTTGTTCAGGCCTTTTCTCATTTTTTGTACGAAAAGGGGTTCACTAAAAACAAAATGTACCAAACATCTCTCAGAAATATTAATATTTTATTTGATAATCATAAAGAACATGTCATTGCCCACACTTAATTTCCGTTAAGGCAAATTTGACCCATTAATTAGTATCTAATTAGACCGTGTTTAAAAGGACAAATATTCGAATGTGTCTGCACTTTTTCAGGCCTTTTCTCATTTTTTGTACGAAAAGGGGTTCACTAAAACAAAATGTACCAAACATCTCTCAGAAATATTAAATTTTTATTTGATAATCATAAAGAACATGTCATTGTCCACACTTAATTTCCGTTAAGGCAAATTTGGCCCATTAATTAGTGTCTAATTAGACCGTGTTTAAAGGGACAAATTTCGAATTTGGCTAAAAATTTTCACGCATTTCTACTTTTTTATACAAAAAGGGGTTCACTAAAAACAAAATGTACCAAACATCTCGTATAAATTGTTTTTTTTGTGATAATCATAAAGAACATATCATTGTCCACACTTAATTTCCGTTAAGGCAAATTTGGCAAATTAATTAGCATCTAATTAGACTGTGTTTAAATGGAAAAATTTTCGAATTTGGCTAAATTTATTCACGCATTTCTTCTTTTTTGTACAAAAAGGGGTTCTCTAAAAACAAAATGTACCAAACATCTCGTATAAATATTAATTTTTTATTTGATAATCATAAAGAACATGTCTATGCCCACACTTAATTTCCGTTAAGGTTAATTTTGCCCATTAATTAGGAAGTAAGGTCAAAGTGGTGTCATCTTTTAGTAAATATTTTTAGACAATTAACGATTTGTACAAGCTGGCTTCCCAAGCTGGCTTCCCACACGATAAGGTCATATTATTGTTGCTGTTGCATAAATGATCCAGTAATTTTTAGTTATTTTGTTCATCTTTAAACTTGAACACCGACTCCATGTCCTGATGAAAATGTGCTCTGATCATGACTATGTTGTCCCTTTAATTCACAAACTATATAATCTTTAATCAAACGTTTCCTTCAATACAAATAAGAATACGTTATATCACCCTGCATCGTAGTTCCAACCGGACCCTCAGACCAGACGATATCCACCAGGGTATCATACAAAAGACAATTAATTCCCATCTATATAACCAACCTCCTTTACACATGTGTAGTTGAAGTACTTTGTTGCAATAGTAATATGGATTATACAGTTGGAATCTCATAAAGGTATACAATTAGTATCTCACATCAAGTACAAATTAGTATGGTATTTGTATTAAATCATATTTTTCACATAATTATACGGGCTACAATTAGGTCTGGGCTTAATTTCATAGAGCTGCTAAGTCAGAATAAAAATAAAAATCACTGGGCTTGAAATTGGGACCTTAGAATGACATCAGTCAGAATAAAAATAAAAAGCACTAGGATTGAACTCAGGACCTCCTAATTATAAGCCAAGAGTGTTATCCACTGGACCAATTTCTGTCATTAGAATATTTGTGTTTGAGTTTATTTATAAACCTTAGACATAAACATTAGAATGACATCAGTCAGAATAAAAATAAAAAAACTAAACTCAAACCGATGACATCCTGAGCTCGAACTTATGACTTCCTACTTACAAGTCAAGACTCTTATCCACTAGACCACTAGCTGCGCTTAAGATAAAAGCGTTTCAGTTTAATTAATTAGAATGACATCAGTCCTAGTCAAAAAAAAATATTTACACTGGGTTTGAACTTAGGACCTCCTGCTTACAAGTCAACATTAGTATCCACTAGACCACTTGCTGTAGTTAGTACAAATGCGTTTGAGTTTAATTATAAACCTTAGATATAAACCTTAGAATGACATCAGTCAGAATAAAAATCAAAAACACTGGGCTTGAACTCAGGACCTCTCACTTATTAGTCAAGAGTCTTATCCACTAGACCACTTGCTGTGCTTCAAATAATTGCATAAGTCCATATTCCATGAGACGACTTCCAGATAGAGGGTGCTAAAGTATAGACTTTGAGGTTTATATTCTAGCATTTATGGGGTGGTGGTGGTGGGGGAGAGCGGGGGAGAGCGGGGGAGAGCTGTCCTTTCAAGCCCTTAAACGTATGATGACTCAGACACCGATTCTTCATCTTCCCGATGTAGAAAGGGATTTCATTCTACGCACTGATGCATCCAGCATTGGGTTAGGTGCCGTACTCCTACAGGAGCGTGACGGGGTAAAATTCCCTATCCATTTCGCAAGTAAGAAGCTTCTACCAAGAGAACAGAAATACTCGGCAATAGAACGAGAATGTCTTGCTATAGTGTGGGCTGTGAAGAAGTTCCAGACCTATCTATATGGGAGACAGTTCATCTTGGAGACTGATCACCAACCCCTTGTCTATGTGCAGAAGGCACGAGTGATCAACAGTCGCATAATGCGATGGGCCCTATCATTGCAACCGTATCGGATGAGAATAGAGGCCATCAAAGGGGTTGAGAACGTTGGAGCTGACCAGTGGCGCACCCAAGGGGGGGCTTGGGGGGATCGAGCCCCCCCCCCCCCAAGGGCCCGCTGATGTTTTTTTTTTTTTTTTAAAGAAGTAGCCAGGAAAGAGAGCAAAATCTGAGCCCAAGTCTTGTCTACAGAGGAGTTCGGCAAGGAGTATAGAGCAGTGGTACAGGGATGGGGACTCAGGAGACTCAAGCTCCCCTCCAAATGTTTTCCATTTATTCCACTCACTATTATATTTTACGGCGTTGCGTATGCATGTGCATGTAAGCTTGAAGGGCCACCAGTATATATAACAAGCATTTTTACACATTCTCCACCCCCCACCCCCCCTGCCATGGTGCACCCTGATCAGGGAGCAGCTTTACTTAATTTTATTTTCATTTTCTGTTGTCCGTTTCTCTTGTTGAGGTCGTTGACTGTCGTTGAGGTTACTCGTAAAATTTAAACACGCCCGCATTATAATCAACCAGTGGCGCACCCAAGGGGGGGCTTGGGGGGCTCGAGGCCCCCCCCCAAGGGCCCGCTGATGTTTTATTTTTTTTAAAAGAAGGAGCCAGGAAAGAGAGCAAAATCTGAGCCCAAGTCTTGTCTACAGAGGAGTTCGGCAAGGAGTATAGGGCAGTGGTACAAGGGATGGGGACTCAGGAGACTCAAGCTCCCCTCCAAAAGTTTTCCATTTATTCCACTCACTATTATATTTTACGGCGTTGCGTATGCATGTGCATGTAAGCTTGAAGGGCCACCAGTATATATAACAAGCATTTTTACACATTCTCCCCCCCCCTGCCATGGTGCACCCTGATCAGGGAGCAGCTTTACTTAATTTTATTTTCATTTTCTGTTGTCCGTTTCTCTTGTTGAGGTCGTTGACTGTCGTTGAGGTTACTCGTAAAATTTAAACACGCCCGCATTATAATCAACTCCTTTCCAGTTTGTACACAATGGCCCAGGATTGGGTTTTAATTTACAAAGATTATGTGACACTCTTTTAGCAAACACCGATTGGATAATATTGGGATTTGGTTTTGCCGCCAAATTCGTGTTTGAAAAAAATTAGCTCCGCCCGCAATGATCACAAACTTTACGTCCACGCAATGAAAGTATTTAACTATAGAAATCTTGCAGACGAAACAAGCTCAAGTTCTTTACATCAAGAGGAGGAAATTATATGGAAGGTAAAACCCTACGAGTCCGAATCATGCCATAATGTCTTCTTTTTATGACTAGAAACCACCAGGAAACATTTAACATGTGCCGTAGGTTCACTGACGAGCACGACTAGGGACATGGCTGCAGCCGCGCCAGCGGTTATGGTTTGGGTCAGCCATGTCTCTCCCCCATATTGGATTTCAAATAAAAATATTTTGAGCCCCCCCCCCCCCAATCAAAACCTGGGTGCGCCACTTTAGCTGACTTCCTCAGTCGTGTATGCGCCCCTGAGTAGATAACTATGTCATCGTAATGTAATTTTACCATCCGTGTGTGGCCTAATATAATTCGACTGCAAGAATGTATATTTTGTGAATTTCATGTGTATAGAAAAAAATAGAAAATTTTTCCTCTAAAAAGGGGGTACATGTCACGATGTCCTTTTATTTTATTTTATTAACTGTGGACTAGTACAAGTCTAATTTGCAGTAAAGTCTGCATGTCTCGCAAGGTTGAATGGTCATAGTCAATTGGTGAAGTGGTAAGGTTAAAGGGTTGGTTTTTCTTTTCTTTCTTCGCGGGAGTTTTGAATAGGTGTTGCATCATGTGCTCTGCGCGTAGGGCATGCTGGGTATGAACGACACGATATACTCAGGCGAGCTTTGTTTTGGCTAGGCGGGGCAGATTCCAGGAATTCTAGATTTGGTATACAAGCAGTAGCCGGTTCCCAGAGCATATCCAGATTGAGATATTAGTGATTTTTATTTTTAAATCCGGCGTAAAAAAAAGCGAGAGTGTGACAAATTCTTGAACGGCAATTAAAGCAGATATTTTTGCTCTGCAAATTTGCTGTGAAGCTCGGACAGATCTCCTCGATTGCTATTCTGCTAGGCAAGACATACTGATTGTAAGTACATATACTTTTTGTAAATACCTTTTTAATGTACTTGTTTAATTACAGCCGTTAATTATAGGAAAATTGGTTTACATCTACCCCATAGAATGTGTTGTTTCTTTAAATCATAGATATTGCAGAACATGTAGAGCTCATGTCATTTGTAAATAAGTAAACTGGTATACCTTTAGCGTAAACGATACACGACTTTGGAAAAGGGGGTCATCCTATGTAATGGTGTATATTTTAAGCAATAAAGTGCTTTCTTGCTTATAATGGAGAGACTAACGAACGCATACGTACACTTAACGTAGCTCACCAGCAGAACACGTACGAGAACTATTATAATATGTCTTTTGTAAAGATACTTAATTTGAGATTTGGTTATGATGTTTAGATGATCGACCGAGGCGTGAGGCTCTCGGTTTCATCTCTGCCAAAGCCAAAGTGAACGGGACTACCATATCGGCGTAACCCAGGGTTGGAACAGCTCTAGATCTACACAAAGGCTTCCTTTGGATTACCGGGCGGCTACCGTGTTACGCACGAAGACACGGCTGGCCAACAAGTGATTCACCAGGGTGTGACATCCATCTTGAAACCCACAGGTGGGATCTAACTGTTCATTTATACGAGCTGGAACTGCAGAACGAACTTTTACGTACGAACTGTTGGGATATTTAAATCCTCCAGGCCTTAGGGCTTAACACTCGCTAATTGATCAGGATCTAGGGTTGTCATTTTGATTATTGCCCATTATATATAGTAAATCCTTAAGTTTAGCGGGTATTAGACAGACGTTATTCTTACCTGGTAAATAGCGCAATTTTGTAGAGTTGCCTCATGGGACTACCCTATTTAATTAGTGTTTGGTGGTAATTAAACAATCAGAACAGAAATTTTGGATTTGATCTACAATTATTTTGCTGTGTCGTGACCCCGTGAGTTTTTCCCCATATAATATGTATATATTCCCTTTTAACTGAATCTCGGATATTTTATGAGCGGGGGAGAGCGGGGGAATAAAGTGTGCGCAATGACATGTTCTTTATGATTATCAAATAAAAAATGTATATTGATAAAAGAGGTTTGGTACATTTTATTTTTAGTAAACCCCTTTTTGCACCAAAAAGAAGAAATGCGTGAATAGATTTTAGCCAAATTTGAAAATAATGTCCCTTTAAACACGGTCTCATTAGACACTAATTAATTGGCCAAATTTGCCTTAACGGAAATTAAGTGTGGGAAATGACATGTTCTTTATGATTATCAAATAAATTTAATATTTATAAAAGATGTTTGGTACGTTTTGTTTACAGTGAACGCCTTTTTGCAGAAAAAAGAAGAAATGCGTGAAAAAGTGCAGACACCTTCGAATATTTGTCCCTTTAGTAGTATGGTTATTCGTACATCGTTGTTCGTTGCGACGGTGAAAGTAGTTCTCCTATCGTTTACCGAGGAGAAGATGCGGCTGAACATTTTTTAACTGAATTAGAAAAAGAAGAATTACAAAATATTAACGAGACATTTAAAAGCCCGATTAAAATAATAATGACTAAAGAAGATGAATTAAATTTTAAAATCGCTAAACAGTGTTGGATATGTGAAAAAGAATTTTTTAAAGAATGTAAACGTCTCACCTTCTCGTAATCTTTCTAATCTTTCCTGAAGATTTTCTTGGCTATCTTCATAATCTATATCATCTATATTATCTTTAATCTCTTCCATCTGTATTTCTTCACCTCCTTCCGCCATTTTATAATTACTTTTTATCTTTCTTTAACAATTTATAACTCGCGTAACCCACTAAACTCATTCCTAGTACGATGAATAAAATTTCACGCGTTTTTTGATCTTTGCTAGGAGCGTAAAAATCTTCTAGTTGAGGTTCGTAGCGTAAATCTTGCGGTAAATTAAATTGATTACCACTAACTCGCGAATATTCATTCATCGCGTCGTCAATGTTATTAAACGTTCTTTCGGCGTTTGATTCTTTTTGTATTTTTTCGTTTAAATAATCTAGATATTTTAATCGCTTTTTACTAAATTCTTCTCTGGCTTTCGAAAGATGTTCTAACGCTAAATCGTGTCTTTTGCGTTCTTGTTCCGCGTCGCTACCTCTTAGGCCACTAAATAAAGCATTACTTCCGGTAAATGCTAAAGCGTTAACTAACGCGCCTCCAACCATCATCGCTATAGATACCATTTTACAATTACTTTTTTAATAAAATATAATAATTTTATAGTTTGTAAATATAGTTTACTTTTTTATAAAAATATTTTATATTTACAACTATAAAATATGACTAATAATATGTACGGAGATACGCTCGATCCATACAGGAGAATAAGAGAACCTCGAGGTGTAAAAGGCATACGCCAAAAAGTCGTCATTACAAACAATCCGAGCACTATTACCGAAAATCAATTGTTGACGGTTCGTTTTCCAAATTTAGGAATGAACGACGTTATCATTCCCAATACAACTCGATTGGCTTTCAATATAGAACTCGTTAGCTCGGATGATGAAAATAGAACGTTGGTTCAAAACATAGGTAGATCCATCGTAAGACATATAATTATTAAAATGGAAGGAAATGAAATATTTTCATTGGACGACGCGGATATATTCAATTGTTACAAGGACGAATGGTTAACTAAAGACCAACGCGAAAATTTAGCGTATCAAGGAATCGAAAATACAAACGTAACTAAATTGCGAATAGACGCTAGCGATAAAAATACAAGTGGCAACGGAGGAAAAGATAAAGCTATCGCGGACGCGTATAAAAATAGGTATTACATTCCGCTGGATTTTGAATTGTTGACCGATCATCAACCTTACTATCAGTCGGGCATAGGAGATCGATTGACTTACGAACTCGTGTTTAATAAATTTGAAAATGTGATTAAAAGCACCGACGATAATGCAAAATATATTATAAGCTGGATTTCTTTAGAGTTTGAAGTTGTTCATATGCCGGAACTCGCTCGAACGATTAAAAATCAATATACCTCTCGGTTGAGTATATTGTTTGATCGCGTACTGAGACAGAGCGTGACTCCGTTAAACAAAAGAGATACGATGTGGAATATAAATTTAAATACTCCCGCAAAAAGTATGAAAGGAATATTGTTTTTATTCAGAGAACCCAACACGAAAGAAAGCAATACATTTTATAATCCAAAAATCGAAAAAGTTTCAATCACGATTGAAGGCGTTCCTAACCAACTCTACGCGCATGGAATGAAAAGGTATCAACATTGGGAAGAGATTTCAAAATATTTTGGCGATTCGAAACAACACGCTATACAAGTCGTACAAGCTCTAAATTTATCAAACGTTAAACAAGCTGATTATTTACTCGCACGATATGGCCTGTTTTTAGATTTAAGAACTACCACCGACAATAAATTACACGGAAGCGGAAGACGAGTACAAAACTTATCCGAAGGAATTACTATTCAAATTGAAAAAGAAGCGGAAGCTGCGGGTGAACTAAACATGTATACTTTTATTATCATGGACGCGCAACTAAATATAAGAAACGGGCGTTTTGAATCTGTCGATTATTAAAATTAGCGACACTAAAAGAAGTTTCTTGTTCTATTGTAACATAGTAAAAGAAAATGCTTCCTAAATATCCACACGCCGCGTTAATTTGCGGACAAACGGGATGCGGAAAAACTGAATTTGTTTTAAATCTATTAGAAAAAGAATATTTTAAACATTAGGATTAAGTTTAAATCGTATAGATTTGTACGGTCATAAATTTCAAATTGATGATGAAGGTAAATTAATTTCAGATTTAGAAAAAGATCCGTTCATTTCTAGCATGCTTTCTACCGTAGCGTGTGAAATATATTACAAGTACGGCATGTTGATCGCGCCTCTCAGCGCTTCGCTGATTACGGCAAAACATTTAAAAAGAAAAGAAGAATCTTGCGTAGATAATGAAAGCGATGGAAACGAACGAGCAGAATACACAACCTCAAGATGTAGAAAAGAAACCGTCGACCGTGACGAAAACAGCGACTAAACCAAAAAACCCAAACAGAGTCGCGGCTGGAAAAAGACTAGCCGAAATTAACAAAAAGAAAAAACTACAACTCGCTAAACCCTCGAAAAGCGTTAAAACGTCTCGCGATAGCGAAGGTTATAAAGAAAACAACTCGACGAGCGATGGAACGAGCTACTACTATTATATAGCTATTGGTTTAGCTATTGGAGGTATCGCTTATTTCTTGTTTAGACAGAACGAGCAAGAACCCGCGACGGTAAAACTAGTTAGAGAACCGACATTTAAAAACGAACCCGTTAAACTCGCTAGCGTTTCACCGCCCACCACGAGAGAACTCATTGTTTTTGAAATGGAATAAAAGTTTTTTTTTAAATATTATATTTACAGTTATAAATATGTCTTCAATGCCAACAATAGAGCCGAAAACAATCGCCGATTCGCTTTACAAAAGCGTCGTTTTTGGAGTTTTTATAGTTTTATACAGCATGATCGGTATAAAAGTCTATTTATAAAATATGAACGCTGAACGAGTACAAGTTACATTTACGAACATATCTGCCGAACGATTAAATGATTTTATACATAATCTTAACCAACTTGTTAATACTGAAATGGAAAGAAAAAAACTAGTACAAGTTTTAAACGATAATATTGAAAAAATAAAAGGTATATTTACGAGTATATCCGATGAACGAGTAAAAGATCTAATGTTTAATCTTAACAAACTTTTAAACACCGATGGGTTATCTAAAATTAATTATTGGTTTCTATATTTTTTTATAAATTTAACTGATTATTCTATAAATACGTATAATAAATGGAAGAAGTTGCTAAATTTATGAATGAAAATCCACAAATGTTGCCCGCAGACGATAACAATACTAACGATGATACGTCGTTGAAACAAAAAATACGTCTTTTATCGGTTGTAGTGGGAGGAGACTCGAAAAAGTTTTTCGGAAAAGAACTAAGCGTTAGCGATATTGAAGCTTTGTCTACCAAAGAGCGAGAAGCGCTACACGCGCAATACGAAACTAAATTAGGTCGCGATATTACTCAGCGTATATAACAAAAGGAACTTTCATCTTTTTATGATAATTTACAAATTTTAACTTGTCGTTTTTATGCTTTTCTGGCATCACGATCTTTGTTGGTCTGTCGTTTATTCCCTTACACATTTCTTCGTGATTTTTGAGATTCGTTTCTGTTAAAAAAAATTTGTAAACATCTCAAACAAAAATGTTTACGGCTACCGCTTTTAGTTTGATCGTAAAGTAATTTATTTATATCTTTAATCCAAACGTAGTGATATCTAGTTCCTCCTTTTTCTTCTTTGTGTATTAATAATAAATTAATACGATCTATAGTTTTTAGTTGATCGCTGAGTTGATAAACTAGTACTGTATTGTTTTCACAACCAAAAACGTTTATCGCTAAATCATTTTGTTTCTCTACTCGCTTAATTTGATTAAGCGGGGTTGGAACATCTATATTACTAAAATTTAAACCATCCTCTATTGGGTACTTACTCGTTCTTTCAGGGTTTTGTTTAATGAGAAAAAGAGCGCTTCGAAGCGCCCATCGTAAACAATTATCATCGTTGTTTTTTACGTTAATGCATGCCTTTTTATTTTTTATATATTATAGTCCAGTTGGATATTACAAAGGTCTAGATGCAATTAATAAATTATCTAAAGAAACTAAAGTAAATGCAAAAACAGTTGGACGGTGGATAAAAAAGCAAGCGCTGTGGCAAATTTATTTGCCCTATCCTAAATATATTCCAAGACCAACTTCATCAAATAGTACGTTTGAAAAACCGAATAAAGTTCATCAAGTGGATTTACTGTTTCTTCCGCACGATACGGTTGGTAGTGGTAAAAGTCAAAGAAAGACGTACAAGTACGCGTTAACCGTCGTAGATGAAGCCAGTAGATTTAAAGAAGCACAACCGTTAACCGATAAAACAGCTACGCAAGTTGGTAACGCGTTTGAGAAAATTTATAAACGTTCTTTATTGTCTTGGCCTAAAATTATAAAAGTCGATCCTGGAAAAGAATTTATGAGTAGCGTTAATGTATTAATGAGTAGCGTTAATGTATTAATGAGTAAACATAATGTAAAAATCCAAAAAAGTGAGGCTGGTAATCATAGAGCACAAGGTATAGTAGAGCGATTTAATAGAACTTTAGCTGAAAGATTATTTTCTCATCAATACGCGCAAGAAATAGCAACAGAAAAGAGATCTCGAGTATGGGTAAAAAGATTACCAGCGGTTGTAAAAGCATTAAATAATGAAACAACACGTCTTATAAATTTAAAACCAAAAGACGCGATTAAATCGAGTGTTGTAGAACAAAATCCAGCCTCACCGGCTCTTAAAATTACCAAGACGGAAAAAAGAATTCCAAACTCTAGTTTAGTTAGATATTTATACGCACCCGGTGAAGCTGAAAAAGATACGAGACGTCGTGAAACTGATCCTATATGGAGTATAAAAATTTATAGAATATCTAAAACGATGAAAGCTGCTAATCAAGTTAGATTATATTATTTAGATGCGGGTCCTGCCCGTAGTTTTGTAAAAGAAGAATTACAAATTATTCCTAGAGATACAGAAAATCCCCCGATTAAATAATTATAAACGTTTGGTTGTTTTTAACAACTCTTTCATCACTAGATACATTTTAATTTTATAATCACCGTAAGCTAAAGTATGTATTCCATTTTCTAAAATATATCTTTTTGTGTCTAAAACAGATAGTGATATTTTTTTTACTCGAGTTGAATATAGTCTATGATTTTCGTGTCTAATAAAATTCATAGAATGATGAAGCGTACTACTTTGAAATAAAACTTGTTTATATTTCTCATGTTTAATATTTTTTTCAATAACTTGTTTTTTAACACCTTTAGCTTTTCTTATTTCTTTTTTATTTGATAAAAGTATTGAATACATTTTTGGTCTTAAACATACAATTTCTGAGATTAATGTCCCTGCAGTCTCGTCTTTCATTTTACCAATCACTTTTTTATTTTCTTCAGAAAATAGAAAATGATCTTTGTTATAATTACTAAAATCGTATTCATTTTTGTCTTTAAATAAATCTTTATACACATCTTCAGTTTGAATCTCAAGTAACAAACTATCAGTATCCGTATACAGTAACTCACATTTATTGCCATATTTCTTCTTTAAACGATTGTAATAAAAATCGTACATTAAATGTTTTGATAATTCTAAAATAGCCATTCCTACGTAAACTGGGCGGTTAAGTAAAAGTGTTGTTTTGTGCATGTGAATCGCTACTAAATCATTATCAAAAATTCTCGCCTCGGCAAAATTTGGTTTTGCAACAAGGTTACGAATTTGATTTTCAGCATTTTTTTCGTTTAACCGTTTCAAATTCACATTAACACGTTTTCGTACATTCTCCATCGTTTTACCAAAAACAGAATTGTTCATAAGTTTGTATAAATCTTTTTCAAAATCACTCGTTGCGTCTTTTCTTAATTGGGTGTTTTTATCAATGTATGATTTCATCCAACATGATTCATCAAATTCTAAAACTTTATGAATTTTAGTTAGTTTTAGTCCGAGTTGTAAATATAATTGTAAATTACGATAATGAAGCACGTAATTACGTTTATCGTTTAAATTTGGTACTAATTTTACAGCGTTTGGTGCAGGTTTGTCTTACCCTGCGGTAAGGGTGGGTAGCGGTAGTACACCGCCACTTTTAGCTAATTAATTAATTAATTCTTAATTGAGCGCTCAAAAAAACTAATTTTTTTCAAGTTCCTACATCAGCCATAGCCTAACAACATAGCATAGCCCCTTTAGTGTAGTTGTTTATAGTTCAGCCAGACATGAGCCAGATACCATGACCCCTTCGCCACAAGGGAATACCTTGTGTACAAAACATGGTATACACAGCCCATATCCCTTGACACAGCGGTACCCTTTGTGTGATCAATCATCCTGGTCTACAAGGATATCTGTGATCAATCATCCATGCTCAGGGGTTGCTTGACAGTGCCTGGAAAGGATTGACCAATAAAAAAACATAAACAAACTCAGAATTGATGTGTTTGGGCAGAGATTGGCTACTGGCAAATGGGGGTGGTTTAGGGATTTTCCCTTACACTAATGCACCGCAGATGGCTGGCTATGCATTCTTAGAGAGTTTTTTTTGGTATTATTTGGCCTGGACTACATTCAGGGACTGTCTGAGGTGTAGCTCTGCATGAAAAATGGTATAAAACGGAGTGTACAGTACGTTATTCACACGAACCTTACACAGGGCGGTTACAAACCGCGCGGGGGGGGGGGTGGTTTTGGGATTTTCCCTTACACTAGTACACCGCAGATGGCTGGCTATGCATTCTTAGAGAGTTTTTTTTGGTATTATTTGTGTTTGGGCAGAGATTGGCTACTGGGCAAATGGGGGATTGGAGATTTCACAGAAACTAAAAAACTAAATCAACTTCCTAACATTTGGACAAACATTTCTGGAAAGACAATATAAAAAAAAATATATAAAAAAAATAAATAAAAAAAAATGTAATTAAAAAAATAATTAAATTAAAAAAAATAATTGTAAAGTAATTTTTTAAATATTTTTTTTTTTAAAACAATCTATAAGACCTCTGGAATGATTATCAGCTTGAAAAAATGGTATAAAACAGATATTACAGTAGTTATTCATACGTATACCAAGGGGTGGTTACAAACCGCCACCGTACTACAGCATTTACACATGTGTAATGTAAAAAAACAATAATTAAATTTAAAAAAATAATTGTAAAGTAATTTTTTTAATTTTTTTTTTTTTTTAACAATCTATAAGACCTCTGGAATGATTATCAGCTTGAAAAATGGTATAAAACATATATTACAGTAGTTATTCATACGTATTACACTGGGCGGTTACAAACCGCCACGTAATATGTTCGTGTATATTGAAACGTTCAAAGAGGTCGGAGGGTTTTAATAACTCGTGTTGATATTCTGACATGTATTCTTTTGGTATTACCAACGACTCTGGTGCAAGTGGAAATGCGCTGTGAGTATCATGTAATTCTTTTGGATATTCTAAATCAACTTCTAAAATGTAACCTTTATTACTTGTTAGTCCTTCTTTCGCGAGTACATCAATTTGTTTTCTAGTCATCCATTTAAAATTACCCGTTGGTAAAGGTTGACTCATCGCGTATCCATACAAATTATTCGCGTCTAAATACAAAATGTAACTCGATGGTTTGGATGAATCGTAATCTGCTAAATATTTATTGTTTGCTTTCGCGAATCGTTTACTTACCATGCACGTTCCTCCTCGTATACCTTTTTCTATAAATAAATGCATATCAATATCTGTAAACAAATCTAAAGTTTGTCTCGAGTGTTTTAAGCAAGCGTCCCAACTTAATCCAGGACTAGTATAACAATTAGCTGGATCTAAATCATATTGTTTTATCCAAGTTGTACGAAAATTTTCAAATACATCCGCTAATAACAACGTATCTGTACGCACGTACAAATCGTGATAATCGCCTAAATTTTTACAACTAAATGTTTTATAAACGTTTTTAGCATGCGAGTATTCTTCTTCAGTAATATGCTCATTGTTTAAACTACTATAAAAAGATTCTATCGGAGGAAGGCGCGTTTCTTTAAATCTTTCAAAACTTTCCATATACTCGTAACAATAAATACCCTTGCTTTTTAAAAGATTAAATTTTTCTAAATTGGATTCAAACTTGCTAGTAATCGGAAAAGAAACATTGGATTTTACGAGTTTGTCCAACGAAGCTAATAAAAATTGAGCGCTGTCTATAAATCGTAGTTGCCCGATTGAAAAAGAAATATATTTTTCGATATTGTTTGCAATACACGTTATATTTCCCGTTGTTTGACTCGCAGCCTGCATAATAAGATGAGAGTCGTAGCCTCGCAAATTATGAAATTGTACAACTTATTTAAAAATAAGTGATGTTAATAATAATCAAAAAATATACGTTGAAAAAGAAACAAGTTTTTTGACCAATGATACTTGGAGCGGGTTTTTTTCAAAAAATTCAAATAAATTTTATTTTGATCATGAACCAAAGCTTTTAGAAATTGGCGTTTGTTTTCAAACAAAAACCAGAGACACGTACAATTTTAAAGTTTTGGTAGAGGCGACCTTTTTTGGCTGTTTAGATACTGGAATCTGTTACGATATGAAAATTATTACTTGGCCGTTAAATTAAAAAATAATAATCTTGGTATTAATAAAAACAATGAGCGAATCAACAAATGTACTTTATCCGAATTTAAATAATATGTCTGAATCGACGAGTGACGAGCGTGCCAAAGAATTTCGATTACAAAAAATCGATGATATTCAAAAAGAATTACGAATAGAAATAAACGAACGCGAAGCCGTATATAAAAAATATAATAAAATCATCAACGCTTGTAACGTCGTAGAAACAATAGCTGAATTGGGGTGTATGGGAGCAGGAGCCATCGGAATAGCTAGTATCGCCACAATCATATCGTCACCCGTGGGATACGCTTTAGAAGGTTTAGCCTTGGGGTTGGGTGGAGGAGCGTTCGCTCTCAGATACGTGAAAAATAAATTGTATAAAAAAGCTAAAAAACACGATGAAATACGAATTTTAGCATTGAGTAAACTCAACACGATTGAAAACCACGTTAGTAAAGCCATCGAAGACGGTTACATCAGTCAAGAAGAATTTGTGCTCGTATGCGAAGAGCGAGATAAATATTATAAAATGAAAGAAAAAATACGTAATGTACTCGTTGAGACAACAAGTAGCGGTAGAAAGTTAACAGAAGTTAAAACAGAGGTTAAAACTGCCGATAAAAACGCAGAAAAAAAATTCTTACAGAAAAACGTTTGAGTTTAAAGTAAACTTGAGCGTAAATAAATCGTATTACGCTTCGCGTCAGCGTAATCAAAAACCCCGTATAATTATGATTTATAATTTTCTTTCCAACAACTCTTTCATCACAAAATTATAATTTCTTCTAGCGAGATTTTCGACTAGCGATAAAGTCTTACAAAGAAACGCACAATTAGTACATATTTGACTTTTTGCTTTTGTACCCATTTTACATCTTTTACAAGCAACTGACTTAGATTGTCCTTGCCTAATACGAAACAAGTGCATAGAACAATATACATCGTTATTCGTCCTTGGTCTACTACATTTTTCCATTTTACCAACTAAAACCCATTCACAGGAATTGTTTGCTCGCTGCGGTATAACATTATCGCTTGTATTTTTTATTACCGCTATTAAATAATCCTCCTTGATTAGTTTTCCATATTTACCAGATGCAACTCCAATTTTAATATTATTTCTTAATGCAATTTCTTTTAGCTCAGCTTTGCTCTTTGATCTGTAGTTTGTCATCTTTGCTATTAAACAAGATTATCTTTTTTTTAATTTCATTTTTTTTAAATGCAACTTTTTTTAAAGTGGGTTTTTTATTGAGGATCTCATTTGCATAATTTGTGACGGCATCCACTTTTGACCAATCAGCGTTCGCCATACATCGGTTTTTTAATCTTTTTTATGTCACGTCATCTACTTTTGACCAATCAGCGTACTCACCTTTAGTGGATACAACCAGTCAGCAACTGGTACGCTCCCTTCTCGGAGGGGTAGTGCACTAGACCCATTTTCTACCATACTACTCCTTTAAACACGGTCTAATTAGGTACTAATTAATGGGCCAAATTTGCCTTAACGGAAATTAGGTGTGGGCATTGACATGTTCTTTATGATTATCAAATAAAAAATTAATATTTATAAGAGAGGTTTGGTACATTTTATTTTTAGTGAACCCGTTTTTGCACAAAAAAGAAGAAATGCGTGAATAAATTTTAGCCAAATTCGAAAATTGTCCCTTTAAACACAGTCTAATTAGACACTAATTAATTGTCCAAATTTGCCTTAACGGAAGTGAGCAATGACATGTTTTTTATGATTTTCAAACAAAAAATTAATATTTATAAAAGAGAGGTTTGGTACATTTTATTTTTAGGGAACCCCTTTTTGCACCAAAAAGAAGAAATGCGTGAATAAATTTTAGCCAAATTTGAAAATTGTCCCTTTAAACACGTTATAATTAGATACTAATTAATTGTCCAAATTTGCCTTAACGGAAATTAAGTGTGGGCAATGACACGTTCTTTATGATTATCAAATAAAAAATTCATATTTTTAAAAGAGGTTTGGTACATTTTGGTTTTAGTGAACCCCTTTTCGTACAAAAAAATGAGAAAAGGCCTGAAAAAGTGCAGACACTTTCGAATATTTGTCCCTTTAAACACGGTCTAATTAGATACTAATTAATGGGCCAAATTTGCCTTAACGGAAATTAAGTGTGCGCAATGACATGTTCTTTATGATTATCAAATAAAAAATTTATATTGATAAAAGAGGTTTGGTACATTTTATTTTTAGTAAACCCTTTTTGCACCAAAAAGAAGAAATGCGTGAATAGATTTTAGCCAAATTTGAAAATAATGTCCCTTTAAACACGGTCTCATTAGATACTAATTAATTGTCCGAATTTGCCTTAACGGAAATTAAGTGTGGGCAATGACACGTTCTTTATGATTATCAAATAAAAAATTAATATTTGTTAAAGATGTTTGGTACATTTTGTTTAAAGTGAACCCCTTTTCGTACAAAAAAATGAGAAAAGGCCTGAAAAAGTGCAGACACTTTAGAATATTTGTCCCTTTAAACACGGTCTAATTAAGACACTAATTAATTGTCCAAATTTGCCTTAACGGAAATAAAGTGTGCGCAATGACATGTTCTTTATGATTATCAAATAAAAAATTTATATTGATAAAAGAGGTTTGGTACATTTTATTTTTAGTGAACCCCTTTTTGCACCAAAAAGAAGAAATGCGTGAATAAATTTTAGCCAAATTTGAAAATAATGTCCCTTTAAACACGGTCTCATTAGACACTAATTAATTGGCCAAATTTGCCTTAACGGAAATGAAGTGTGGACAATGACATGTTCTTTATGATTATCAAATAAAAAATTCATATTTATAAAAGATGTTTGGTACGTTTTGTTTAAAGTGAACCCCTTTTCGTACAAAAAAGGAGAAAAGGCCTGAAAAAGTGCAGACACCTTAGAATATTTGTCCCTTTAAACACGGTCTAATTAGACACTAATTAATTGGCCAAATTTGCCTTAACGGAAATTAAGTGTGGACAATGACATGTTCTTTATGATTATCAAATAAAAAATTCATATTTATAAAAGAGGTTTGGTACATTTTGGTTTTAGTGAACCCCTTTTTGCAGAAAAAAGAAGAAATGCGTGAAAAAGTGCAGACACCTTCGAATATTTGTCCCTTTAAACACGGTCTAATTAGATACTAATTAATGGGCCAAATTTGCCTTAACGGAAATTAAGTGTGGACAATAATATGTTCTTTATGATTATCAAATAAAAATTAATATTTATAAAAGATGTTTGGTACGTTTTGTTTAAAGTGAACCCCTTTTTGCACCAAAAAGAAGAAATGCGTGAATAAATTTTAGCCAAATTTGAAAATAATGTCCCTTTAAACACGGTCTCATTAGACACTAATTAATTGGCCAAATTTGCCTTAACGGAAATTAAGTGTGGACAATGACATGTTCTTTATGATTATCAAATAAATTTAATATTTATAAAAGATGTTTGGTACGTTTTGTTTAAAGTGAACCCCTTTTCGTACTAAAAAGGAGAAAAGGCCTGAAAAAAGTGCAGACAACTTCGAATATTTGTCCCTTTAAATACGGTCTAATTAGACACTAATTAATGGGCCAAATTTGCCTTAACGGAAATTAAGTGTGGGCATTGACATGTTCTTTATGATTATCAAATAAAAATTAATATTTATAAGAGAGGTTTTGTACATTTTGTTTTTAGTGAACCCCTTTGTGTACAAAAAATAAGAAAAGGCCTGAAAAAGTGCCGACACATTCCAATATTTGCCCTTTAAACACAGTCTAATTAGACACTAATTAGTTGGCCAAATCTGCTTTAACATAAATGAAGTGACGGCATTGACATGTTCTTTATGATTATTTAATAAAAATACATTTAAATAAAAGGTAATTGGTAAAATTAACTGTTAATAATTTCACCTACGTCAGTAAATTGTGTCGCTCATTCCCTTTTCTGAATTCGCGGCTGTGAATTCGCGGTTGGGAATTCCCAACCGCGAATTCGCGGATGGCTTTTCTGGCCCAATTCGCGGCTAGCTTCAGTCTGGTCAATTATTATAGCATGAATACGGCGGACCTGTAGTGACACGTCGCTTTAGCAATAGCATTAGCAGCTACGAAAAGTAACAACAATATGGTATTATTTCGCTTATAAATCAGTTTCCAGAAAATTAACGATTTGTTAAATGCAACACGAGGCTGACACAGCGAGGTGACAACCAACTTAGCTTAGACAGAGAATTTTATTTTGGTGAGTACGATTATTTGCGCCTGTCAATTTCACTTTCCAATTCCAGTGCAGTCTCCAGATAATTTAGCTGAACTGTTCGTGTTAGTGTTATTGTTAACAAGTTAACGTTAAATGAAAGTATAAAAGAATAAAATTAATAATTATTATTAGTTATTACTAGTGTTACACAGGTGCTAATGTTACGGCAATTGTCGTAACCCTAACCATCCCAATGCAGCAAGATGCAACAAATGTAAAAAAGTTGTTGCATCTTGTTACTCTCACTCTAGTCTCAGCAGACAACAAAAGAACCATTGACATTGTACTACTAGGGCTAGGCCTAACTAATGTTAAGGTTAGCCTAGTTATTAGCTGTTGCATTTTGTTGCATTCAGCAGGGCGTCTGTGAAATGCCTGTAGGGGGTTATAGTAATGGCCAATAATTGAATATGATTTGTATCAGTCCGGGAAAACTCCAAATGCGGCAACGTTGCTGTATACGGCAACCAGTTGCCGAATAATGCAACTTCCGATGTGTAAACGCGAAATACAGCCAAGGGGGTATACTACTGAATAACCGATGTTTTTATTGTTCTGTGTCTTTAATTAAACATCTTAATCATTGTTCAAATCAATGTGGATAGGGTCATTTGGAATGTGTGGTATGGTGGGGAGTGGGGAGTGGGGTGGGGTGGGGATTGGGTGTGACCAGTAGGGTGCGGCAGTAGAAATATGTGTGTAATTGGTGGATTGGGGAGAGGGGCTGGTGTCTTGATTGCTTGGTTACCAGCAGTGTAAGCAATCTACTTGGCAGAAGAGCATGGTCTTATAAATTGAACAACTGTATTAATGAAAATATGGACCTCTTATAATAAAAAAAAATACGAGACTATTTATTTTATATTTGTTTTTGTCCATTGGTTCAAATCAAGTTAGAATAAAAATCAACACGTACAGCACTCTGTAGGCAAAATTGTCAAATATTGAATTTCAGAAAAATTTTCAATTATTCCAGTAATTTGTTCACATGCTAATTATACAAAGCAATTTTTATAAGTAAAGGTATTGACAGAGCGAATGTTTTGTAATTGTAGTTTTATTTAGGCGCATTGTAAAAACAAGGACTAGTAATTTTTGTATAATCACAAAGATCTGCTGTAAAATTGAAATAATTTCTCCATTTTAATAAATATTGCTTTTGAATTTGATTCATTTACTAAATTGCGATTGCAATCATTACTTAGTAAAATAAATATTTAGTAAATTAAATTTAAATAAATATTAATATTTACAAAAATAAATACTGCTTTTGAATTTGACTCATTATTTACCAAGCTGTGATTGCAATCAAGTACTTATTAAAATAAATATTTAGTAAATTATAAATTTGTTGTCATTACAAAGAAAGATTTAAATAAATCAAATTAAGAAAAATATCATTTGTTAATGTTGTTTAATTACTGTGTATTTTTGTTCATGAAAGTTATAACTTATAACTGTTAAAACTGAAACCAACTTTAAAAATGTATACAGGGTTTGGAACACAATCTTTGATAAAGGGAAGGTACAACTTTGATAAAATGAAATATTGTTTTTAAATTTAGCTGCCATCATTGTCTGCTGATATGGATAAATGGAGAAGTGTACTATTGCACTTGTCTGGAAGTGAACTGACAATGGAATTTCCAGAATTCAACTCGAAGTAATATTTTGGTGGATGACTTTCGTAATGTTCAATTAGATTCTTTGTAAAGTTACTGGTGTTTTTGTACCTTCCCTTTATCGAATTTTGAAAGTGGTGCTGCCTAACTTCAACCTAATATAATGATCGGGTCACTAGGACGGGCCAAGTGAGGAGTGATGTGATTCACCAGGTCTTGACCAAAGCCTTTCTCACCACTTCCAAGTAGATTCAATACTTAATGTCACTTTACATCTCGTCTGAATTTCAAGCTCCTTTGCTTTCGTATTTCAAAGGTTTAAAACTTTAATTATCACTATATATATATATACCTTTTTTTAAGTGGCTATACCCGACAGCCCCCCCATCACATTAAAAAGCCCAAAGGCACATGAAATTACATTATCGGACATTAGTCCCTACGGTACAAGTTTTTAAACGGCAAGAACAATGCTGTGGCTTCGTTTTAAGCGAGCATCGATGGTTAGGTTACTCAATAATTTCTTGGTACATGTCTTGTGTTTTCGCCGATCCTTTCTCACTTTCAACGTCAGCTTCAAGGCTATTTATCATTGTTAAAAGGTGCTGGCTTTAATCACAATGTATAAATGCAAATATGTCTTCTTTACTTCTATTTTTATCCAATAATTGAGTTTTGTTTGTATAAATGTTGTCGCAAATCGATTTTAGTTTCCCTTCCAGAGCTTTTCCTTAAGAAAAGGCGTTGATAATTTCCAATGTAGTGTATATTTAAAATACAATTAAACAAAAGGTGTTTACTCATATTAACATAAATCATGTTATTTGTTTAATTTTAATTATTATATTTTTGAGAACAACCATGTTGATAGTTTTGTTTCATGAACCATACGTAAAATAATAATCTTGAGTGAGGATGTATTCTTGCACGTCAAAAAATGAGTCCTACGTTAATTGTCGGATGGGCTAGAGTGTTGGTTTTAAACGGTCATTTGCAAGAAAATGCTGAGATAACTTTTGATGTGCGCAGATAGGAATTTGGGTAAGGAACCAAGAACATATTTTTATGGTTTTCACTATTCCAATTTTGCATATTTCGTTTCCCTTTTTGCGTTTGAATGAAAGAGTTGCCGTATACGGCAACCTTAACGTTGCCGTATAATGAAACGTTGCCGTATTCAGCAACTCAAGGTTGCCGTATTTGGAGTTTTCCCGGACTGGTATGTAAAGTTGAAAGCGGAGGGATTTTCTGGAAGGGAGAAATCATAGGTTTACGAGTTAGAGAATTTGCTCAACATGTTAATTAGCGTGTTGGGTAGGAGCCACGGTTCTGACGCTCACAGCGACAAATTACATAATTATTTTTAAAATAGGAGACTGTGAACATGGTGAATGGAAGAAGCATTCGGACTAAGATCAACTGTAAATGCTATAACGTTGTCGTTAGCAAGTGATCAGTTGATACACTCAAGTTTTTCTTTATTGTTAACAATTTTGTCTTCCCTCCTACTACTTCAAGTAGGCAGATTCACGGAAGCCAACGCTGGCGGCGCACTTCATGACCTGTATCTTTGGGTCATGACCTGTGACCGTACTAATGCTGCTCCGGCAAACCGGCGCGAACCGCATTACACCCTCATTGGCGGATTGATCGTTTTTAGTGTTGATGTGATTGGGTCCGGATCTATCGGGAAGCCATTTTGTTTTCATGCAAAGTGCATGCATCGCATGCCGCGAAAATCTCGACAAAAGTTTTTGCCGTCGTCCAAATAGATCGCCGTTTTCGAGGTAAGTTGAACGTTATTTTTCCCCTCCAACTTCAATCATATTTAGGCATAATAGGGGTACCTCCATTCAATTTAAAAATGAAATAATGGCAATCTACGATATTTAATCATCTTAAAACCAGCAATACTTTTCATGAAAGTCGTTCCCGCAAAAGTTTTAATGCGACCCGCAAAAGTTTTATGCGATGTGCGAATCGAAGATCCCAGGGGAAAAAATTGCATAATTTTGCTGCATATTTTATCATGCTGCGTGATTGTTAAGGGGGAAAATACCACATAAATGATGTCTAATGGGTCATTTTGTGAATTTTTATCGTGAAATTTATAATAAAATGTTGTAATTTGGATAAATATATTATTATGCCACATCCTTTGTAGGTATTGAAATGGTATAACCCATATGAAAAATGGACTCTGCCCCACGCATGCTGAAAGATGTTATGAAGTGGGTCATTCCATTTTCCAAAATAGGGGGTTCACTTAAATTATGCAAATGTTAGCAGATTTGTGCAATTTGTGAACGTAATTTGTACAATTTAGGATGAAATTAAAATAAAAACCGACCTTCCAATTGGATATTTAAAAAAAACAAAAAGTCATTGTTGATTATTTTGATATAGTAGGCCTATTATAGATTATTTTATGCTATGGATATGGTAGGCAGATTCATTAAAATTTCAAGTTGTTTTGATCACACTGATGTTGTTTTTATCTGAAAGTGCTTTCAACATGCTTTAAAATATTTTTTTAATTTTATGTAGTCTACGCTATTTTTCATGTTTTTTGTTCTTGTTAATTTTATTATAGGTTAAATACTCCATTGGCAAGCTATTCGTTTGCTTCGATGGCTCGGGAAACCTGCAAGAAGCCTTGAGAGAAAAACTAAATGTATCCAGGCAACAGCTCCAAAGACCAAAACAAAGAGCAGAACAAAAGAGACGAAAAAGAAAAAAATATTTGAAATTATCATCCAGTATGGATTCTGGGAGTCGAGAAAGGACTGGCAGATATTGCAGTAGGGGATTTGTATTTATATGTGATGGGTCTTAGTATGTCCATGGATCTGCAAAAGGAGAAAGAAAATGACAGTTAAAACAAACAAGTACATGTACGTGTTTCTTATTGTTTCAAAGTCAGGGTATGTGTAATTTACCTGAAAATGCCTGTGGCAGCCATCTTAGATTTTGACAGCCATTTTGAATAAATAATGAGGTAAACAGAAAATGATATGCTTCAGTGAACACAATAATATATTATCATATTTGTGCCAAATATAATTGTTCCTTCTCATTTTCACCAAATAGTGCAATTTTCCAAACGGCCTTTAAATTTTGTCAAATAGTGCAACAGCCTTAACATTTTATGTGCATTTTACAGTTATATATATAAGCGTCAATTTTTATTCTAAAATATGGCGGCCATTTTGAATATATTATTATGTATTCATCTTCCAGTGGCAAGTGACAATGATGCAATTGGTTTACCAGAAAACATAACTTTATCTCAAATCTTAATACATGTAAAAACACATGTAAAATTTGTTAGTATATTCCTACATGTATGTACAGTAACTATATATAGCTCATCTGGTCACAACTTTTTTGGCCATTTTGCATATGAAATGGCACAGATTTTCCGAACACTAAAAGTCGTGTAACCTCACTTAGGCTCACCCTATAGAAGTGGTTGACCCCTCATTTTAAAGCTTATTGAAAGTACTTTCAGATAAAAATAACATCAGTGTGATCAAAACAACTTGAAATTTTCATGAATCTGCCTACTTCAAGGGTCAAAATCAGTCAAAATGTTGATATACAGTGTGCTTGCCAAGGTATAAATCCAGTGCATTTAAAAGTCAAACACTGTCAAACCTTACATGTAGTAAGTACATTTACAGGTCAAAATGAGTCAACCATTTTAAACTGGTAAAAGCATTGTCTGGTATTGTTCAGGGTGGTCAAAATGACAGTCAAATCCAGTCCAAAATGCCCATGTGTGCACATTTGGGTCAACAGTCAAAAACGGGCAGTTGACTGATTTTGACGTAGAGCTACTTGCCACTAAAGTGCAAGGAAAGAAGGTCGTATCCGACCGCCACTTTTGAAGGGGTTTGGGGAATTTTTTTGCAACCGCTAACCAGTTAAAAATGATTCTAGCGATTTTGGGGGCACAGAAAGCGAACACTATCTTTAAAATCCACTTTTATAATGGTTTTGGACTTTATTTCACTTCTAAAAAAATCCTCCCCTTCAGAAAATAGAAGGATCCTATTAGTCACCACTGAGCATGTACAATGACCGTGTTGGTCACTAATTGTGGACCTTGGGGAGTTAACAAGATCAGACTGACATGAATGAGGAAGTCATCGTATACCAAAAATGCCTGATTTTTCATGAAATAAATATCCTGGAACAATTTGAAGTATATGTCCATCATCACCCATGTTCTCCACCTTGCTGGGTAGGTAAGATTACATTATTGGTTATATTCAATGAGAAAAAGTAGCGGTTGGATACAACATTCTACTCGAGTGCAGCTATAGTAGGAGGGTTAACCCTAACGATCCCCATCCAGCCAAACTCCAACACCAGGGATTGTTGGAGTTTGATGGGTTGAGTACTGTGTACTTCTGATATGGCATGTGTAAAGTGTTGGAATATGGCTGGATGAGTACTGTATGTGTGCAGTAACAGTGTTGGATTTTGATTGAGTGGGGAGGGTAATTGGTTTGTGTGCAGTGCTGTTGCTGGTGGGTTGTGCTTGGTTGATGCATGGAGGGAGAAAACTATAAAAGCCCTGGTGCTGGACTGTGTGTGTATGACTTTGATGTTTGGTTTATGTGTACTGAACAATGGGGTCAGGGTAATTACTGGGGATTTGTGCATTCATGGTACATGGTTCCATAGAAGTAAAACAAATAAACAGCTGTGAAAGAACAATGGATTAAATGCTAGTAATATAAGGGGGTGTGTATACATGTGCCACTTTCAAGGAAAAATTCCACAGTAGAGGTTAGGTTAGGGCAAGGGCAGGAAGTTGTGGCTAAGGACAAGATTTATTATGGCTAGGTAATTGACTTGACATCAGTGGGTTGGTACACTTAACCATGGAGGAAGAATCCTCCATGACTTAACTGTATAGTGGTATACTGACATGGTCACTACACTTCTAAGAAACATATGCATGGCTAAGGACAAGGTTTATTATGGCTACAGTAGGTAAAAAGAAGAAATAAAAGAAAGATAAAGACAAAATACTTTTTTTTTTTAAAGGGCAATGATGCATAGTAAAGTGGTTAGCAGATGTGACCAGTAACTAATCTGAGCCCCCCAAAAATACTTTCATTTTGTACAGGAATACACTTGCATGGTTTTGATGGGATGTGTCCTGTGTAACCCCATTCTTCATACTAAGCACATGGCCCAGTGTACCCACTCAATCAATACCCAACAGCTAAGGGCCTGTTGGAGTTTGACGGGTTGAGTACTGTTATGGCAAGTGGTCTGTTGGAGTTTGATGGGTATTGGGATTTGATAGGTTGAGGAAGGTTTCTAGTAAAAATGCTTAGGGAGTTAGGGTTAATAAGCTGAAAACTTTCAAAGGTTGATCTTTGTACAAATTCACAATTTGCTTATAAATCCAAGTTGAAGATTTGCTATGTAAAATAATAGGACCAATACATACACGCACGCGCACAAATATATTTCTGCCTAAAAATTTTGCCATGCAAATTGTTTGCACGAAATCATTTCTTGGTCGTCTCTCCACAGAGTTTTAAACACCTTACAACATAAAGTGCAATGATGGACAGATGGAGGAGTGTGTTACTACTATTTACATTGATGGCTCTGTGCACAGCGGCTCCAGTGCTTGAGAAACCTGTAGATGATACTGATGATGAGGGTGAAGTTCCTGATTCTGATTCTGAGGTGAGTGGCCTCTGAGACTGTAACAGGTATCTGGTTCCTGAAATAACTAAAAACAGACTTAGTGTGCTCCAGTGGCTCAGGAATCTTGAAGAGGAAATTTGGGAGCACTGAAATGAAAGCACTGATGTTTTTCTTCAAAATTTAAGTGGAAGGGAAGGGGGCCTGCAAATAGTAATGTCACCTTTTTTTGTAATAATAATAATAATAATAATAATAATAATAATAATTATTTGCGGAAGGTTAGTGCGGGATACGAGATGACGAAGGATGGATGCAGGATTAATCATCTGCTCTTCATGGACGACCTGAAGTTGTTTGCGAAGAACGAGAAAGAGATTGATTCCTTGGTGCAGACTGTACGGATCTTCAGCAATGACATCGGCATGAAGTTTGGTCTGGAGAAATGTGCTGCGATGACCATGAAGAGGGGTAAAAGGGTACATTCGGATGGAATTACTTTCCCAGATGGCACACAATTGAGGGCGTTGGGTGAAGAAGAAAGTTATAAGTATCTTGGAGTGCTTGAAGCAGATCACGTACTGCACGAGGAATCAAAAGAGAGGCTTAAGAAAGAGTATATAAGACGAGTGAAGAAGTGTTTGAAGTCCAAGCTGAATGGAGGGAATATGATAATGGCGATCAACACTTGGGCTGTGTCGCTGATGAGGTACAGTGCAGGAATTGTCGAGTGGACTAAGGCAGATCTAGATGTTGCTGACAGGAAAACGAGGAAAGTGATGACGATGTACGGTATGTTACATCCACGGTCGAATGTCAGCAGACTCTATCTACCGAGGTCAGAGGGAGGAAGAGGATTACTTAGTGTATCAGACAGCGTTAACATCGAGAGGAGCTTGCAGTGTCATGTAAGTAGTACTCGGGAAAAGTTGTTGAACGTTGCACAGAAATACATGAAGGCAGACGAATTAGGTCCAAAGGAGTATAAGAATCAAAGAAGATAAGAAAGAACACGAGATTGGCAGGAAAAACCACTTCACGGCCGATTCCTGAGATGTACCGAAGAAGTGGCAAGTAGCAAGACTTGGGAATGGTTGAGGAGAGGAGAACTAAAGAAAGAAACTGAGGGTCTGATTACTGCAGTGCAAGACCAGTCTCTGCCGACGAATGTGATGAAGGCAAGGATCGAGAAGTCAGATGTCTCTTCTATGTGCAGAATGTGCAATGCGGCGGAGGAGACTGTATTTCACATTGTCAGCGAATGCAGAGTGCATGCTCAGACAGAGTACAAAGGCAGACACGACAAGTTGGCCAAGGTGATCCATTGGGATCTGTGTAAGAAGTACGGTGTCAAGGTGCAATCGAAGTGATACGACCATGTGCTGGAAAAGATTGAAGAAACGGACCATGTCAAGATTCTCTGGGACTTCAACATCCAGACAGATCATGTTATAGAACATAGACGGCCGGATGTTGTTGTCTTGGATAAGCATGAGAAGATGTGTCATCTTATTGATATAGCTGTGCCGGGTGATAGTAGAGTAGCTGAGAAGGAGAAGGTACAGTAATATCAGGATTTAGTGAGAGAACTCCGCAAGCTGTGGCAAGTCAAGGTGAAGGTTATTCCTGTGGTAGTGGGAGCACTGGGTACAATCCCGAAGGCGTTGGAGAAACATCTCAAGGAGATAGGAACATCTGTTAGAGTAGAATTACTACAGAAGGTGGCACTCTTTGGGACAGCAAGGATTCTGCGAAAGACACTCGAGATCTAAGGCTACGGGGACGTAGCTTGACTCGAGGTGTAACCGGCAGAAAGGAAAACAAGATCTTTCTTTTCATGCTGTGCTAACGCGAAATAATAATAATAATAATAATAATAATGTGGACTTATATAGTGCACATATCCACCAAACTGGGGCTCAAGGCACATTATATTATTACCCCCTGCTCATCAGGCTCATAAATCATTCCTGAAACCATCTCAGCTCCCTGGGGAGTATACAGCTCAATTGCTGCCATTTCGGCGCATATGGGTTAATCAAACAACCAACTCTGCCCTCACAGGTACCCATTTACTCCTGGGTGGAGAGAAGCAATTATGGTAAAGTGTCTTGCTCAAGGACACAAGTACCCCGGTCGCGGCTGGGATTCGAAACCACATTCTGACGACTCAGCCATCAGAACACAAATCCGATGCACTAAACCGCTCGACCATGGCACTCCAATTCTACGAGGCAGCTCTAATGACTAAACTAAAAACAATACAACTTGATAATACCCATCCACTTCATTCAATCTTAGTTTTTAATAAGTCCGGCAGATTACGTCAACTCAAATCCAACACAAATCGTCATCGCTTCTCTTTCATACCCAGAGCAATTTCTTATTTCTTATTTTAACAATAGTTTTATTAGATGACTTGTTTTGGATTGTTGTTTTAAGGCTTACTGTTTTTGAGGTTTAGGTTTTCTTTTCTTTTTTCTTTTTTCTTTTTCTACCTTTCTAGCCCCCCTTCCCAATTATGTCCCCCTTGGCCTTCCCCTGTGCCCATGTATTGTTTTCCCTTGCCTTTCCCTTTCCTCCTTCCCCACCTTTCCCTGTCCCTTCCCAGTTTCATTATATTTTTATTTGCTGTATTTTGTAATATAACAAATACAATATATGTATAATATGGAATAATTTTTAATAATTACAATTTTTAAAATTTTTAACATAATAGTGTGTATTAACCCTCCTACTACTACAAGGGTCAAAATCAGTCAAAATTTCTAAGTTCATGCCAGTGTATATCTACATGTACAGCACTTACAGGTCAAATACTGTCAAACCTAATGTGTAGCAAGTACATGTACATCAATCAGTCAAAAACAGTAGACTGTTTTTGACTGGTAGTGGTAAAAGCATTATCATGCAATGTTGAAGGTGGTCAAGATCAGTTGACCATTTTCGACTGGTAAAGGCACTTTGGTCAAAATGAGGTGACTGTTTTTAATTGGTACATATAATGTGGATGGTGGTCAAAATGAGTCAGCGTTTTGGACTGATATAAGCACTATGGTCAAAATAAATTAATTTATCAGTCAAAACAAGTCATTGACTCCTAGCCTAAGTGGCCCTGCATTGATTTATCAGTCAAAAACTGGCAGCCTTCAGCACCCCTATCATTGTTTGTTCAGTCAAAACAAGTCAGTGATCCCCTGAAGCTGATAATGATCTTATCAGTCACCAGCAGTCATAGCACAGTGTGAGGCAGCTACCCAAATGGTCAAAACAAGTCACCAGTGCCCATGTGTGCACAGTTGATTCAACAGTCAAAAACGGTCAATTGACTGATTTTGACCACTATAGCAACTTCCCACTAAAGTGCACTTAGAGTAGGAGGGTTAATTTTTTTATATGTGCAAACTGAGGAAATGATTTTCATGCTGGCATGACGAATAAATGAATTGAATTGAATTGAATTGAATTGTGGGAAATTATTATCCGTGTTTGTTGGCTTGTTGTTGGTTTTATTTTAATTTTATTTTAGGTAAAACTTGTAGCTTTGCATGGTGAGGAGGATGAGTTAAGACTAATTGCGGTGACACCATATGAAATTCTCAATTGAGTAGTAATTAGTTCTGAAAAGAACTGGAGGTACAACTCGACGTTTCAGTCAGTGTGTTCTGATCGTCCTCAGGAGAATGCCAGACTCTGGGAAATGCTGCTGCTTTTAGGCTGCTGGAGGATTATGCGATGACAGGATGCTGGAGGATTAGTTCGTTGAGGCGTGCAGGTGGGAACTGATGAGACTAGGATCTTTTCAGTTCTTTTCAGAACTAATTACTACTCAATTGAGAATTTCACATGGTGTCACCGCAATTAGTCTTACTTATTTATTTTTTTAATTTTTTTTTAAGGAGTTGATGGGGTTTATATACGTACATGTGTAAATCTTAGGGGAACACCAACTTAATTCATTTTATATGACACTTTGTTTTTAATGTCTAACTTGTTTATTTTGTTTAGCACACTGGCTTAGAATATGACAAGTATTTGAGGATGGTGGTGAAGACGCTTGAGAATGACCCAGAAATGAAGAAAAAACTGGACGAGTTGAGTCTGGATGATTTGAAGGTACGTGTATTCATAGAATGAGAGTCAGGATACTAGGCTTTGTATAGACCATTATCACAGAGTGGCCATTTTGATATTATAGTACATACATCTATGGAAATCAAACTAAAGCACAAGTCACAATAGACTGGTGCCTTTCAAACTATCAAAACATTTTACTGGAATTGAAGCTTCTATTTATACACAGTTTAATTAGGGTCTATTGAGCCAGATTGTAACTCAATTTGTTAAGGCGAACATTATCATTATTTAGTTGTATTGTATCTTTAACCCTAACTCCCTAGCCTTAATTACCAGGTACCTTCCTCAATCCTTTATAATCCTCCGAAATGTCTTTGTGCATAAAACTCACTGCCTCAATCCTTCATAATCCTCCAACTTGAGTTTATGCATGAAGCTCACTGCCTCAATCCTTCATAATCCTCCACTATCAAATGCATGACCCTCCTCAATCCTCCATAATCCTCCAATTGGTGATTTTCGAACGTGCCTCATTCCTCCAAAATCCTCCAAATCCTCCGGAGGATTATAGAGGATTTAGGAGGGTTAGGGTTAATAATAACAATAGTGTCAACTGTTTCACATGAGCAAAATGTATAATGTTAGTGTTTTTATCTGCATTTTTGTTCTTTTCACATGAGCAAAATGTATAATGTTAGTGTTTTTATCTGCATTTTTGTTCTTTTCACATGAGCAAAATGTATAATGTTAGTGTTTTTATCTGCATTTTTGTTCTTTTCACATGAGCAAAATGTATAATGTTAGTGTTTTTATCTGCATTTTGTTCTTTTCACATGAGCAAAATGTATAATGTTAGTGTTTTATCTGCATTTTTGTTCTTTTCACATGAGCAAAATGTATAATGTTAGTGTTTTTATCTGCATTTTGTTCTTTTCACATGAGCAAAATGTATAATGTTAGTGTTTTTATCTGCATTTTTGTTCTTTTCACATGAGCAAAATGTATAATGTTAGTGTTTTTATCTGCATTTTTGTTCTTTTCACATGAGCAAAATGTATAATGTTAGTGTTTTTATCTGCATTTTTGTTCTTTTCACATGAGCAAAATGTATAATGTTAGTGTTTTTATCTGCATTTTTGTTCTTTTCACATGAGCAAAATGTATAATGTTAGTGTTTTTATCTGCATTTTTGTTCTTTTCACATGAGCAAAATGTATAATGTTAGTGTTTTTATCTGCATTTTTGTTCTTTTCACATGAGCAAAATGTATAATGTTAGTGTTTTTATCTGCATTTTTGTTCTTTTCACATGAGCAAAATGTATAATGTTAGTGTTTTTATCTGCATTTTTGTTCTTTTCACATGAGCAAAATGTATAATGTTAGTGTTTTTATCTGCATTTTTGTTCTTTTCACATGGGCAAAATGTATAATGTTAAAGTTTTTATCTACATATTTTTTTCTTCTTTTCAGACGGGCAAAATGTCTGAAATCATGCATGGTGTCTCAGACAAGATTAGAGCCAGACTAGATGATTTGAAACGCACTGAGATTCAAAGATTAAGACAAGTTGCTAAACAACGTTTCCAACAAGCCAGTAAGTAGCCTACATTAACCCTAACCCCCTAGGCTCATTTTCTAGAAACCTTCCAAAATCCTCCAAAATCAACCGGTGTTCTATTTTGTGTGGTGCCCACTGCCTAAATCCTCCAAAATCAACCGGTGTTCTATTTTGTGTGGTGCCCACTGCCTAAATCCTCCAAAATCAACCGGTGTTCTACATGTATTTTGTGTGGTGCCCACTGCCAAACTCCTCCAAAATCAACCAACGTTACATTGGGCCATCCTGCCAAACTCCTCCAAAATCAACCAAGAAAAATTTCCTAACCTGCCAAAATCCTCCAAAATCAACCCAAAAAATTTTTCTGACCTGCCAAACTCCTCCAAAATCAACCAAGACAAATTTTCTGACCTGCCAAACTCCTCCAAAATCAACCAACGTTACATTGGGCCATCCTGCCAAACTCCTCCAAAATCAACCAAGAAAAATTTCCTAACCTGCCAAAATCCTCCAAAATCAACCAAAAAAATTTTCTGACCTGCCAAACTCCTCCAAAATCAACCAACGTTACATTGGGCCATCCTGCCAAACTCCTCCAAAATCAACCAAGAAAAATTTCCTAACCTGCCAAAATCCTCCAAAATCAACCCAAAAAAAATTTCTAACCTGCCAAAATCAACCAGAATCAACCAAATCCTCCGGTTGATTTTGGTTGAATTTGGAAGGTTAGGGTTAAAAGAAATTATGTAACAAAATGTGTTTAACAAAAACAAAATAAATAATATCAATACAAATTTTAAGTAGCTCAAATTGCAAAGACAGGTTTAAAAAGGTACATTCACACCAGCAGCAAGCCATACAACACATGGGCCACCATGTGTTGCATTAAAAATATGGGCCACCCCTAAATATCCCCACAGGAATACAAACTAACATCTCAGGAGACTGATATGGTGGAAAATGTTCATTTTGTCATACAATCTTTCAAAATATTTTGGCATTTTTTTGTGGATTTTCAAGTTAACTGTTTAATTTGTCTTGAATGTCAGTTTTCATTTTGTTAAATTTTTTAATTTTTTAGAATTAATTTTCCCCCTGATTTTCCCCAGTTCATTGAATGATTGATTGGTTAATTAATTGTGTAAAAATGTATGTCTTTATTCTTTCTAACTGTATTGATATACATGTAGAACACTAGATCCATTGCCTCACACGTGAAATTATCTGTCATATTATATGCAAGTGTACACTGTCAATGCACGCTTATTGCACAGATACTAAAAGTGTTTTCAATTTATCATTCATTTGCTCTAAAATTGGAAAATGTCATTCTGCATGCTAATCAAGTATTTGTTTGTTTTGTTGACATTGTGTCCCAAACATAATGGTTTTTATGTATTTGATCAACGCCACTGAAGTCTTTGCCGAGCACGGCACGGCTGAAGACAAGTTACTTGTAGGAGTGGAAGGTATAGGCGTGTTATGGACTGTTTGATTGTACGCAGATTGCATGTAGACTTGAGTGCTTGCATGAGTACTGGCAACAGGACAGATTAGTCATATTGCTTGATTGCATGTAATATGAGTGCTTGCATGGGTACTGGCAGCAGGACGGATGAATCATATTGCTTGGTTACAATACTTGAGTATGATTAGTTCAAAGACAAGAGGTTAGGCTGCATGATTGTGGGTGGGTTGCATGTAGACTTGAGCACTTACATGGGTACTTGCTTCATGATTTAATGTAGCATAACTTAGATTATAGCTATCTCCCCCCCTCCCCCCCTCCCCCCCCCCCCCCCATCATGCTCCATAATGCCCTTATCAAAGGTCATTAGGGTATACTGGTAGCACTTATACAAAAACCTTGCTTTCAACTCCTCAGAACACCTCGCCCCCCCCCCCTCCTGTAGTTTGGATGCAGTCTGTTAGTAGTGATCAGGTTCATGTTCAGAACATGAATGAGTTGATCTTTATACTGAAAATGGAAAATGTAGGATTTTTGACCTCATGAGCAGCATGGCCTTGGGAATACTTGAAATAAATTATTTTAGCATTTGAGTAATTTCTACAAATAATTGCTAGGAAGTTCATTTGACTTTGACTAAATATATTAAAATGCAGAAATGTGTAGGGCAATTAATTGCATACATGTAATAAGCACTGATAACTCCAGGATTAATGTGATGGTACCAAACATCTTGAGAAGTTATTCTGTCTGAAATATATTTAAAAAAAATCAAATATGGAATTGATCATAATCCGATGATCCATTGCCACGTTGTAATGAATTTACAAATCTGAATGCATTTTCATTATTATCTTGATAACCATAACCTTCCCAAATCCTCCAAAATCCTCTTTGCCAAAGTGAAGGATTTTGAAGGATTGAGGTTATGTGGAAATTGCAGTGGTGAAGGATTTTGAAGGATTGAGGGCAGATGTGATTATTTGCTTGGTGGATTATGGAGGATTGAGGTTATCAGGCTATATTTGACATTGGATGAAAATGGAGGATTGAGGTTACATGGTACATGTTGGTCTGTCCCAAAAATGATTCTGGAGGATTGAGGTTATTAGGCATACTTGCCTTCCTTCCTCTGTGGTACATGTACAACCATGTTTGTTATAGTGATTGCAAGGTCATTGCTTGGGTCAGTGGACACTGTTTATTGCTCCATGCATGCAGGGAGGGTCCCTGGCCCTGGGCCATGTACATGTATCACAGATGAGTAACACATGTGTGCATACATGTCATCATCTGCATACAATGGTAGTGGTCATTATGCTTGATTTACTACTGAAGGATTTTGGAGGATTCAGGTTATGTGTAAGCAAATGGGCCTAGGGAGTTAGGAAGGATTCAGGTTATGTGTAAGCAAATGGGCCTAGGGAGTTAGGAAGGATTCAGGTTATGTGTAAGCAAATGGGCCTCTAGGGAGTCAGGAAGGATTCAGGTTATGTGTAAGCAAATGGGCCTAGGGAGTTAGGGAGGATTCAGGTTATGTGTAAGCAAATAGGCCTAGGGAGTTAGGAAGGATTCAGGTTATGTGTAAGCAAATGGGCCTAGGGAGTTAGGAAGGATTCAGGTTATGTGTAAGCAAATGGGCCTATGGAGTTAGGAAGGATTCAGGTTATGTGTAAGCAAGTGGGCCTAGGGAGTTAGGAAGGATTCAGGTTATGTGTAAGCAAATGGGCCTAAGGAGTTAGGAAGGATTCAGGTTATGTGTAAGCAAATGGGCCTAGGGAGTTAGGGAGGATTCAGGTTATGTGTAAGCAAATGGGCCTAAGGAGTTAGGAAGGATTCAGGTTATGTGTAAGCAAATGGGCCTAGGGAGTTAGGAAGGATTCAGGTTATGTGTAAGCAAATGGGCCTAGGGAGTTAGGAAGGATTCAGGTTATGTGTAAGCAAGTGGGCCTAGGGAGTTAGGAAGGATTCAGGTTATATCTAAGCAAAATGGACTAGGGAGTTAGGAAGGATTCAGGTTATGTGTAAGCAAGTGGGCCTAGGGAGTTAGGAAGGATTCAGGTTATGTGTAAGCAAATGGGCCTATGGAGTTAGGAAGGATTCAGGTTATGTGTAAGCAAATGGACCTAGGGAGTTAGGGAGGATTCAGGTTATGTGTAAGCAAGTGGGCCTAGGGAGTTAGGAAGGATTCAGGTTATGTGTAAGCAAGTGGGCCTAGGGAGTTAGGAAGGATTCAGGTTATGTGTAAGCAAGTGGGCCTAGGGAGTTAGGAAGGATTCAGGTTATGTGTAAGCAAATGGGCCTATGGAGTTAGGAAGGATTCAGGTTATGTGTAAGCAAATGGGCCTAGGGAGTTAGGAAGGATTCAGGTTATGTGTAAGCAAATGGGCCTAGGGAGTTAGGAAGGATTCAGGTTATGTGTAAGCAAATGGGCCGAGGGAGTTAGGGTTAAGCCATAAAGAAAAAGTAACTAAAACTAAAAAGTTGGTTTTTGTAATATCTCTTGATTATTTTATTATAGTTATGGATGCATTGACAGACTATATTTCACTATAAGTGACTTATACATGTATGTGTTTGACCCCAAGAGTTCAATGCTACAGCACCCTCTTGTGTCCTACATAGGATTATTGTGTTCAGAATTAATTACAGAATTACTGCTGTCATATTCATGGCACTTAAGTGTTTATCATAAAGTATGCCTCCACATCCCCATCCATTAACAGATCATCGTTCTATGGATCAGAAATCAATCGATGACATGGTCGGTCACATCGACATCAACAGTATGGACCAATTTGGAGGCAAAGACTTTGAAAAACTCATCAAAAAGGTAATAAATGATTAATCAAATGTTTGTAGGAAGAATTCTGTAGTCAAAATTTTGTCCTTCACTGTTATGGCTTAATAATAATAATAATAATAATAATAATAATGTGGACTTATATAGCGCACGTATCCACCAAACTGGTGCTCAAGGCGCATTATATTATTACCCCTGCTCATCAGGCTCATAAATCATTCCTGAAACCATCTCAGCTCCCTGGGGAGTTATACAGCTCAATTGCTGCCATTACAGCGCATATATAGGGCTAATCAAACACAACAACCAACTCTGCCCTCACAGTTACCAATTTACCCCTAGGTGGAGAGAAGCAATTATGGTAAAGTGTCTTGCTCAAGGACACAAGCACCATAGTCGCGGTTGGGATTCGAACCCACATTCTGACGACTCGGCCATCAGAACACAAATCCGATGCACTAAACCGCTCGACCATGGCACTCCGCTCGACCATGGCTTGGTATACTTTATAGTTGTTTTGAATGTCTGTGAAAATAAATTAACAGACAACTCATACAGGACTCAAAGCAATGACCTCCTGCTTATAAGTGAGATATCTACACTAGTATTAGTGAGGTCATGAGTTCAAATATACACTCAAAAGCACAGTGATGAGCCTCATGGGTGAAGGCCAAAAGCACAGTGATGAGCCTCGTGGGTGAAGGCCAAAAGCACAGTGATGAGCCTCATGGGTGAAAGCCAAAAGTATCTCATATGTTTTCAGTGTTATATACAATATAAATGTAAAGTAATGAGCCTCTTCTTTACCCTCTGGTTGAGAAACAAGAACCCCCTCCCCATATTCAGCGGTGGGATATGCCCCCCAAAAAACATAGAGGGATGTTATTAGTAGTTTTTGCTTACAATGCAATAAACTTGTTATTGTAAACTTGGTGTAGATAGTTGCAAATGTGGTGGAGCAAACCAGTGACGTAAAGGTAATGTTGATCATGTGCAATGCAGACTTATTAGTAGTTAAATCATGCTGAAAGGCATGCATTGTCTGGCATCCATTCATGTGACTATGGTAGTTGCAGTTATACCATTAATGCTGGCAGTGATTTCCAGATAGCAGTCAAGTCTGGTAAGTGAAATAACAAGATAAGAAAGGCCAACATCTCTTCAGATTTATCCTGCCGGACGTGTAGCTGAAAATATGTTAAATGACCTTTTGACAAAAGTGTCCAATCATTGATTTGAGCTTCTTGGTCAAAGGTAGGTTTTTTATAGTCAAGTAATTTAAAGCATACATTAGCTTAACACAAGCTTAACAAATCATGCATTCCATAAAGCATTGTACAAACACAAGCATCAGTACTACTGACAATGCAGTAGAAGGCACGGAACCACCCTATGCATGTCCACTCCTTCAGCTACGTGCATACCACTGAGTCCGGTACATGTTATGTTGATAGACTTCTGTATGTTCTTTGAAACATCAGCACTTAGCAGACAGGAAGATTTCAAGAAGTTACAGTCTCATCTTGATCTGAATACTCGTAGTTTTGGAGACAAGGATTATGCCAATCTGATGCGAAAGGTACATGCATCTTAATATACCTTTGACCTTGTTTTCATAGCGAGGCTCAAATAAGGTCCAATATATACATGTATGTACTGGATGAATGAGGTTTTATTTGAGGCATACTTGGGGGTTTGCGGGATCCTTTCAGAGCAGAGTATTAGCCAGGACTTGGAGATACATGTAGGGCGTCCAAATTGGTTATTATCTGAAAAACAGCGTTTCCAAAACTTTAACTTACAATACTTTTGCATGTGTATTACAAATAAAACAGGGTGTTCATTTAGCAAACAGGGCATCCATAAGACACCCATAGGTATTGCTGGCTAATACTATGTGCCAGAGATTCTGTTATAGAGGTAAAGTATGTAGGCCTAATACCACTCAACTACTGCACTTTCATCGCTCTAAAATGAGGTTTACTATGTGCATTAATAGAGTCAATTGGGGAGGGATCCTGTCTGTCTGTGATTCTGTCACAGAGGTGAAGAAGGCGTTAACATTGCTTGTAGATCTTTATAAGCTATGCATTATCAATTGATTTAGGCACCTTCTCAAAACTATTCCCGAATAAGTTGCAGAAAAGTTTCTCCGCAAAGGGTATATAATTGCGAAAACGTTGAGGTCAGATTCTTTTGCTAGATAGATTTTTCCTCTATACAAAGTACACATTTATCCTCTGTAATGTTTATAGTCTCTTCACCGAGCAGTCTGCGGTTTGGCCAACTGATAAGATCTCATGGCCCTTTGCGGTTTGGAGAATCCAGGCAATGTTTACGAAATGTGACATGCATGATTTATTTTGTGAGAGTATTGTTCAAGGACAATCTAGGCTTACTTGATGTCAATGAAAGAGCCCGATCTTTAGCAACAGAACACATAGGTTTACTTTTAAATAAAAAGTTATTCAGATCCGAAATTATTCAATACCATGAAGATTTTAAGCATGAAATGTTCTTCGGCTATATATAGTAACAGCACAATGGTCAGTGAGATTTAACTGTAATTGTATTTAAACCTCGTTTTCAACTAAGGGGACCAGGGAATAATAATAATATGAATGTCAAAATTTTTACCAGAAATAATCATTTTTAGTGTCCAGAAACTACCACAGGTGGTAAAAAAAATTCACGTGTTTCTTTCTTCTAGGCCAAATTTCTTCATTATTTTTGCCAAATTGGAGTCATTCATGAAAGTTAAAACAGAGAAAATTTTCGGGTGCTTTTCTAAGTGAATTTTGCCGAGTGTTACGTTACTTTGTGGTATGATCTCTACGGTATGATCAAGCTTGATTTTGATTATTAAAAATTCGTCAAGAAAATGAGTAGCTCACCATGGTTGAAAGTGCAATCATATTGTGTGCTGAAATGATTCTAAATCTCACAACTACATATACAAATGAAGGCTCATTTTGTTAATTTTCAAAAACTTTTATTATAAAACGAAGTTAGTAATAAACGTTTCTAGAGTTCCTTTGAATACGGCCGTAGTGATCGTATGAAAGCCCACGTGTGAACTGAACACGGTACTATTGTGTATAGGGGGTGGCTCAATTGCTCAATGTTCGAACCCCCAAACTCGGGAGAAGAAAAAAAATAAACACGTGCAAAGCTAAAACAAACTGGGAGATTGTTGTGCGTTTTTCATTTCAGAAATTTCGTCTGTAGTTAATTCATCAGCAGAAAAATATTGCATGCACATAGAATTTAAGGCATTGCGGATGAAATCCTTACGGATTGCTGGGAAATATAGTTGCATGTACCATAGAGCAAGGACGCACATACAATGTAGGTAAATCAGTGCATGCTCGTGTTCACTGTTGCTCACTGGGCCAGTGACCAAACCGCAAATCCACCCAGCAGGGACCACCTGCTGGCTTCCAGTAGATAACGATCTCAATGTCTGTGGTTTAGTCTTCATGTAAACAAATTGCCTTTCTAGCTTCAATACTTCTCCGCAAACATATTCGCAATATATTTGGACTGCTTGGGGATATTTTGAGCATTGAAAAATCAACTGCGCGTAAATCTCTGCGCAAGTTATTCGGGAATAGTTTTGAGAGGGTGACTTAATTTTGCCCTACACCTATGTGTGTATAGCACTACATACTCAGTGCTTTCCTAGTGTCTGTGGAAAAAACTGCTTACTAGTGCATACGTCTTAACCTCTTGGCCACTGAGCTTGCCTGATGTCGATTGGCTGGCTAGAGTCCTATAGCAGTGGGTGCCGTGATATTTATAGTTTGATGCATTATCATTGAGGATTTGAGCAAAGTAGACGTAGAGCTTAAGAAGGAATTCAAACAACATGTTATTATTTTCTTTTCAAAGGCTACTGAGGATTTAGACAAAGCTGACGCAGGCCGTAAGGAAGAATTCAAACGATATGAAATGCAGAAGGAGATTGAGAGAAGACAGAAACTTGAGGCACTTGATGAAGAGAAGAGAAAAGCTGCTGAAAGGGAATACAAAGAGAAACATGATAAGAAGAAGGAACAACACCTTAAGCATCCAGTACGTAAGATCCATCCCCCTCCTTGAAACTAACCTCTTGTGTTCATTCACTGAACAGCATGACTTTACAACATGAGCAACACAATGTGCTTTATTTATTACGCCATTGTTTCTTTTCCTGAACAAAAACCTACCTATCTTTGTGGGCAGTGAACAGCCCAAGAATCCTGAAGGACCGCCAACCAGTTTTTCGTTTTCCTAGACTAATTATAAACAATTGTATGGTAATCATTGTCATCTAACTTGCTTGATTAGGCCCAACCTCAGCTTTTTATTTCTTCAATAATGGCTTAGCCTTATAGATAATTGTTCTAATAATAGAAGTAAAGACGTTAACTGTGGAGTACCTGTCATGTTTTCCTTCCATATCAACTGCAGGAACAGTTAATCATCTCCAACAGATGATGGTGAGAGCAGTGTTGTTGTACTTTGAATAATTAATTGATAATAATTAACCAAATTGAAACCTAATTTTTGTTTCTTAGAGGATGATCTTAACATGTTTTCACATAGTTATAAATGAATATTGATTTTTGCAGGTGAGTAAACAACAACTTGAGGAGGTATGGGAGGAGACAGATCACCTTGAGAAAGATGACTTTAATCCCAAGACATTCTTCCAATTACATGATACCAATAGCGATGGAAACCTTGATGTCTTTGAGCTTGAGGCATTGTTCGTCAAACAGGTGATGAGAAAAAAAAACACTCCAAGGGTTTTTCTCTTTTAATACAAAAATAAACCTGCCCAAATAAAGTGTAGACAAGTATTTAATGAAAGATTATAAGTGGGTGTGTCGGTTGGCTTTCTCTCCTATTATATTATTGGCATATTTGTAAATTTACATGAATGTTACTTTCCCAACTCCAGATGAGCATGACAACAAATACTTTGTACATTGTCTTCCATATTTGGGGGTTACTATAATGTCCCCCGTGCTCTGCCTTTCTGTTTTTTATCTTGTAGGTACGCAAATATTACGAATCGATTAATGACGGGAATCCCGATCCTAATGAAGTCCGAGAAGAGATGGCTCGCATGCGGGAGCATGTCCTTAAAGAGGTAATGTAAATTTTCTGTGGTTGTTGTAAAAAACATTTTATCTCTTTTTGTGTTTGTATGCACACAGGTTGAAAAGATGTATGCAGATCGGGAAAACGCTGACCCGAGAGAAAAGCTTGAGGAAATCTCTCGGATGAGAGAGCATGTTATGAAGGAGGTAACTGTCATTGCACCGCTATTTCTGTTTCATCTTTTTGATTGGCTGCCTGCAGTCATTCTCAGTTCTGATTGGCTGCCTGCAGTCATTCTCAGTTCTGATTGGCTGCCTGCAGTCATTCTCAGTTCTGATTGGCTGCCTGTAGTCATTCTCAGTTCTGATTGGCTGCCTGCAGTTATTCTCAGTTCTGATTGGCTGCCTGCAGTCATTCTCAGTTCTGATTGGCTGCCTGCAGTCATTCTCAGTTCTGATTGGCTGCCTGCAGTCATTCTCAGTTCTGATTGGTTGCATGTAGCCATCATGCTTGTTTTTGGTTGCCTATTTGTAAGCACTTCACTTTTTATTTGGGCTTCCTGTGGTCATTCTTGTTTTTGATTGGCTGCCTTAAGTTATGCTTTATTCTGATTGGCTGTTTACATTCATTATTGTTTGGTGAGTATTGCTATTTTTAATAAGTTGCATATAGCCATACTTGTTTCTGAAATAAATTCATGATTTAAATATTTAATTAGCTGCTTGTAATCATTCATGTTTTGTTTGGCTGTTCATAGTCAAAATGGTGGGAGAAGAGTGCATGTTTCCACCACATCCTTATTCCTCCACTATGCTGATAGTTTAACCTCGCTTCAGATACAAGATGGCTGATAGCTACATGTAGGGGGGACCTGGGAAATTAGATAATTTGTCCAGATAGTCACAGGTTTGCCAGCAGGGAAAAACTAATGAACAAAAGACAGTAGTGACATGTGTTTAAACTCAAACGTTCACCTGCTTGGAAATAGCCCTATGTAAACACATTACTTAAAAGGACATGATCGTCACAATCACAGCAGACTGTTGACAGGGCATGGAATCGATGCCCTAGTTTAAGATTAACACAGTGACTGAAAATTACTGGGTCATTTATGCAGCAGCAATGGCAATATGACCTTATCCATATGGGCTGTTATTTTCAGTCACTGAGTTAATCTAAAACTAGATTCCATGCCCTGTTGATCGTGACGATACTGTCCCTTTAATTTAACCATGTAAACACATTAACTTAAAAACCTTGCATCTAGGGCATGGCAAGCCTAAAATACGACACCTTGTAAAAGTAAGATACAACATTGGTAATTACCCATAAATGCCACGTCTTGTCAAAAGTGCTTTCATTTTAGGGAAAAAAAACAAAGTCTGCACATTCAGAAACAGTATCATGTTTTTTTAACAAAATGTGAATGTTATCCCACAATATCTCATGTCTTAAATTCCACATTGAGATGAAACTTTAACAGGTTGATTGTCTAATGTAATTCTTTATTCAAAAAACTAAGCATATCATAAATGCATTTTTGCCAATATTACTAATGTTGTAACTTCCTACCATCCTTTTATTATAGCAAGAGTACAGCACTCTTAACTTGCTAGCTCCCATACTTTGGCACAAGGTATTAAGGGCCGGTCACACTGCAGCGATAACGAGTAAGGAGAACGAGAACGCTGCTAATGAATACCATCGATTGGTTAAATAAGCGTGCGCGTATTCCGCGCGGTACAATTTAACCAATAGAATGCGTTCTTTTGCATCGTTTTTGTTATCGTTACTTATAATCACTGCAGTGTGACCGGCCCTTTAGCCAGCATTTAGAAATACATGTAGGGTGTCCAAATTTGCTGGAAATTTCAAAACAGGGTGTCCAAAAGACACCCAGACACCCCTCTGGCTAATACTATGATTCCAAAAGACACCCAGACACCCCTCTGGCTAATACTATGATTCCAAAAGACACCCAGACACCCCTCTGGCTAATACTATGATTCCAAAAGACACCCAGACACCCCTCTGGCTAATACTATGATTCCAAAAGACACCCAGACACCCCTCTGGCTAATACTATGATTCCAAAAGACACCCAGACACCCCTCTGGCTAATACTATGATTCCAAAAGACACCCAGACACCCTATGGCTAATACTATGATTCCAAAGACACCCGACACCCTCTGGCTAATACTATGATTCCAAAGACACCCAGACACCTCTGGCTAATACTATGATTCCAAAAGACACCCAGACACCCCTCTGGCTAATACTATGATTCCAAAAGACACCCAGACACCCCTCTGGCTAATACTATGATTCCAAAAGACACCCAGACACCCCTCTGGCTAATACTATGATTCCAAAAGACACCCAGACACCCCTCTGGCTAATACTATGATTCCAAAAGACACCCAGACACCCCTCTGGCTAATACTATGATTCCAAAGACACCCAGACACCCTCTGGCTAATACTATGATTCCAAAAGACACCCAGACACCCTCTGGCTAATACTATGATTCCAAAAGACACCCAGACACCCCTCTGGCTAATACTATGATTCCAAAAGACACCCGGACACCCCTCTGGCTAATACTATGATTCCATAAGACACCCAGAGCGCCCTCTGGCTAATACTAGGATTCCGAAAGACACCCAGACACCCCTCTGGCTAATACTATGATTCCAAAAGACACCCAGACACCCTCTGGCTAATACTATGATTCCAAAAGACACCCAGACACCCCTCTGGCTAATACTATGATTCCAACAGACACCCAGACACCCCTCTGGCTAATACTATGATTCCAAAAGACACCCAGACACCCCTCTGGCTAATACTATGATTCCAAAAGACACCCAGACACCCCTCTGGCTAATACTATGATTCCAAAAGACACCCAGACACCCCTCTGGCTAATACTATGATTCCAAAAGACACCCAGACACCCCTCTGGCTAATACTATGATTCCAAAAGACACCCAGACACCCCTCTGGCTAATACTATGATTCCAAAAGACACCCAGACAACCCTCAGGCTAATACTATGAATCCAAAAGACACCCAGAGACCCGTCTGGCTAATACTATGATTCCAAAAGACACCCAGACACCCCTCTGGCTAATACTATGATTCCAAAAGACACCCAGACACCCCTCTGGCTAATACTATGATTCCAAAAGACACCCAGACACCCCTCTGGCTAATACTATGATTCCAAAAGACACCCAGACACCCCTCTGGCTAATACTATGATTCCAAAAGACACCCAGACACCCCTATGGCTAATACTATGATTCCAAAAGACACCCAGACACCCCTCTGGCTAATACTATGATTCCAAAAGACACCCAGACACCCGTCTGGCTAATATTATGATTCCAAAAGACACCCAGACACCCCTCTGGTTAATACTATGATTCCAAAAGACACCCAGACACCCCTCTTGCTAATACTATGATTTCAAAAGACACCCAGACACCCCTCTGGCTAATACTATGATTCCAACAGACACCCAGACACACCTCTGGCTAATACTATGATTCCAAAAGACACCCAGACACCCCTCTGGCTAATACTATGATTCCAAAAGACACCCAGACACCCCTCTGGCTAATACTATGATTCCAAAAGACACCCAGACACCCCTCTGGCTAATACTATGATTCCAAAAGACACCCAGACACCCCTCTGGCTAATACTATGATTCCAAAAGGCACCCAGACACCCCTCTGGCTAATACTATGCGTTGGCCTCCCAAGCCCCCAGACACCCCTCTGGCTAATAATATCCTTTGGCATCCCAAGCCCTCCCATACATACCACATGCCTTCCTACCATTTCCCATAGTGGTCCATATTCCATGGTAAGGTTATTTTTCCCCCTTTTTGTCACGTTTGTGATGGCTACTGAGTCAATGAAAGTCAATTTGCTATTTTAGCATATATTTTATACTTCTAGCATTAATGTCTATTTTGACAGATATCTATTTTGGCAGGTAAATGTCATAATGGACTGAAAATACATTTTATAATTGACCAGCAAAGAAAAAGTTGCTTTGATACCCATTCCCTTACGCGCTGTTGGACGGAAGTCACTGCCCAGACCTTTGTGTGATACCACTTCCCTCATACCCATTCCCTTATGCACTGTTGGACGGAAGTCACTGCCCAGACCTTTGTGTGGTACCACTTACCTCATACCCATTCCCTTACGCACTGTTGGACGGAAGTCACTGCCCAGACCTTTGTGTGATACCATTTACCTCATACCCTTTCCCTTACTCACTGTTGGATGAAGTCACTGCCCAGACCATTGTGTCATACCACTTACCTGATACCCTTTCCCTTACGCACTGTTGGATGGAAGTCACTGACCAGACCATTGTGTCATACCACTTACCTCATACCCATTCCCTTACGCACTGTTGGACGGAAGTCACTGCCCAGACCATTGTGTCATACCACTTACCTGATACCCTTTCCCTTACGCACTGTTGGATGAAGTCACTGCCCAGACCATTGTGTCATACCACTTACCTCATACCCTTTCCCTTACTCACTGTTGGATGGAAGTCACTGCCCAGACCATTGTGTCATACCACTTACCTGATACCCTTTCCCTTACGCACTGTTGGATGGAAGTCACTGCCCAGACCATTGTGTCATACCACTTACCTCATACCCTTTCCCTTACGCACTGTTGGATGGAAGTCATTGACCAGACCATTGTGTCATACCACTTACCTGATACCCTTTCCCTTACTCACTGTTAGATGGAAGTCACTGCCCAGACCATTGTGTCATAACACTTACCTCATACCCTTTCCCTTACTCACTGTTAGATGGAAGTCACTGCCCAGACCATTGTGTCATACCGCTTACCTGAAACCCTTTCCCTTACGCACTATTGGATGAAGTCACTGCCCAGACCATTGTGTCATACCGCTTACCTGATACCCTTTCCCTTATGCACTATTGGATGGAAGTCACTGCCCAGACCATTGTGTCATACCGCTTACCTGATACCCTTTCCCTTACGCACTATTGGATGAAGTCACTGCCTAGACCTTAGTGTGATACCACTTACCTCATACCCTTTCCAAGTGTCATACCACTTGTTGTTCAGATGCACATATGTTACTTTGTTAAGGCTGCACTGAATTAACCTAACATATGTTGTTATTAACTCTCCTACTCACATTTCATTGTGTAAGTACTTTTTACATTTTAAAAACTTTCAAAGGGTTTTGAGGGATCAAACTGTATAAGATTTAAACTATAAAATATTGGTATTCTCAAAAACATAAGTGATCACAGCTTTATGTAAAACCAACTTGGTATAAAGTTGATGATTGTATCAAACATCCGATCAAATATTTATTCCTATGAGGCTGTTGTTTTAGTAAAATCATTGAATTTTTTTTACCAGTTGATTTTTCGATTTCTCAATTTTTTACATCAAAATATTGCAGTCAAGCAACTCTTTCCCAGTGTACATATTTGTTCCAATTTCTTTAATAGATTGACACGGACAAGGATCACATGGTCAGCAGAAAAGAATTCTTGGCAGCAACAGAAGCCGATGACTTTGAAGAAGACAAAGGATGGGAAGTAAGACAAAAAATTCCTAATTAGTTAAAAATGTTTCGCTATTTTGGTTTTTTAAATTTACCATGGTGAAGTTCAAACAAATTAGTTTTGAATCAGAACATTGTTTTCTTTTAAGAAATGAAAATAAATACATGTACTTTGAAATAATATTTCACTAAATAATAGAAGCCTTGTTGAGCAGTAATTAAATTGCCATATGATTTTATGACAGGACATGGATTTGTAAAACCATTATTCCTACAACTATTCCGTATATTGACAAAACAATGATAAAAGAAAAATTTAACCCTCCTACACATGGAGGCCACTCCGATCCACATAATTCTGTTCTTGAGCAACCTTCAATACATACATGTACAAGCCTGCTGTCCTTTCCAAGTAATCTTACAAAATAAACTGTGTGCCACCCAAGGCCACTGTAAATGTTTGAACATATTAGTATGGCCTGCAATGTATCAATGGAAGACCACTTTACCCTGCAATCTCAGTGGTGTGACAGTGCACAGAAGGGTAACTATAGGAGGCTACTGGCAACAGCTAATGGCTTGGAGTGGCCTGAATGGGTTGTTTCAAAAATTGCACTGATTGTAGGAGGGTTAATAAGTCAATTTTCAAAGTGCGGAAATTCATTTTCTTTGTACACTCATTTTAACATAAGTGAAATTACATGTTGTATTCAGTCTCGTTATTATAATGTTTTATTTAGGACATTGAAGAGCAAGACATCTACACAGAAGATGAACTGGAAACCTATGAGAAGAATATAGAAAAGGAGATGAGGAATCTTAAACTGAAAATGCAACAAGAGCATGAAGTCTTCAAGCAGCAGAAGATACAAGGAGCTAGGGATCCAGTTGTGATGAAACAGGTAAAGAATAATACAAACATTCTCCTTCACCAAAGGTTACTATGTCACTCTTACTAAGTAATGCATGTACTATGCATGTTATCCACGTTACAGGGGGGCATTCCTAGTGCTGAGAAAATGGCTGAACAGGCTCTTCAAAATGCAGCAGATAAGGAAGCGGAACAATTCCATCAAGTCAATGAACAAGTGCAAAATATGGTCAAACAAGTAGCGGATCAAGCCAAACAAGCAGCCGGTCAACAACAACAACAACAACAACAACAGGTAAACACAATCACATTTGAAATCATCCAACAATAACTCACAGTCACAGACTAACTGACTTTTACAAATTTCTTCATATTTTTTCTCTCTTCTGTTTTTATTTTGTGATGGTGTCCTTGTCACAAAGTATCGATTTCTATAACTGACTGAGGATTTATGACTTCACAGAGTGACTAATACAAGTTTATGTTTTTATATGGGTCATCTGAGCATACATAATGAAAGTTAACTGAAATGATCAAGCTAGAGTGAAACCAACAGCAAGAACATCCCAATCCTGCAATAATTTAATCATTTTCAAAGATCTAAGCTAATATTGCACTGAACGGAAAAACACAGCCCTTTGTTAATCATTGTGAGACTTTGTGAAAATATTTTAAATTATTTGTGTGGCGGTCCAGGAAAACCCAACACATGGTCAAATTTTTACAATTCTTGTTGAGCATTTTATCAAGTAATACACCCTTTACTGATCTCATAACAATTTTAATGAGTTCAATCTTCAAACCACAACTAAAGTTATGACCTTTCAAAGACGGTTCTAAAACCCACAAACGGAGAAATTAGGCTTCAAAGTTGGCTATGCAGTAAACGTAAATCCCTTGAATTGAGGTGAAATTGACATAGTAAAAATAGTGTAAAAGTGTTTTTCATTTCTTTCAAACTAAGATTTTTCACATAAAGGAGTTATGGTCAATTTTTACGTAAATCGGTCCATAATTACAAAATGTGCGTGGCGACTTCCGACGGGTTTTCCCCGACTGCCACACATTTACATTTGAGCTAAAACGTCCACAAGTTTGTTTCTATGCAATAATCACAATCCTCATCAAGTATGATTGAAAACAAATTTATTTATCAGTAAACATCGAGCCTTCAAGAAACTACTAATATTTACATATTCCTTTTTTTCCCTTCAGTCTTAACACAGCTGTCTTTGCACTATTGTTTTAAGTACAAGTCATCACCTAACCCCTCCCAAAAAGATATTAATTAAAATTGTTGAATTATCTGTATTAACCCTCCTACTTCTGGTACCTTTTTCATACAAGTTGATCTACCATTTGAAACCATTCGCTTTTGTGGTTTTGAATGGTGAAATAACTGTGTACAGTATTGATTTCCCCAAATGGTTTTGAATGGTAGGTCAGCTAATACAAAACCTTGTTTGGATCTTTCCAAATGGTAGTACAGCAGATACAAAACCTTGTTTAGATACTTATAAGTGGTGAATCAATGGACCCTCTATACATTTGAATGGATTTGAATGGTAGTAAAGCTTGCTACCAACACTGTTCAAATGGTATCACCATGTGTGTAAAAAACCAATGAGCATTTTGGTGGAAATTTTGAATGGTTTCAAATGGTCAAACAGTAGGAGGGTTAATGCCACTCTGCTGTAATAGGTGAATTATTTCACACTGTATTTGCATATTAAAGACTAAGAGATTGGTTTTCAGTAAAAAATATCAAAGCATTGATGAATGATGATCCTTTTGTTTTTGCCCTATAACTGAAAACTCAGTGAAAAGACAAAACCCAAAGAAGGTAAAGTTTATGTTTATAAACAATATGAAATGTTGGAGTTGAGTCGTTCATTTGCATGCAGTGATTGTTTGTTGTTTGGTATATGGGACGGAGTTTTGCAGTGTATAGTTTGCAGTGTTCTGTCTTTTGCACCAAATACATGTACACCTACGAAGCCCATCAACCAAACAGCACACAGTTACACCAGTTATTACTCAGTCTGAGTTCTTCATAATCTACCAAGCCCATCAACCAAACAGCACACAGTTACACCAGTTATTACTCAGTCTCAGTTCTTCATAATCTACCAAGCCCATCAACCAAACAGCACACAGATACACCAGTTATTACTCAGTCTCAGTTCTTCATAATCTACCAAGCCCATCAACCAAACAGCACACAGATACACCAGTTATTACTCAGTCTCAGTTCTTCATAATCTACCAAGCCCATCAACCAAACAGCACACCGATACACCAGTTATTACTCAGTCTCAGTTCTTCATAATCTACCAAGCCCATCAACCAAACAGCACACAGATACACCAGTTATTACTCAGTCTCAGTTCTTCATAATCTACCAAGCCCATCAACCAAACAGCACACAGATACACCAGTTATTACTCAGTCTCAGTTCTTCATAATCTACCAAGCCCATCAACCAAACAGCACACAGATACACCAGTTATTACTCAGTCTCAGTTCTTCATAATCTACCAAGCCCATCAACCAAACAGCACACAGATACACCAGTTATTACTCAGTCTCAGTTCTTCATAATCTACCAAGCCCATCAACCAAACAGCACACAGATACACCAGTTATTACTCAGTCTCAGTTCTTCATAATCTACCAAGCCTATCAACCAAACAGCACACAGATACACCAGTTATTACTCAGTCTCAGTTCTTCATAATCTACCAAGCCTATCAACCAAACAGCACACAGATACACCAGTTATTGCTCAGTCTCAGTTCTTCATAATCTACCAGTGATCTTTCTATTCAGTTACCATAACAATATGTATTTTATATTTGTTTTGTAGAGCATTCTTTGTTTGTTGTTTACCTACATTGTATTTATTGCTGGTTATGTGACATTCAGTGTACTTCCTTCATCAATATGAAATAGGGATTTTATTCCATTGCATGTATTCACATTTCTTCTCCACATTTTAATTGCCAGTTTGTGGATGTTTTGACCTTTGATCTATATGCTAATAGAAATGTGCATATTTACATACAAATGCTTTGTACATGATCGTCTTGATTGTAACCACCAGTTCTTTTTAGAATTAATAACTACTCAAAAGAGAATTTTTCACATGGTGTCACTGCAAACACTCTTTACTTATCCTTTTTTCACCATGCAAAGCTACAAATCTAATTCTCCTAATTGTGTTGTCTTTGGTTACCAATTATTACAAGGGTGTGGTTTTGACTTTTCATGCTGCTGTGACACTGAGTTCCTTTTGTGTTCTCACAAAACAGCGCCCTCATGTGTGAAGGATAAGCATGACTATTTTTTTTTTAAATGAACAGTACTCAATCTTCACTTTTGTCAAAAATAGTCACCCATTTTGTTAAAAGTGACCAGAAGCATGGATATTTGCTAAAATATGTATTTTCATAAAATAACATTTAATTGAGCTTTAATGCATTACCTGTTTAGAGTGTTGTTTTATCAATTCAGTGAGTTGAAGTTCAATGTTCATTTATTTCCACAGTATCAGAATTCATCAAAGTATTACAAGTATTGAAATAAAAGTATTACAATAGGAAGTTAGCTATTGAGTTGAAATTATTTTCTTCATGTTTTTGTTTCAGCAACAGGCACAGGTCGATGCCCAACAGCAAGCGCAACTAAAGGCACAGCAAGCCCAACAGCAAGCCCAACAGCAAGCCCAACAGCAAGCCCAACTAAAAGCTCAGCAAGAGGCTCAGCAACGAGCCCAACAGCAACAAGCCCAACAGCAACAAGCCCAACAACAAGCCCTAAAACAAGCTGAACTAAGAGCCCAACAACAAGCCCAACTAAAAGCCCAGCAGCAACAAGCCCAACAACAGCAACAAGCCCAACAACAGCAACAAGCCGAACAACAGCAACAAGCCCAACAACAGCAACAAGCCCAGCAACAGCAACAAGCCCAACAACAACAACAAGCCCAACAACAACAACAAGCCCAACAACAACAACAAGCCCAACAACAACAACAAGCCCAACAGCAACAAGCCCAACAAGGCCAAACAGGAGCCCCAGGCCCTGCAGGAGGTCAAAATCCCCCTGGAGCTCAGTAATTCAGAGCATAAAAACTGTAAAACATTCCGCTTTTGATCAGGATCATCGGTAAAGGGGAGAATCAGTTAATAGCGCAATGAAGAATTTATTTTTGTAATGTTCAGGGGCTTGTCACTCCATGGGACCTTTCAGTAGGCATGGTTACTGTGATATCACATAGGGTTCGGTCCCTGCAGTATTTTAATAGTTACAAACAAAACCACAATTATGAAATTTTGTAAATTATTTAAATACGGAACTGGATGAAGTTGGCATTTTTTATGATAATACTTTTGGTTAAAATTGCAGCTAGCTTCAGAGAAAAATTGTACTAAAACTAAAATCGTAATAAACCTCTATGATATCATTATGTTAACATAATAGAGAATTATTTCATCCATTTTGCCTTTGAGAAAGAACCTGCTTGGTTTGAAAGGTAAGGCTTATAACTATTACGTTAACCTTTATGATCGAAAATATACATGGGCCTTATGTGTTTGTTTGTATTCAATATGGATTTAATATTAGGATCTTTTTGCTATTAAATGATATCACAGCTAACCATGCCTATAGCTGTTGCTTTACTTTTCCTCGGTAGATTTATAAATTTATGTATGTAGTCTTTTAATCAGCATTGTGAGTTTCTAATCTTCGTAGTTTAAACAAATGTGATTGAAAATATACTACTCAAAAAATTTTAGGGAACACCGGAATAATCTCAGTTAAAGCAAGATCATTTATTTCAGATAAACACAATGTTTCACAGAATTGATGAGAAACAACTGCACAATGAAACAGATGATAAAGGATGCATGTAGTGATTACACATTTCATGACATGACTACTGAAAGAGAGAGGGGGTTGCAAATGAAAATCCCGGTTCATGGAACCTTTCAAACCTATTTGATGTAAAAAATCCGGTGTTCCATAAATTGTTTTGAGTAGTATATATGTATGAGTCTGAGAGGGAAGTAATGCTGCATTCCAATTATTTTGTATTTTGCAGCTGCTAAGAGCACACAGATTTGCTGCTTGGCAAAAAAATATGTCAAATTGTTTATTGCTTCTAGCTGGTTCTCATCCCAATATTGCTTAGAAAATCAATTTGCTTAGCAGTATTTTCTGTTTAGTACCTATATGAAATTAGCACCATGTCGTGAACTGAAGTTTGTCAATGTTAACTTGAGCAGGCCTGTGATTCTCAGGATGTTTCCTGATTTCAGGATTTTTTATAAATCTCCCCTTGCCTCAGAATTTCTTGAAAGAAGAGAAGTAGCCACCAAGGAAAGAAAGAAGTACCCTATGTTGTGTCTAAACCTCTAGTTTCGTGTTTGTGGGGATGTGGAGAGTCTGTAAATCCTCCAAAATGAAACATCCAGGAGGTTCAGGGGGCTTTGTCGTTTAGGCCAAAGGGAGACCCAGGCCCGCTACCGACTTTTCAGGATTTTTTACTTTTGCCAAATCACAGCCATGCTCGAGTTCACAAAGACGACTGCACACTACAATGACAATAGGTATAACAAGTCATGAACACAATTAACTTCATCTCATTAGAGTGTGGCTTTATTCTCATGTATATAGGACTTTATTAAAATGTTTTAAAACGCATGACTTTACAAATCTTTTTTTGTTGTATTTGGACTGCACAAGTCGTACTCAAAACTAGAATATGGTAAACATTTCGGTCGATGTCAACTTTACTTCTATTCCTTTTGGGATATAGTTTGATCCAGATTGAAACCCTATTCTGTTAATGAGGAAACCAATAGACCCCAATCGGAAAAACAATTGTGCTTTACAAATAAAATTTCATATCAAAGATCTCTTGAGAGTCAACTGGAAACGGCTACAATTTATTTCAAACAACTCAGTTTTGTTATATTTATGTTTGTTTTTCTCACGTCTTCTGGCTTTGAGTTTTATATTTCCTCCAAATCTAAGTGGTGTATCTTATGTGTATATTAGTAATTTATGTTCAGATATGTTCTGGTGCCCAAGTGATATTATTCAAATGTTAGATTATTTTAATTATGCATTATTGGAATTGTTCTTTGTTTGCCTTATGCATTTCATCTTCATTGTACAGTGCTCACAATTGGTCAGTTGAGTTGTGGATTTATGAATATTCAGCGGTGCTCACCTCTGCAATCTTGGATTGTTTAGTCATTCTAATTGATTCAGACTTGCTACCCCAAAAGACATTGGATTATTCGGATATTGTATGTATGTGGGTGTGGCTTATTGGCCACACCTTCACTTTGAATTAACACACCCCCTTCCCAGTGTGCATTACATGACATTCCAAACGGGTCCATTTCCTCATAATGCAATGTTGACTGTAGGAATAGTTAATACCTGTGGGTGTGGCTTGTATGGTCACACCTTCATCTTAAATTAACACAAGGTCACTCCCATTTCAAGAATGCATTTAATAACTTTGTGAACGTGTTCAGCACTACATTATGTAATATCAGCCACATCCAAATACCAGGATCGTTTCATGTTATTTGCTATTACCAAAACAAAATATTCTCTGCAAAGTTGTAGGCTAAGCTCTCCTGCTTTGGCGGTGTATTATAATTATTATTGTAATGTTATTTATTTTATTGTAAATGCAGTTTGCTCATGTTCACATCACCCTCCATTAGGTATTGATCTAAAACGCCAAAAAAAAACGACGTCACATTTAACGGAGGCTGCCAGGAAAAACTGGCATAGCGCTGAGCATTGTCTTGCGAAAAAAAACTTTACCTCTACTTTGAAATATGCAAATGAATGAAACCCAAAATTGCTTTGCAAGCTTCTTTAGATGTAGTTAGTCGTGTATTTAGAATTATCCTCAGTCATCAATATTGAGCTATCATTATGCAATCATTTCATTTCTATTCCAAAACTTTTTAAACATTTTGTTATGTTTAGATGACAAATTGGAAGAATGACAAATAAAACATGTTCGCTGATGTTGATATGTTACTGTACATGTTTTATTGATCTTTGTTGGTTAATTTGTATCCATTAAATTGTTTTTTTTTTTCATTTATTTATTTGTTTTTCGGGGGGGGGGGGGGTGTCACATTACTGGTACTCCCCATGTGACATAAAAGCACTTTAGACAAAATAAATATCAGGATGATTGTTTGGTTTGCATATGACAACAAACCAGAATATTGTCAAAAATTAATAATAATACAAATAGTTAAACGTTGAACAAAAAATTGACACCAAAAACACAGTTTATTTACTGAGATGTTCAAATTTTTATACATATCAAAGAGGTATTATGATCTGAAATCCAATATAAACATTGAGCGCAAAACGTACAATAATTCGTCATCGAAAAGCGATATTTAACATAACAGAGTAGGCAGTAGGTCTATTTTATTATAGCAATTTTATTCAATAAAGGGAGTAGGCCTACTTCAAAAAAGATATTCTTCGTGAAATATTTTCATATATCATTACTCGAAATAAAGATATTTAGGTTAATACCAACGGTGTATCTTCCTTGAACGTTTTTCCCCAATATGACCGCTCTTTTGACGGAATGACCAAAAACAAAGGTTTTTACATTTCAAGAATCGTCGAACGGAAACAGAATTTCAGTCCCCTAGTAGAGGCTCTGATTGGTGGACTTACGCGTCCTGCGTACCACGCATTCAATGTTTTCATGTGCTTTTTTGCTATCGTCCTTTTCAAACATTGGTCACGCGATCGCATGCAGCTGTTGGCAACCAATCAGAATGCCTACTCTGTATTGTATGACACTTTCCGTGTTAAATCGGTGCTATCGGTGTTAAATGTTGTGCATCTGCAAGAAAACCATAACTCATACATCAAATCAATGTTTTTAAAAGAGTGCTTAAAATCTAAATACAGTTAACACTAGGAATCTAAATACAGTTAACACTAGGAATCTAAATATTTATTAACATATGTATAGCAAAAATAACTTATGAGCAAAACTGATAAAAATAGAGGTTAAATATTATTAGTTAAGCCACTACGTGTCAAAAGTTAACCCTAGTATATCTTCTTGGTTACCAAGCTGCTCATCTTATGTTGACAAATCTTCAACTTCTAACCATCATCACTTTACCCGTAAATATACTTGTCAATTGTATCGTAAACCGCTTTTATCTGCAATTAAGTATGCAGTACAAACAATCACTTTTAGAATTGTTTTTTATTAATCACAGTTCAAGTGGCCGATTGCTGGGCTAATAATCAAACCACGCCTCCCAATAACACGTAAGAATGATATTTCTGACAATAGGCTATATTCTGATCCAGCCTGTTACCAAAAGTAGGCATAAGGATTTACCAATAGACTTACACTATACCTGGTAACTTTGGGGTTAATATAAATCCAGCTTTGCAGGTTTATAGTGAAAACACTGCTTTCTTCGTATCACATCTAGATCCACTTTGCATCCACATCGAATGTAGGCAACGCCATTTTTCTTCAACCATCGCAGTTAGTGTTATTATGATATTAAACTTGACTGAACGAACGGCTTAGTCTTGAGCCCACACATAAGCAAATAATTGTTGCGCACATGACTGTGTAGTGCCAACAAATAAAAAAGGCTTGACGCCAGACCAAGCATATCTTAGTCTTGAGTCTTGCTAAGGGTGGACAAGGACTATAGCCAAATCAGGATTTGTCTTACTTAATTTAACGACTAACAAGAGGTCAATCAACTATATAAGATATTTTACAATTCAATTGATTTATTAAAAATACAATATAAACATCAGTTTTACAGTGATTCTTTTCAAAACATCATTTCAGTTCCTGTTCTCAAAATACTTGTATTTTTTTCATTACTTTCTTCTCAAGATCAAATCTTTTCAATTGAATGAGAATCGTAAGTGCGGGACAATAAATATACCCCCCAAAATGGCTAATAATGTAACCTGTACCACAATACTGGTGGTTCACAATGGAACACGGACCATTTTGTCTTCATTTAAACTGCATTGTGTGGAAACGACATTTTGATAACTCTTTTGTCATTCTGGCAAAATTCTGTGCGTAACATCAGGTACGATTCAGATTCCAACAGACACAAACTATTAAGACTGATACTGGTTGCTATGAACTTTTTGTCTCACAGGAAAATATGACCCAGAAGTGAGATCTGAACTAAATACTGTATGCTTTCAGGGAATATGTACCAAGTACGCTGTTTGTAGATTAGATTGCTACTTATTTTCTCTGTCCAATTCTTTAGAACAAAGCTTCAGTCTCGATGAGCCAATTTCAGTTATCTAACATACTAGCCACCCCAAAGAATGGATCGACCTTTCGTTTACGGCACTTCCTAAGCACTCTGCGGTCTCCTGGTGCCTTGAACGAATACTGGGTCTCTCCTACACCTGGTGCGCCATGGAAGCCGCCTATGTCCGCCTTGGTACAGTAGACATACTGGCCATCTGGCCCCTCACTTATGCACCTGAGATGGGACAACGAGAAATATGTTCAGTATACCACAGATGTATCAATAAAATATTTGCTATAATGGAGTTCGTTATAGTGACATACGACTGTACTCAATATAAAAGACTGTTGCGGTGACACCGTGTTTTTCACATGGTCACCGCAACCAGTCTTTACTTATCCTTTTCACCGTGCAAAGCTACAAATATTACGTACTCAATATAATGTAATAAAATAAAATAAATAAAAAACAAGGTTTCTAATGCTGACCTGCAGTAGTCATCTTTCCCGTCGCCGTCCTCGTCTTTCATATACCACGTGTCCATCTGGCCCACGTCAAACATTTCTCCTGATACATAATTATACTCATTGTGTCCAGTGGTGCCAGCCAGAGCACAGGCTAGCTGCAAGGAGCTGTCTAAGCCACGGGTAGTTGTCATTACAATACTGCCGAATCAGAAAAAAGGGCCAGTTAGTGGTGTCACTGTGAGACTTAGGGTTCGAATACATCCCCAATGTATTACGAATACAATGACATTAGTTTAAACAATACATGAGGCCTATGTGTAGACTTCACAATCGGTCACAAAAAGAAGACAATGGTTCTGTACAAAATACAAACGCTAAGAATAGGCCTAACATGAGTTAACAATAAAAATTAGGTCGTAATAGCATTTTTCTTCATACTATTGTCGTAATTAATCCTGATTCTTTTGAAATCAGGCTTCGGTACACGTGGTCAATTAATGTGATACTGACCGGCAGTAGTCGTTGGCGGCGCCCTGTCCCGACACATCAACCCATCCCCGGAAGTATCCCTTTAATCCTGCGTCTGTGATGTCATAACGTCGAGGTTTGATGTCAGCTTTCTGCCCATCAGCGCAAGAGGGTGCAATCTGGGTCTCTGGAGAAAAGATTCAATACATTGATTAAAATTGTTATACAGGAATAATCAAATCAATGAAAGCTGCCTATTACACTGTATTTTTAGTTGCAAATGAAGCATGGAAATATAATATTTTATACGAAAGTGTGCATGTGTACCAAACCCTGAAGGGGCAGTCAGCGGCAGGTAACCCTTCTCACCTTGACATTGTTGACATGCTGTGCTGACAGCATCTGGTTTCATTGACGGTCCTACTATAACTTCGTTAGGCGATGTGGTCGTGTTGTACAACACATTATTGTCTGTGGCAGGTGTAGTTGGTACTTCTAATATAACATCAACAAATTAAAGAAACAAGAATGTTCCATGTGTTATTAGCATTTATACAGCTATAATGAACATCGCTAAACCTTAATGATAACACAAATACATTATAACGAACAACCTGTATGTGGATCAAATTCATTTATCGTTGTTTTGTTGTTGTTGTTTTTTTCATTTTGTGCTTCTCGTCATTCTATATGCCTACTATTCTGTCCCTACTCTTGTTCATCGCGTAACATATTTTTAAAGTAAATGTGTTTGCACTATTGGAATAAATCTTCTTATTAATGTATGTACTGAATCCTAAACTTACCTCGACTTATATTGACCATGGCAATTGAAGATACCACAAAGAAATCATTACTGAACATACACCCATATTTGCCCTCGTGTTGTTTCGTCATTACATTAACTAACAGATTCCCACCATAGATGACGTAAGTGGGCTCAGCTGTCACGTTGATTGGTCGATCGTTGAAGAACCATATGACCTCTGGAGTTGGATCGCCCGAGGCTGCGCAAACGAGGTTTAAGGTGGTGTTCTCTTCAACGGTCGTGTTTGCCAAGCTTTGGGTCATTTTCAAATTCGGTTCTGCGGCAGGGCGAAGAAATAAGATTATTTCAACAATAGTTTGGCTTAAATATTGCAACCTACAATGACAAGTTGCTGATCCTCTAAAGCCAGTGTACACTGTTAGTAAAAATGCCTAAAATTACATACTTTGTAAGAATCAAGAGATATTCAGAGGTCTATAGGAACCTATGAAAGTTGCAACTTATTTCATTAACAAGAAAATAGTAAAACGAATTTTATGTTCACAAAATGTATAAATAATTACTTTTATGTCAAGAATTCAGTTGGCAAATAATTTTTCTAATATAAAGCATGATTGGTGGTTTAAAAAAAGATGTATTCCGTACCAACAACACGAAGACGCCCCGTCACACTTTTGAATCCGTTGACGTTTGCTGCTACACAGCGATATGTCCCAGAATCACGCAGATTCACGTTTTTCACGGCAAGTTCATCCCCTTTCTCGCTGATCGAGAACCGGTCGCTCATTAACATATCGATGTTTATTTCTTCTAGGAACCACGTGACTTGTGGTGCGGGATCTCCCGAGGTTTTACAAGACATGCGCACATCTTCGCCGACGAACGCTGTCGTGTTTGGCAGCGGGGAAGATATTTTTGGTAACTGCCATTGCTCTACAACACAAAATAAAGAATCTGTTTTATAAGAACTGCACTCTGCATTTCTAGCCTAAACAACATTCACATAAGTCATTACAATCCCCAATATCTGCATGGTTGAAACATTTATGACCATTTTGGGAATCAAAGCCTCTGATTTTAGATAAACATAATTTATTTGTGATCCTTGCAATAATGTTTACTTTAGTTAAGGTAGTGCGAACCATGCACAGCCAAAACACAAAACCAATAGCACAACGTGACAAATAAAAACGCCTAACTGATGTCCAAATCCCAAATATGTACCCGTGGTCATGGCACTCAAAAGACACAACTCACCAACAACCGCAAGCTTAGCGCTAGCAGTGATGGCGCCCGCTTCGTTGGACACGTCACAGTGGTACACAAATTCTTTGTCTTCTGATTGGACGTTGACGATCCGGAACGTCTCTTTGTCATCGTCGACAGAAAAACGCGGGAAATCCTCAAGAGACATACTTCGATTCTGAATCAGAATCAATTAAACATATTACTTTGTAAGGTTTTACATTTCATATAAGTATATACAATTAAATCAATATAAATGTATATATAAACACTATGATATAAATAACAAGTCTTAAATACTAATTTAATTTAATTTTCATTTCATAAAAATAACAAATGTAACAGATAGATGATAGATTAAAACATGTTGAAAATAGATAATACATTGTTTTAGTGATGCTCGCGTGGGTGTGGGGGTTACCCCCAATGGGCCTGCCGATTTTGTTATTGTTATTAAAAGGTATTGGGGAATTACCCACTCCCGGGCATGTGTGATTGAGCTCACAATTATAATTTCTAAAACATATACTCCCCCCCCCCCCCGACCCCGTTGAGCGACGTTCGAGATCCCCGAGGAAAACAAAATAAATACAACCCCCCATGAAAAATCTCTGGCCAGGCGTAGTAGAAGTTTATAATTAGAACGTACCGTCCCTGCATTGATATTGACGTTTTCAATACGCCATGTTATGCTAAGTGGTTCGGTACCACGTGGCTTGCATCTGAGTATGACGTCATCACCCTGATTGACAGATTTGCTAACCGGTTTCTCGTCCCATCTAGGAGGCACTGTAGAACACAAATAAAACTATTATTTTAGTTTGTGAGCATATGTTACCGATATGTACAATAATATACTTCATTGTATCCCGTTGATACGATAGAGTACCGAAATGTGACGTCACATTCCTATACAATCATGCAAGAATCATGCAAGTTTAATACCATCGCTTATTGGTTGTTTTTTGATACAACACTTACTACATGGTTCAGTGGTTTTTGTTAACATGACGTCATTTCTTCGGTCCTCCATATTGTGACATGTAGCAAGGAATATTCCCTGCAAAAACTGGGGTGTAAAAAATGACATCCGTGGTGTGTTCACATTAGCAACTTACTCATCTCCACGGAAGAATTAATATGACACCATCAGTGTTATTTTAAGACCACAGTTTTGCAGGGGGTACAACACAACAACACAGGTGCCCATTTACCAACAATGACAAACAAGACATGATTTCGAATATTTGTTTTGAAAAAATTTTCTCTGTAAAATGCGTAGCCAAATAAAACATGTTAAGATTGCATAACTGACTATTAGCATACATAAAGCGCCCAGACCCAAGCGCGCTTAGAGTACTTTGACCGCCCCCCCCCCCGACAATCTAATAATATTAGTAATATAACATTCACTACATATCCCACGAGTAATATCTCCATATAAATTGTTTTGATGCAAATTACCAATGTTGTATACTGCCCCCATAACGTCGGACTGAAGACGTGAATAATCACCCAGCATTCTCGATGCTGATTGGTTGAACGTCCAGACAATGATTCGTAAGCATTAATTGTATGAATGAAATTGGACAGATTATAAATGTAACTGTATAGTGGAACTTAATTCCAAAAGCAAGAAAAGGAAACAGAAAGTGTGTTAGTCTATACAGGTAGAGGTTATATCCTGTGAAAAGAAAATAATTGGAAAAGACAATTTACAATGAAAACTGAAGTACAAATTAAAGAAAATTAATTGAAATATGGGAATAATATAAAATGATTGTTAGGAAGGAAGGTTAAATAAAAGAAATCAGTAATTGTGGTAAAGAAAATATGAAATACGTAACCCAATCTTTTCACTTTGTAATAATAAAAGAAGATACTTTTCAAAACAATTAATACATCATGCAAGTTATTTCTGATGAACGTTATTCCGCAGCAGCCATCATTAAATTGTTTAAATTCAAGAACATAGTCTGGTACTCATGACGTAGTATAAATCCACTTCGAGGTGAATTATGCAATGCCACCGGGGACGCGACAACGTCACAAAGATGGCCGCTGCGTGAAAAGTTATAACGTGTCCAGATTGAGCCGTGTGTTGGTGATAAACTATCAGCTTTTAAGAAGTCAGTAGCAAGTTTATTTTGTATAAACAAGCTGGCTTCTTCCAGTTGACGTCTAAAATGAAAACGGAGAATAATGAGAATGAAGCGATCAGTTCCTGCATATCGATTTAATGAGAACAGAAAATCAAGAAAAAGAAATGAGATGCATTCAGCATTACGAAAACGAAGACTGCAATGTGGAGAGAAACAATGACAGACTGACAAACAAACAAACATACATATACACCCCAACGTAAACGAAGACAGCTTGTGACTGCAATGTGGAGAGAAACAATGCCAGACTGACAAACAAACAAACATACATATACACCCCAACGTAAACGCAAAACCACTGTAACCAGACCAGCTTCTACACAGACTGACGTACCACTGTAACCAGACCAGCATCCCATAGACAACATAAACACTGATGAAACAGGGATAATGATTGGATGATAAGATACAATGAATAATTAAATGCACAAAAACTCACAAATACAATGCCGCTATAACGAACATCATACATCCACACCAAATGTTCGCTTTGGTGGTTATAGTGACACATGGCTGCAATGCAATACATAAACGTGGTAGACAAAGGTCATGTATTCGGACTATCATAAATAATGTTCGATATAGCGGCGTTGTAATAAGGCCAAACAAAAAAGATGTTGAGTTGCCCTCCACCGACCGACCCAAAAGTGCTGAAATCTCGGGTCGGTTTAAAAAAAAAAAAATGTTTCCCCCGTCATTCATAGGCCTATTTATTAATGAAACTTACCAATTTTCTTTGTATAAAACATAATACGTTTGATTTGTGAAATTTTCCACTTTTTTTACCAGTAAATTTACCGGTACCCAAGACTCAATCTACATGTTTTCAAATCGAATGGCCCCGGCCCTCACATGGTGCACTGCCTTCGCACACACTGTGTGCCAACGATTGCGACTCAAATCTACACGTTTTCCAATCGAATGGCCCCCTCACACGTTGTGCACTGGCTCCCCGCACTGTACATGTATGTGTGTCAACGATTGCGACTCGATCTACACGTTTTCAAATCGAATGGCCACTCACATGTTGCATATTGAGCATTGCACGCAATATGGATGAATTTGCTGTGTCAATCACAGCGAAAAGTACAACAAAAATGCTTGGGATACTTTTATTCTGAAGCAAAATTCCTTGCTGATAGGTATACAAATGAAAAACATGATGTGGTTTCAGTTCCAATGCATTTCAATCTTAAAATGACAGTCAAGGGGGAAAAAAAATATATATCCCGACCGACCGACCCCTTCAAATATTTTCACTAGAGGGCAACTCAACAATTTTTTGTTGTTGGCCTAATGATTAAAGCAACCTTGTCCCACACCAATGACAGCTACACACATGACACAGAGACCTGATATGATACGACTGATGCATAAAGCTAAGAGCTTGTTGTGAGACACATTAACAATGTAAACTGTTCTTAGCCGATAAGCTTTAACAACATATGACGATATGACTTTTGGAAGAAATGTTATGAGTTCCAGCTTTTTTATGATGTAAACGGTTGGAAACGTGACGTCAAAGCATGTGGCCTTTACTGCATGCTCATGTCATCGAAACCTGTGTTCCTGTATTGACGACGTACCGTTTACCGTTAAACTGAATTTGCTGCTTTCGTTTCCCATAATGCTTTGGGAAACGCATCTATAATCAGAAGTGTCGTTAAGCTGGAGGTCAGATAAGGTCAACTTTGATATTACGTCACTCGTTCCATCGATGCTAGTCTCCATCATTCCGTCTAGATTAATTCTGGTGAAACAAGAAACCGTTCCTATAATTAAAGATTTTTATGTTCTTTGTATACTTCCGCCGGAAGTAACTTTATTCAACAGATAAAATGTGTTATTTTTAGTTTCAATATGTTAGTATAATTATCTTATTGTGCGTGACAATTGAATAAACCTTTCATAATATGGATGTACCTCTCTATCCTATATCGACGAATCGACGAATCTCTTCTATTAAGGTGGATCAACTCTTTTGTAATATTACTATATTATAGATATACATCAAGCCTCAGTTTGAGTACCTCTTGTGTATTATTTTCGAAGTAAATGTACCTCCTATGTACCTCCTATGTAATAATACTATGAGTATATATGTACCTCGCCGAAGGGAGTTTACCTCCTATGTAATAATACTATGAGTATGTACATATACCTCGCCCCGGGGAGTTTACCTCCTATGTAATAATACTATGAGTATGTACATACCTCGCCCCGGGGAGTTTACCTCCTATGTAATAATACTATGAGTATGTACGTACCTCGCCGAAGGGAGTTTACCTCCTATGTAATAATATTATGAGTATGTACATACCTCGCCCCGGGGAGTTTACCTCCTATGTAATAATACTATGAGTATGTACATACCTCGCCCCGGGGAGTTTACCTCCTATGTAATAATACTATGAGTATGTACATACCTCGCCCCGGGGAGTTTACCTCCTATGTAATAATACTATGAGTATGTACATACCTCGCCCCGGGGAGTTTACCTCCTATGTAATAATACTATGAGTATGTACATACCTCGCCCCGGGGAGTTTACCTCCTATGTAATAATACTATGAGTATGTACATACCTCGCCCCGGGGAGTTTACCTCCTATGTAATAATAATATGAGTATGTACGTACCTCGCCCCGGGGAGTTTAACTCCTATGTAATAATACTATGAGTATGTACGTACCTCGCTCCGGGGAGTTTACCTCCTATGTAATAATACTATGAGTATGTACGTACCTCGCCCCGGGGAGTTTAACTCCTATGTAATAATACTATGAGTATGTACATACCTCGCCCCGGGGAGTTTACCTCCTATGTAATAATACTATGAGTATGTACATACCTCGCCCCGGGGAGTTTACCTCCTATGTAATAATACTATGAGTATGTACGTACCTCGCCCCGGGGAGTTTAACTCCTATGTAATAATACTATGAGTATGTACGTACCTCGCTCCGGGGAGTTTACCTCCTATGTAATAATACTATGAGTATGTACGTACCTCGCCCCGGGGAGTTTACCTCCTATGTAATAATACTATGAGTATGTACATACCTCGCCCCGGGGAGTTTACCTCCTATGTAATAATACTATGAGTATGTACGTACCTCGCCCCGGGGAGTTTACCTCCTAATTACCTCCTATGTAATAATACTATGAGTATGTATGTGCCTTACCTCAGGTAGATCACCTTTTACGTTCTATAACTACATGGATAATTATACCTCGTCTCAGTTATACCACACCTTATGGATAGTAACTACTATTGGATATACCTCGTCTTAGATAGATCATCTCCTGTATATACGACATGGATATACCTCGCCTCCGATAGCTGTTTACTATAATGGAAGTAGCTCGCACAGGTAGACCATCTACGTGGATATATCATCAGATATATCATCTCCTGTGTTTTATTACTATATGGATGTAACCCCGCCTCAAATAGACACCTCCTATGTGTATACTAACTACATGGATATACTTCGCCTCAGATAGACCATTTCCTGTGTATTATTGCTATATGATGTACCCCGTCTCAGGTAGACCACTGCCTATGTAATATTGGATAAACCTATGTACATCCATCAGGTATATCACCTCGTATTATAACTACATGGATATACTTCGCCTCAGATAGATCATTTCATGTGTATTATTGCTATATGATGTACCCCGTCTCAGGTAGACCACTGCCTATGTAATATTGGATAAACCTATGTACATCCATCAGGTATATCACCTCGTATTATAGCTACATGGATATACTTCGCCTCAGATAGATCATTTCCTGTGTATTATTGCTATATGATGTACCCCGTCTCAGGTAGACTACTGCCTATGTGTATACTAACTACATGGATATACTTCGCCTCAGATAGATCATTTCCTGTGTATTAACTATTATTGCTATATGATGTACCCCGTCTCAGGTAGACCACTGCCTATGTAATATTGGATAAACCTATGTACATCCATCAGGTATATCACCTCGTATTATAGCTACATGGATATACTTCGCCTCAGATAGATCATTTCCTGTGTATTATTGCTATATGATGTACCCCGTCTCAGGTAGACTACTGCCTATGTGTATACTAACTACATGGATATACTTCGCCTCAGATAGATCATTTCATGTGTATTATTGCTATATGATGTACCCCGTCTCAGGTAGACCACTGCCTATGTAATATTGGATAAACCTATGTACATCCATCAGGTATATCACCTCGTATTATAACTACATGGACAAACCTCGTCTCACATCATGTGTATTATTACTATATGGATAAATCTATAGGTAGATCATCTCATATGTATTTTACCTATTATATTAATGTACCTGGCCTCAGGTATATATACTCCTACGTATTATATCTATATGGATAAACCTTGTATCAGATAGATCACATCATGTGTATTATTACTAGGCTATATGCATAAATATATGAGGTAGATCGCCTCGTATATTTTAACTGTGACGTACCTCGCCTCAGGTATATGCTCCTACGTATTATATCTACATGGATAAACCTCGTCTCTAAACCTAGATAGATCACATACTGCGTAGTATTACTATTATGGATGTTTACCTCGCCTCTACGTTGATCACTCACCTATTACTACATGGATGTACGTATTATACATAGATGTATCTCTGGTACACACTGCTTTATTGTGAATACAACATACAATCTTATCATATTTTGTAAGTTAAAATAACAAGCGAATGTGAAAGAGAAATAACGATGGTATGGTAACAAATAAAAACCCAATCTATATTGACCTAGATGAGATTCCGAATTAGGCGAGATTCGAATCCAGGTCAAGACAGTGGAAGCTATTAAGACAAGGGTCGGAGTGTATCACTGTGCAGATAGAACCTCCTTTTAGTATAGCCCTGGATGTACCTGTCCCCCGGTAGATCATCTCCAATTTTCTCCCAGTGGATACTCGGCTGCGGTAAACCGGATGCTGCACAAGACCACGTGACAGTATCCCCAACGTTGCCTACGGTGTTTCTGATTGGCGGGAGATATAAACTAACTGGCACTACATGGAGGGGATCAAAAGATAACCATTTCATAAACAAATAGTGCCATGAAAAAATTGTACTTTTCATGATACCTCTTTCCCCATGAAGTATCAGCACTTTACAATACTATATATTTTCCACTCTATTTCAGTATTTTAAACTGCAGATATAAAATCAACATTTTCAAAGACGTATGCGACTGCCAACTACTGAACTTAGATTATTGTGAGTGGACCAAACACTTACAAGATCTACCGATATTGCACATGTGTTTTCGCTATTTGACTAAAATAGTTCCGGCAATGTTATTTTCATTGGGATATTTACTTTATACAGTTAGATATTTTACAAAATATATGTCAGAATAATGTCCCAAAATTCATTTATGATGGGTCCTGCCATGAACTCATTTAGGCAATTAATAACTGTTGCTTTTCTTTTCTTAAAGGAAACTAGTAATGTTCCGATCAAGTTAAATATCTTTAACAACTTGGTTAAATATCTTTGACAACTTGGTTAAATAATTCGTTCAAAACAGTAAAAGGGCATGCAATCATTTTGGCCTTATCAGTAAGTAGGATGAGTCTTACCGAGTACTTTGACAGTTATTGCGTCAGTGACAGATCCCAGTGAGTTAGCTGCACGGCAGATATAAGTACCAGTGTCAGATATGCTGGCTGATTCTACCGCTAAAACGGCGAGTGTACCATTGCGTCTATAGGAACGAAACAAAAATTAAACAATCATTATTATTTGCCACCCCGTTGGTTCATTTTAGCAACTGCTCAATATTGAAAACCAAAATCTTCATGTCAGGAAATTGGAACAACGGAATGTCGGACGATTAAGACGTTTAAAAAATAATTTGGAATATTCTTGCACAAGTTCATATCAGGTATACAGCCTTTTGTTATGCATATGATAAGTATAATTGGCTATTGTCCCTGGGTCAAATGCTTTGTGACCAATTATTCATGTTAGTCTGACCCAGAAATCATGGGGAACAATAACTATAAGGCACAATTTTGAGCCGGTAGTATTAGAGAGAACAATTGTACCTCATCAGCACACGTTTTCCATCTTGCCGTTCCCACGTAACCCTTGGCTTTGGAAACCCTGTAGCCTGACATGTCAGCTGTAACGGATCTCCTTTTGACAGAGTTACATTGCCCGATATGTGGCTGATCCTCGGAACAGCTGGATAAGAGACAAATCAAGAATCTTGTTGTACATTTAACAATTTTGATGACCCTTATATTTTATATATATATATATATATATATATATATATATATATATATATATATATATATATATATATATATATATATATATATATATATATATATATATATATATATATATATATATATATATATACTTTTCAGGTATTTGCCTTAACCTGTGCTCTTTTCAGGTATTTGCTTTAACCTGTGCTCCTTTCAGGTATTTGTTTTAACCTGTGCTCTTTTCAGGTATTTGCCTTAACCTGTGCTCTTTTCAGATATTTGCTTTAACCTGTTATCTTTTCAGATATTTACTTTAACCTGTGCTCTTTTCAGGTATTTGCTTTAACCTGTGCTCTTTTCAGGTAGGCCCTATTTGCTTTAACTTGTGCTCCTTTCAGGTATTTGTTTTAACCTGTGCTCTTTTCAGGTATTTGCTTTAACCTGTGCTCTTTTCAGGTATTTGCTTTAACCTGTGCTCTTTTCAGGTATTTGCTTTAACCTGTGCTCCTTTCAGGTATTTGTTTTAACCTGTGCTCTTTTCAGGTATTTGCTTTAACCTGTTATCTTTTCAGGTATTTACTTTAACCTGTTCTCTTTTCAGGTATTTACTTTAACCTGTGCTCTTTTCAGGTATTTGCTTTAACCTGTGCTCTTTTCAGGTATTTGCTTTTACCTGTGCTCTTTTCAGGTATTTGTTTTAACCTGTGCTCTTTTCGGGTATTTGCTTTAACTTGTTCTCTTTTCAGGTATTTGTTTTAACCTGTGCTCTTTTCAGGTATTTACTTTAACCTGTGCTCTTTTCAGGTATTTACTTTAAGCTGTTCTCTTTTCGGGTATTTGCTTTAACCTGTTCTCTTTTCAGGTATTTACTTTAACCTGTTATCTTTTCGGGTATTTACTTTAACCTGTTCTCTTTTCAGGTATTTACTTTAACCTGTGCTCTTTTCAGGTATTTGCTTTAACCTGTGCTCTTTTCAGGTATTTGCTTTAACCTGTGCTCTTTTCAGGTATTTGTTTTAACCTGTGCTCTTTTCGGGTATTTGCTTTTAACCTGTTCTCTTTTCAGGTATTTGTTTAACCTGTGCTCTTTTCAGGTATTTACTTTAACCTGTTCTCTTTTCAGGTATTTACTTTAACCTGTTATCTTTTCGGGTATTTGCTTTAACCTGTTCTCTTTTCAGGTATTTACTTTAACCTGTTATCTTTTCGGGTATTTGCTTTAACCTGTTCTCTTTTCAGGTATTTACTTTAACCTGTTCTCTTTTCAGGTATTTGTTTTAACATGTGCCCTTTTCAGGTATTTGTTCTAACCTGCTCTTTTTTCAGGAATTTGCTGTAACCTGTCCTATTTCCAGGTATTTGTTTTAACCTGTTCTTTTTCAGTAATTTGTGTAGAATATAGAAAATAGAAAATATTGGCCAAAATGTTCTAAATGTTCGAGTTTAGTTTATTAAAAAATTGAAATTTTTGAACATTTCAATTTAGGATAACTATTTACAGTCAAATAACTTTCATTTAGACTCTTACTAGGGTTTGAAACGTTATCTAAATTGGGTCACCATACCATCAATATTCATCAATCGATTGTAACGTTTTAGAGCTAGTATTAAATTGCATGGTTGGACGATATAGCAATGAGTCAAACATGGTTGCCTGATAGTTTTGTAAATTGATGGATTGCGCTTTGCATGTTTGTAAAAATAATGGTTTAATTAATTTACCCATAACGGTTATTTCAGCTGTCGCATGTACGATTCCTATTTCATTCTCCGCTATGCACCGATAGGAACCAGAATCATGCGTGGTCAGATTATGAAGAACCAAAATGGCTTCGCCGGCCACCACCATCTCGCTGGCGATTCTAAAGGTCAAATTTTGGATAAACAGGTTAAACAGGCAAATTATGACAAAAAAATTCACATGTTTATACTTTATCGTTTCAATATAGGGATAATCAATCAAAACAAACGCTAAAATTATTTTAATTTTATTTTATAAGGAAGGAACTTTGAATTAATTGAATGTACACATAGGTATTTAATCAAAGAAAAGAGACAGACACGGAAATTGAAAGAAAATATAAACTAGTACAGAAAGCTAGACAATGGAGAATTTTTTGGCACCAATCAACAAATTAATATTAAAAAATAACAAATCAATTAATCAATCTCACTTGGCTTCGGGCATCACACCGTCAACACGAGACCACGTGTATTCAAGGGCGCCCTCTGCGTGGCATCTGAGAGTTGACCCTTGACCCTCAGCAATCATACTATCTTGAGGGCTTCTGTCGATCACTGGTGGCAATGCCACTGATCTAACGGTAGTACTTGGCGCCTGAGAAGTGGTGTCGATCATCGGTTTGTCGTTATTCATGATATCGTCTTTATCTGTGAATCATGTCAAATGAAAGGGTTAAATACTATACCGCAAGCCTGTGAGATTTTGGGAACGCACTCTATCGATATGGAAGTGATACTCAAGTAAACAAACAATGATACCCTGCAAAAAATGTGTATTAACATAACTCAGTCAGTGATGTGAACTTTTTTCTTTCATGTTGTAAATATTTGGCAATGCCCAGTATATGAACACCAGTTGGTGTAGTTTTAACACTACATGTTTCGCAGAGTATACCTTCATACACATATCATCTTCAAATCATTTCACCGATGTCAATGTTGCCCCTCCCTCCCCCACCGTCCCCAGGGTCTGACCAGGGGATTATCGTACTTAAACCCTTTATTTCCCACAATATATGGGTCATACAAGAACAGTCAAAATAAACTTGTCTTAACTTGTTTTTATATGACTAAATCTTAACCATTTAGTTTCCTAATTTCGCACCAATCTTGTGTTAGATCGCAGGTGTTGAGCGAGTGAGTGAGGGTAGGGAATGGACAATAACGGAAGGATGCAACATTATTCCATGTACAACCACTGTAACTATCAAGACCTGCTGATTATAATCGGGTGTATTTGGTGCATTATATGACACAGGGGCGGATCTAAGAAGGCGAAAAGGGGGGAGGGGAGAGTTCAGAGTTCAGGTAAATTTGCCTGCTTATAGCGAGGAACTAAAAGAGCAAATGCCTCCCTTTGTCGCCCTCTTCATTCGCCAAAGAACTTGCTGATTTCAGAGAAATCATTCTTTCCAAACATGTTGTACTTAGAATAACCCTTATTTAAAGCATTACAGGTTATCAGTTGTACGGTACAAATTATGTTAGCGATGACTATCAAAGATTATGCAGGAATGAACAGGGTACGGATAAAACATGCTAAATTGCTAAAAATAAAACAAAATTCAACAAAAATGTTTTGAAACGTTAAATTTGATAATTGTTTATGTAGCATATCAAATAGTCCCAATCGTGCCAGAAAATAAACATGACAAGAGCTGCTACAGCCAAGGCACAGACGCACGTGACAACAATAAATTACTGATATGTTTTGATAACATTTTAAAACAGCAATCAAATGTGATGATAATATATCATCATGTTGCGAATCGAGTAAAACATTCGTGTTTTTTTTTACATTGTTGATACAAATATGGATTTCTTGATCTTGTTTATAATGTGATATTCAAATAAGATGAAATAATACATGATGAAAGTGCAGAAACAAGTGATGTCATGAAAGAGTCAGGTGACGTCATGAAAAACCTCTTTCCTAGGTTCGTTTTAAGCATATTTACCAGGTAAGATGAAATGAAAAGAAATGAAAAGTGCAGAAAAAAGTGACATCGTGAATGAGTGCGATGACGTCATGAAATAATCAATAATTTCACCTGTCTCCCGGGCCCCATTGCCACATGTCCGCACACATTCTTCCTTTGTAGAAAAGCGGTTTTGATTGCCAAGGCAACCACCATATGTGAATGGTTGGCAGGCTTTGGCGCCAGAATCAAAGTACCAATATGGATAGTAGGTTCGGCATGGACCGACATCTTTATGGAGACTGCAATAATCTGGAGTAGGGAAACGGGAACAAACAAACAAACAAACAAATACAGAATACATGGGAGGGGAAAGCTGTTAGTCAAGGGAACTTGAAGCAAAACACAGGGGCTTGGTTGCTGACACTGATATATATTATACCAAATGGATAAAGGGTCAGGCAAGTACAATGAAGCCACTTTGCCGCCATGTTGCTAGTCTCTTCCCAGCTAACATGTATACGTCGGCCCAACGTTGGCCTACATAAAAATTATGATTGGCCTAACATTGGCAATGAACGTCGCCTTGACGTTAATTTTTCCATCCGGCCAACGTCGAAGACGTTAGACCAACGTTGGGCAAACGTTGGTCCAATGTCCCTACAACGTCGGGACATGTTGGGCCAACGTCAGCATGCCCAACCTTTGTACAACGTATTGTTCATACATTGGGTCAAAGTAACATTTCATCGTTGGCCCAACGTGGGTAGTTGATGTTGCTTTGCTTTGATGTTGCAACGTTGGCACAACCATAATACGCTGACGTTAGGTTGCCCATATTAAACTTACGTTGTGCCAACATTGGAAATCGACTTTGTATACAGGACAAGATTTGCCAACGTTGGCACAACCATGCGCCGACGTTAGTTTGCCCATATTAAACTTACGTTGTGCCAACGTTGGAAATCGACTTAGTATACTGCACAAGATTCGCCAACGTGGGCACAACCATGATGCGCTGACGTTACGTTGCCCACATTACAATTATGTGGTAGTACCAACATTGGAAATTGACCTTGTATACTGCATAACCAACATCTGAATAACCATGATGCGCCGACGTTAGGCTGTCCAAATTATAACTACGTTGTGCCAACATTGAAAATAGACCTATTATACTGCACAACATTTTCCAACGTCAGTGCAATGTTTATAAATTTACCCCGACGTTCAGCCAACGTCCGTACAACATCCGTATTTTGACGCCGACTTATCCGACGTCCACCAACGTCGGCTCAACGTATGCATGTTAGCTGGGTTAAATCACAAAATACAATGAACAGAGAGAACTGTCATTCGTCCTGTGTCTGTCCCCTTTGTAAAGGTACATGTATAATATCAGCGTTGGGATTTCAATTAGTTAAGCCTTCTATCCACTCAGAATAATATACATAAGTGTTTTCTGATAAAGAATTAAGGGGATGTACCACAATCAAGTAGAAACATTTCCTTCACCTTTCTTGAGGATATAATACTGCATTCATTACAACGTTGTGTTTCTCATGCATTGAACGGCATACAACACCAACTGCGCCTTCTTAGCTTGCGGGTCATTTTATCGTTGACCACCACTACATGTAAAACCAAAAACTAGTCTTGAATCAATACTACTATTAAGTCTCGGTGGCTTTTTGCCGAGGTTGAACTAACTTCTTGTTGTGATGGCTCATGTTTCTTAAGAGATTGTGTTTTGCTTTAGGGCAATGCTGTGCGTTGACGAAGACAGGATAGGATACCTTGAGGTATTGTCTACATGGATGTCGATCAGAATGTGAATCTAATTTGCGGCCGGCTTAACCACTTTACGGCAGTACAAGTACTTCCCAAAGGGATGAAACGACTGGACAAAGCAGAGGCATTAATATCCGTCTGTACTCTAAAGAATAAAAGACTGTTGTTTGCGAGAGACGGTCGCTATAGCAACGCATCCAGGCTGACCTCGATACAAATATAGACACTGGCGTATCATAGCAAAAACGTTTTCAGGCATAACATCCATCAAATTACTCGGGGACTCCAACTGAAAAACAGCACGTTTCAACGATTTTTAGATTAGAGATTCCGAGTATGGTTTCTTAAAGTTGACCCTGGATTGAACCAGTGTGAGAATAATTGTTCACGGTGAAAATTGCTGCCACATTTATATACAGAACAAAAATGTTTGATTCTAAATAATTACCAAATAAATGTGTTGAGCATTTAAGTTGGCCAAACTCACCGGCGTAGACTGCAATTTGCGATCTCTTTTTATTTCGCTACAGATCTACACGCATCAGATGAGCATTATGCGCATGCATTTTGTAATATAAAAACATGCACATTAAAAACATACACATAATTAACATTCCCATCATTAGTTTGGTTTTAAATTATTCAAAGCTACATTATTTATTAATAAAAAACGGTTATGATAAGGCTAGCATACTTAGGTGGTGTCACACAAAAATATCTAAACTTTGATCAAACACTAGCATATCAGATTCAGGAGCAGATTGGTCTCAGTGCTTGTCTAAAAAAAATTATCTATCATCTCTTGTGTACACTGTCGTTTTATGACAGATTGACCTAAAGACTCTTGAGGTTTTTGTGAATCATAACATAATGCATTCCATACCATTATTATGTCCATAACGGGAACAATTCATATTAATAGCCTGTTTTAGACTCACATTGTCGTGTCAGTCTGGTCGTGTGAGGTTTTGTAAAGTTCATGATTGCATAAATTGTCCCAGAGCCGTACTATAGTGTTGTGACCCGAGAGGTCAAAATGGCCAGTTTAACTTCCATCATACACGGAACAGACTGAGTTGCCAAAATTACTCTCTGCCCGCTTCATGTGTTAACGGTTACCTGAAACTAAGTTTTTCAACGCCCGTACAAAATTTCAAAAAATGGCGCCACGAAGGGCCCTGAACTCGGCAAACGGTGTAATTTCACCGCTAGAAGGAAACTATGTGCACGGAACGGATAAAATGGCTCTGAATTGTCCACATCTGAAGCGCCCTCTGTTAATTTAAATCAGTAAGTGATTGAACCTGTATGGAAATCACTGAAGAAACACCTTTTTCTAAATGATTTCAAGAGAGGGCGCTCCAGCTTCATGATGGTCAGGTCACTCGTAGTCAACAGTAGTTGAATTAGAGGTCATCTGCACTTACCTGGTTTTGGCGGTTCAAAGTTGATGCATTTCTCTCGCTTATCACCTGGCCGTGCTTCAGGGAGTCCCTCACACCCCAGTTCGTCCGGCCAGGGAAGACCATGAGCATTGAGTGTCTGCTCGCAATCACGCCGTGCCTGAACAAAATCACAAAATTCAATGATAACATTATTTAAAAGATCACTGACATTGTGTAGTCCATGCTGTGAATGATTTATATAATTACATATATCAATAAACAGCTGCAGAAACATGTGCACCTGTGATAATAATTATGTCTTAACATGCCACCGGACGTTTTAAGAATCAAACGATTTATACTTAAACCAACCTGTGAAAGTTTCAACTCAATAATTCGACGCATAGCATTATAGGATTACACAAATAATTGCGATTATAGTGATCAAACAATTCAACAGTTTGTGCCTATTTTTACTCAAAACAGATCGATTCAGAAATGATGTTTTTTGTACCACAACAACCCGTCAACCAGATAAGCTTATTTTGAATTTTTTATAATTGTAAAATAAGGGAATAGTTAAGTGAATAGGCCAATAATTCCTTGAACTACTCAACCATTTATAAATCATAAAGAGCTATTTTGTTTTTAGCGACACAACAGTGTGTGTTGTTTTATTGTCCGCATTCAAAAAATACAGAAATTTAGCTTCCATTGGTTTAAAAGATATAAAAATCCACTTAAAAAAATATATACAAATATTACATTAAATTAGATAAAAATCTTTAAATTTGAACAATTACCATAGCTATTCACATTACGTTAAAATAAACAAAACGACCATAAAAACGTAAGTAAAGTTAAAGTAAAATAAGCAAGGCAAAACGAACGATACTAGAAATTAACGCTTAACGGAGGAATTTAGTGTGTGAATGGACATTGGAACGAAGGACTGTCTAAATCGAGAGAGGTTTGTTCGTGGTGCACGGAATCTAATTCCAGAATGGGTTAAAACATAACAATCGAAAAGGGGATGGGTTAGATCACTAATTATTGCACGGACTTTAGAATGTAACCTTTCCTCATAGATTGTGTCATAGATTGGCAAGGTGACACCAATGGTGCGTTGGGCCATTTTTCTTATCCGTTTATTCAACGGTTTCTTTATTATAGGTAGACAAATCATTAAGATTCTAAGGCCATTTTGTTCAAGGCATAACCTAGTTCTTTTTGTGAAGGCTGTTATCCAAGATACACCCTGGATAGTCGAATGCAATTAGTCTGAATGTAGACCAAATCGAACACGTGGGTATACCTATTTCGTTCTGCAGGCAATAGTCTGTCCATATACGGTAGATTTGAGTGCAAGAGCTAGGCCACAGGGTGCCTGAGGCAATGGTCAATATCATGATCCTCTTCTTAACAGACACAAACCTCTCAAGAACCCCAGAGGCGCCACTGGAAATGAAGTCTTAAACAAGAGACACGAATTTAATGTGTAGCAAGTGGAGGACATCTTACTCTGAAAAGATATCCTATTGTTTTATAATGTAACGCCTGGACGAGTTCTTGAACTGAAATACTTAACCCAACTTGGGTTTCTGGCCCATAGACTCAACGATCAAAGCCTTAAAGCATTGACTCCTCGGCCCAGCTGCAGGAAATCTTTATCACAAACAACAATTAATTAGCTTGCCGTGTCGAAGACTCATACATGCAATTTCTTTGGCCTGGCTTCACAAACGAAGATCTAGGAAGGCAGTTCACCACGTCTGAGAAAGTGTGGACATATGCCTTCGTGCCTGCGCAATGGAGCTTTAAGGTGGAGTGCAGTGCGCGCAGAACTGGCCCCACCCTTTACACTCAAGGTTCATCCGCCACGGCCCAGCAAGCTGGGACGGTGACAGTGAGGTCCTCGGGTCGTAGGTTTTATGTCAGAGTTTCCCTCTCTTAGGCAGATTGCCATTCAAGGCTGCAGAAGTCCACCTCCCCTAATATTCAGACCATAGCTGGTAGGCCGCAGTGAAGAATGATCCTACTGCCGTTGGCCGGAACTGTCGCCGAGTTGACTAAACAGAACCGCCGATAAGCACCGTTACCCAGGTAGGGAGGCTAGGGTGTACTATCACTTACCCAAGGTGAACACCCAGGCTAGTGGAGGGAAGGAGTTGCCTTACTTCTCCATTCCGGACCAGCATAAAACAAAGTCCAGCCACTGCCCCATGCAATTTAATAATCAGTTAAAACCCTATATCCTATCCCTTCCAAAAACTTGAAAAAAGATAGTAGTAATGGGAGTATGACTCGGCATCTGTGTTACCACTATACGAGTATTAATCATTTTTCAAGATAATAAATTTCAAATTGATTTTCTGCAAGAGTTCAGTGATCGGTGTTGCAGTTGAGATACCATGAGAGGTTGACTAAAGGTTACCATTATTAATATCATGTGTTACTATGTTCATAGTGTACCACGGAGTAGTGAAATAGAACTCGGGCTTGTCATGTCGCGTTACATACCAACTAACAAAATGAAAACCAGATTGCAAAGTAGCAAACACATAATACATATGGAAGAAAGCTTAGGAAATATAGTTATAGTGAAACCAGATAATGAACTACGAATGGCACATGGTATCGATTTTCAGTTTTATTGATGTATTTATGAAATAATGAACGGGTATCAACGTGTGAGGTATGAAACTTGTGTCTTGAATTTTTGTATGAACCAAATGTTAACAATAAATAACGGCAGTAGGTGTAGTGATTATGAATATAATCAGAACCAATCAGCTAATGACATTGAAACTAATACTAAACATATTCACTTATATTTTCTCGGTATTACGACATGGCTAAGCCATAGGCTAAAACAAGTGCGAACATGGATGCCTGGTGACGTCTGGACAGATAACAGCAGCTGCTACAGCTCATTAGCTAATTGGCTCCACGTGACACGAGTCAAAATAACTTCATTTGGATAAATCACGCTACATGCATCTCACGTGAAGAAAACAATCTACGCTATTCCAAGCCTTTGCACCTAACTGAAACAAACTATAATAACGCTATTCCAAGACTTTGCCCCTAACTGAAAGTCTCAATGTTGTTTATTAAGTCAACATCTCACGGTGTATTAAGTCAACATCTCATGTTGGTGCGTGTTTTACTACAAGGCATTCATGATTGATAGAGATATTTGATGCCAATAGTAGGCCTATGCCACGTGTAAAAACATTCATGTCAAGAATAGGAATAGGACCACTATTCATATGTGCAATGAATCAATTAACTGCGAGGACAAATGTATACATCTTTAAATAATTTCGTCTGCAAAAATAAACTCTTCTCTTTATGTCATGCATATTTAATTGAAGGCATCGGTACACGAATTTAAAGATGCATTCTAGTTATGCATTTCCTAAGCTTATGATATACATGTAAATTTTAACCTATATTTGAGCCCGATGAGAAATACTGCTGTCGTTAAGGAAAAGTAATAGACACGCCCAAACTGACCAATCTGACCATAATCTGGTCAGTTCATGTGTAGCAATGATGATTGATTGACGTTCGGGAATCAGTGTTTCACATCGAGGTCAAATATCTTGTTTTATTGGAATTATAAGCTCACATAAAGAACAAAGAAAGTGTATCTTTAAACGGTAGGTGACACACAATATCATTCCAATTCGATCAGTACAGTGGTACTGTAGCTAGACCGAGGCCAAATCGTTCACAATATGGTACACTAATCCATTTCTTCACTCTTGGGAGAGAATGGAATCGATAACCCCCATGATGAGTATTAACCTCAAGTCCTTTCGTCTTGGTAGGGGATCACACGCCCCCTCCCCTTGTGGATTGTTTAGACCGCTTCACAAACAATTTCAATTAAAGCTTTTCTTTAAGTCTCGTAGGGGATTAGCCCTCATGAACCCACCTAACCTGACATCGATACATTTGGGTTTTGCCTTATAAGCTTGTTGAAAGGTAATTATTAAAATGACTGATACAATAAATCTACTCCATTGGTAATTATGAGAATGATTGATCCCAATATATTATTTGATATATGCTTTTAAGTTCAGGGTGTACCACAACAAATTGGGAAAGTATCTTTCCGTAAAATACTTGGCTACTAAAAGGCCACCGAAACTTTTTTGTTCATTTTGTTAATTTAGTGCTTCTGAATGGGCTAACCATAGTAATTGACCAGTGTTCGTTTCCTCCTTCAGATAGGGGAAGAGCTCATTATTATACAATCCTCTAATTTGAGACTAGTATACCATCACATAATCTTTATAGTATGTGATTTCATCAGATGAATACACAAGATCATGGGATAGCTGTCTGCGTGTGACAGCCTTTTTGCCTGTATTATATTAGTGGTCTTAGACAGACCGAAGTGTACGAGTGAAAAAGGTTGTTATTACCCGAACAGAAAATGAACTAATAATCATCCAAAAGCTTCTTGGATTTATATATAATTGGGTCTGCATAGATGGTTTGATAATAGATGGTTTGATCCTTGGTTTCAGCCACCAAATCTTCTTTCTCCTCAAATATGGAAATAAAGAAATTGAAATTGGAAAATTTCAGACCCTTTTTACGCCGGGCAAAAATGAAAGCAATGACTGCATGAGTTCATGGTCGGTTTTTGGTACAATTGCGGTCTATGTATTAATTTAGGGTCTTTATAATAACTGAAAGAAATGTTCTTTTCGATTTGTCTGCGGTAGATCGAGGATCCTGCGGTAAAAACTCCGTGGGTGGATCGGCAGGCTTTTCTTTCAGTCTTTCTCAGTGTTGATGACTCCACTGAGCACTTTGGTTGTCTAGCTATTTCATACAATTCTGAAGAAACAACCAAAACAAAAATTCAACACAATATCGTTGTTGCTTTATATCCCATACTGTCGCCGCTTCAATGCTGCTTTGTTGAGACGAAGACCAAATATATTCAGTTACATACGTGGTATATGTTCAAAATTCCCAAAATAAAGAGATTGACTGCTAAAAAAGTAGGTTAAAGCTTTAATAGTGTGTCGCTAGGTCACGGCCATTGCTTTTTGCACCCCTATAGAGTATTGTGATAATGATGTGTGTAATCGAAGATACATCATCCCAGTTTGTTACTATGAATGCCTACATCGACGGTTATACCACATACAGGTAACAATTCCTATAACACTTGAAGGCTATATCTACAGATATACTTATTTATAATTAAAGGTTCCATGAAATGAACTTGTTTAAATAATATGTTAATGGTAATCTTGCCGCATGATGGCGCTGTTTTGTGAGATCACAAAAGGAACTCAGTGTCACAGAAATATTCAAAAAAGAAAACCTGGTTACCACAAGTTTACTGAGTGGAAACCAAACAATGAGTTAATAAGAAACAACACAAAACTGACATGTGTAAAGACCAGAAATTCAAAGTTTCCTACTTTGAAATCACTGATGAGTACATATGTAATACTCACATTCTCACAATCATACAAGCCAAACGTATTACAAAAGGACCAAAAACACAAACAACCTTGCAGAGGAAGAAAAGCGAAGTCAGCAATGAACATGGATACACAGATGTGCATTATGGTTTAAAATTAAATAATTCCTATTGAACGGCCCTTTAAACTTCAAACAAAATAAATGCCTGCGTTTTACGGGCCCCAGACCGGCCGTCAATTGTCGATAGGGATTACTGGGTTTGAAAGCTAAGGGTTTTGTTAAAGCAAATAGGCCAAGCATAACTCATTTGAAAACTGTGTTGTCTCGAATGATGACAGATCTTACTAAGCCGCGACAGTGGGATGCCATCAATTATTGTTTTTCATATCTCAACCGAAAGTACAGATTCTAGATTTGGCATCGTGCGGGAACAAAATGACATATCGTGTAAAATGATCCATTTTGAAGATATTAATTCAAACAGTCGACAAGTTTACATTTTGTGTTTTATACATGGGCATATCCCCGATACAGCTGTTAGATATTGTCTGTTTGAAGCTAGAGGCAGAAAGAAACATTGAGGCTACTAATCTATAACCCACAAATTGGCTAATTGACAGCTGCTGTCAATCACATTTCCTAATTGACCAATAAGATTAATTGAGCGTCCCGCCCATTAAACATAAAATGCGCACAATATTGCATTATGTATAGTGCAGCGGGGCAATAAATATAGAAATAAGAAGAAAACATACAAATTCAAGTTTGGAAAACCAAAAATAGTCGATAGTTCGCTAAGAGCAGCAGAGGCACTGAGGCATCCCCCAGGTCTCCCAGAGCATAATATGAATATCCAAGAAACAATGTAAGGGCCTTTAAAAAATCCTAGTTGTGCCGCTGGGTGGAGAATGAATTATCTTTTATCTTTATCTTTATCTATTATCTATGATCTGCTTCAGCAATGGGTCGCTGTTGCTATATAGACAAGGGCAATACAAACATGGATCATATTATTGACTACATACAAGTGGAATACAAGCATTGATCATATTGACTACATACAAGGGCAATACAAACATGGATCACATTGACTACATACAAGGGCAATACAAGAATGGATCATATTGACTAGATACAAGGGCAATACAAACATGGATCATATTGTTGACTACATACAAGGGCAATACAAACATGGATCATATTGACTACATACAAGGGCAATACAAACATGGATCATATTGACTACATACAAGGGCAATACAAACATGGATCATATTGACTACATACAAGGGCAATACAAACATGGATCATATTGACTACATACAAGGGCAATACAAGAATGGATCATAATTTTCACCGACTGACAATGGCCAATAAACTTAGGATACGCAAACACACTTCGGATATCCCATTTTTTATTTTTTTTTATTTCTGAAAAATAGTTTCGACACCAGAGCTGCGGGGTCTCCACCAGCATGTCTACACTGCCTGTCATTACCAATTTGAGAAGACATGGCTTTCTTGATAATTTCCACTAGGGTTCCAGAACGCTAGATTGTCCCATACAGTAAGCACCATCCTTGGACCTTTTCTGATTTGAGCTATCAACGAATACTAGGAAAATTATTGGAAGTGTAAATGTGAGACACAAACTAAACTATTCCCACTTTTGATAATTCCCATACAGTCTTGTTAAAGCCAAAATACACTTAGGTCTATGATACAAGGTTAGTCCATACTTTACGGAGATCAGGTTATACATAAACTTACCTGTCAACGTTTCAGCATATTTGTCTACAATTATTAGATAATTGTGAAAATTCATATTGTCCTAATATCAATAACTTCATGCACCAAAGGTATGTCCTACCATTAAAGCACGAATTAGCTTTTGGTAATAATATTATGTAATTCAAACTCGAATTATAATGGATAACACTTGTGTACAATCGAAAATACATATAATCTATGGAACACTAGGATTACTATAATCATTTGCAATAGACCTAATCTGTGTGAGAAATTGTAAATGTTTTTTGTGCTTTTCTTATACACTTTTCTTATACTGAACTGAACCTATCAAAAGTGTATTCGGACCGAGCGGTAGCTTTACACAGATCATTTTCTCGAAAATAAGTGTCCAAATTACCATCCAAAAGCTTACTTTAAAAAAAATCGAATTTATTGAATTAGGAAAATATATTTTCGCTCTGGGGTTGTTTGTGTATGCTGTAATGCCCGAAAAGGAGTCTAAACGTAAAAAGCCATACGATTTAACATAATTTTATATGAAATATTGAATGAATAAGCCTTTGTTACAATCAAGATGGTATACACAATAAAACATCGACCCATTTGTGATAAACAATCTAGCAAGCTCCATCAGTAGGAAAAATAAATTAATGAAATCCAACAAAGCTTCTGCACTTCACGGGGACAAAAAATCTTAAGACACTAAAAGCCTTCTTTTTAGATGTGTTCTGTCTTGTCGAGTGCGTACTAAGCTGCATTAGGTGAGCAAATTGCACCGTTGACACGTGCAATGATCGAACCGCTTCTGATTGTTGTGTGACGTGTAAACCATGTGACATCGCCTTCTTATTTTCAGATTCTTAAGGCCAGTGCTCTAATTTTCCTAAGGACTTTCCATGAATCAATTTCATGGGTATTTTTGCAATAAAAAAAGGCTAGAATTTGTTGGGTAAAAATTAATCTGATTCTGTTTTCATGTGTCCTCGACCAGCGCTGGTTCCCTCGGGAGGGGGACGGCGTGGCGTAATACGTGTGCTTCGTTAATTTGCACGCACTCCATCTTCGGTTTCTAACTTCTTCAGTTACCACGACACAATGCTAACCACATTACCCGCGCAGATGCTTGACGGGCCATATCTACTGAATAGAAGAGAAGTAAATTGTCTGGAAACTTAACTGCTGATTCATTTTCTTCTCCTCCCACCTGAAAATTAAGATGCTTTGGTCGAAATACTTTAATTCCAGCCGCAGACAGAGTTCTTTTTAAGAGAAAAAAGGCGATTATTGGGCAAGGAACAGAATGGTATCAGCTGTCACTTAGGCCTGAGTCGGTTAAGAATTCCGTGGGAATTGGTAAAGCTCGGTGAAGTTTCGATTACTGAGTGCCAAGCCTCTAAATTGAACGAAGAAATAAATAACATTTCAGACGCTTCGGTCACGTTTTGTAAACCCTTCAGTCAAATATTTCTCTTAGACATAACATTATGCGTGTGTTTTGAAGTCAATAATGTTTAGTACTATGTGTTTTTTCAAATTCATGTCAATATCTTTGGCAGCTAGACAATTAGAATGTGCCCTGGTCTGTAGACCTATGCGACGGCAGGCCCAAAAGCACCCTTTCCAGTGAAAGTTGGCATTTTTTTTTTGAAGATTTATTAATAAATGCCCCATCAAACAGCTCAGATGACCTGATTCTCAATTCTTCGGCTCGGTACTTTTATTGTACGTGGGTTAGGGTTAGTTTATACTATTGGTTGATTAGAAGTTTGCTACAGATGATTCGTCCATCCTTGTACACTGTTCACTATGTGTCAATTCCGTCCTACCATGATGCATACAGTCACCCTTCAATGAGTTTCCAATCAGATGGGACAATAACACAAATATCAATCGATTTAGATCTTGGAGGTCAGTGCTCCCTTTTTGACATATTTCATAGCGACTCAATTGTTATTTTAACGGGTAATTTCAAAAACAGCTTTAAAATTATGTTGGGATTATATACTGAGCCCCTTTATCAAGTGGAATTGTATGGCGTAAAAGGTTAATCTTTTCAGTGTTATTTAGCAACAAAATTGTGATTTTTAAACACGCCAAGGTCGAATTTACACTATTGAAGATATTGTTCGACCAGTAACTTATTATTATATCTCATTTTTAAAGAGACCTATAACCTTACTAAGTTTCGTACAAACAGTAGGACACCGACTTCATCTAGGCCTACAGGCTGTACCGAGTCCACCTCGCTCTCATAGTGATCGAACCACAGTCTTCGAATGTCCAAGAATCCTGGATATGTTTTGCGCCCAATGGGTACTATATAGTCTATTGTTTAACCGCACAGTATGGCGTAGTTCTGCAGTGATGGTGGTCGGGGAACTTGCAAAAACATCACAATAAACCAATTAATTTACCCATAGGGGTTTCATTGGTGGGAACGACCTGACAATGGGGATGAGGTTAGTACGGATTGCCTTGCCGAGGGGCACTTCATCGGAGAAGGAAAGTAGAGAAGTCAGCGATCGGATAGGGTTGCCTCTGTATTCAGAAAGCAGGTGTGGACTGCTAACCCTGAATAGAACTGACGAGGATTGGCGCGTCTCTACCAAAATACACGCTACGACATATGATGTCGTTTTACTTATAAAGAGAAATTATTGTCCATATCACACATAAAGGAGTGTCCTTGGGAGACCATTTCATGGCAGGCAGTAGTGTGTATGTTTATAAGTGCAGTTTGTACATTTTGGATCTCCACATAACATTAAGTATTTTTTTTTTTTTAAATATTAAAACAAATACTGATGTAAGTATAGAGCCTTACTTGAAATTACCATAATCACCTGTCACCTGTCACAGTTTTTCTGCAAACATATTGTATAATATTTCACAGTGCTTGCCATCAATTACAACACAGCTATTGCCTGCCAGATTTTGACCTTGCGGGAACAGCTAGGAACTACAATTGGAGTTTATGTTTGGATGTTTGTTATATTTAATTTCAAAATATCACAATTAATTCACATAAATTCAATTACCTATTATAAACACCTATAAGAACTAATAACTGGGTGATATAGACCTATAGGGATATACCCAGTAGAAAACCAAGGCTTGCACGAGACCAGGTACTATATACCCCCTTAAAAAGAAATTGTTCGAAAATTCAAATTTGATGGTTCTGTTTTCAACTTTTGATGCAATGATTCCTCTTGTTTCAGTACCATCACTCATAAGTCATTTAATCGATGCTGAACAAAATTGTTACGAAACAAGATGCGCGAGGAGCTCTTTTCTAAGGTCAAATGCAAATGACTTCTGTTCTCAGAGAAATGAATATCCCTTGATTTAGGCGACGACAAGTTGGTTGACACATTACTTGGTTCTTGTAAATAATATACATTACAGTTATATCTACACCAACAGTTAAATGTCAATGTATGCGGATAAGTCTATACTTAATGAGATTGTACTCCTTTGTTACATTTCATGTTAATACAAACGTATATAATTTAAAACAACTAACCTGTAAAATATCAGCGCATTCAAATTGTTCGATCAGCAAACACGAACTTCGTACTCACTCTAACGGTGAATTTTGATCTGCCGTTAGATTTTAATTCAGTCAATAACAATTGGGAAGTTATTTGTCTGATTTTACTTAAAATGAAATTGAACAAGTTTCGACAAGTATTACTGTATCCCAATCACGTCTTATTTCCCGTGTTCACGACTTGTGACGTGTATCGCACTTGGGCATAATCCGTCTTCTACATCTTGAACTCGATCTAGCATTATATTAAGTTGGCAGTGTTTGATTCTTGACGTGGGCAATGTAAATGTCTAGGTTGATAAAGTGATTGGAAAGCAACATAAGATCTGATCACCAAGCTCAGGGACATTCTCCTGAAGCGACATTTCATTCACATGCCTTCAAAATATAGCTTCTCTACTTGAGTGGAAAATATTGAACAGACAAATAAATAAATGAAATGATATTGTTATCGTTATAAAAACTTTTTTGAATATTATTTTGGGATGGATGTTCTAATCTCTTTTTCCTTTTGTTGTTATCAAAATTTGTCGCTGGTTACAACCAAAAACTATGTTTTGTAACCTTAACAAATGGTACCGGTACCGGGGCAGTTTTCGTAGCAAAAGGCCCCCGAGAGGGGTTGTTTTAAGTCCAGTAAATCATTCAATCATCAACTGCATTTAATTCACTTTCTTCTCCTTAAATACTGTGTCTTTCTTTCATTATAATGCTTTACTAATGTGGCGCATTCCGCGCTCGGCAAATCGCGGCATCGTACAAAGTTTAAGGCATTTAAATAGGTGTGCATAAACAGCAATTATCCATAATGGGCCCAGGGCTGTCTTCTATATCCCTAGTCTTATCCTGTCGCCTTCCTAGTCGACTTCAGTGGCCCAACCATGGCACAACCATGCCACAACAATTGCTCTTCAACTAACACGCCCTGGAGGCTACCACCCTTTATCGGTAACAAAGCTCTTTCTCTCCCTCTCTCTCTCTCTCTCTCTCTCAGAATGAGCGCCAACCTGCAAAATGGCGGGCTGTTTTCCCAGTAATCACGTATTTGCCCGGTCATTATACCCGTTAGTCAAAAGCCGCAGTCAAAGTGAAACAGTTCCTGTGAACAAGCTTGTTTCTCAGTGACACAGAGGTCGTAACACCAAATTGAAATCCATTGATTTCATTGTGAATGTGAAACCAAATCAACTGGATAGCAACCCGTTTGGTTTATGATAGTTCCGTTGCTTTATGGTTTATGTAGGGGTTTATAGGGCGAATGCAAGATAGCAGGAATACCAGTAACTACAATTTATATCAACCACAACCATTACTTCAGAGTAGATTTGTAATAAGACTACTTTTTCGTGGATACGATACGATGACTTTGCCGCTATAAGTATGACTGTCATGAGTTCGAATAACTATAATACGATTATTGTTGTAATGGTGCATGCAAAATACATGGATTATTGGGCCAGGACGTGCCATCATAATTATGGAAAAAATAAGTGTTAATAATAATGTGCATAGCTTTTATGTTATGGAACAAACCATAAAAGCGCATTCTTAATAACGGCGCATTCAGGGGGGGGGGGGGGGGGAGGGAGTACCCAGTACAACCTTACCACAGTTGGATTGATGAACTGTTTCTGTACCGGTACTACCTTGATAAATTAATATCTCTATACATTATTATCGTTTCCAGTATTAGAAAGAACAAATGGAGCATCTTCGTGTTTAGTATTACCCAAATAATCACACAAGTATAATTTCCACGGCGGCAGCTTTCTCACCTGACCCCCACCCCATGAAATGTAATTTGAAAATTGGATTTTTCAGTATAGGTGTTATACAAATCTTGTACCTGTTCCTATGAAAATACATATCATATTTCCTTGTTTGTCTCCAATGACGAAGCCGATGTTATGAGGAATGAAATTGAATACACGCGGCCTGATAATACAAATATTGATGAAAAACACGGAGGTGTATAGAACGGCATGTCCATAATTTATAGTGTCCACGATCGTGCGACCACAACACAAAGCCCTGCCGTATAATGTGAAGTTCCAAAGGGATCCAATTTGGTTGCGGGACTCTTGAGACAAGCCGCGGCCGACTCGCTCGACACGCACGTCTCACGGGCACGATTTACCACTATTTGTCTCTGGAAAGTCAACTCTACCTGTATATGCCGAGCAAATTGGCACAAGCTACCTGCGGTGGTATAGATGAGGCCTGAATTACAGGGGTCAATATTCGAGGACAAATACTTGGGTTCTTTTTTAAAATTTCTCTGTCATGATTTTTGCAGGTGTGTGCGCTGGTCATCAATCAACCACGAATTACTGTCAGGGACCCGAGCATGGGTTATTAACATTCGCAGCTGAACTATCGGACGAACTAGATCACTGAGGGCCGCAGTCTGTAATGTCTTGAAAAATGAAAAACAAATTCCGCAGTACTGTTTTTGTTACAACAATAATTCATGTTTCTTGCACTTTTATGAAGATATTATTCAACAACTAGGCACTCTATTGTGACTCTAGGGTGAAGAATTGTTTGGCTGTACTTGTATCAATACTTATTGTAATGTATGTCGGTCTCTGTAGTGATCTGTTGTTAATTCAACATTTTATGATTGATAGGCTCACGTCTGGATCATTTTTAAGAAGAAAGAAATTGACATAGAGATATATTGTTGATTGAGTCATAGAGAAAGATTGAGTAAACCTGGCTCCATAGACGTTGGTACATTCTGATTGGTTAAAAGCTGTCATTGGACAATTTGTATCGATTACTTCTGGGTTAAATTAGTACTTTATTTGGGTAGATTTCTATCGTTTTATTGTATCCCTGCCCCGGGACAAGCCACGTAAAACTGAAAATAAAATAAAAGATCAGACGTCAATCAGCATTTTGCTTTTCATTTCAAACAACTATAAATACGATGCCTATGAACTGTTTGTATATTTAGCATTGGTTTCTAAAAGTGTTTATTTAGTGAGTTGCATCCTATAGCGTTGTTACATACTTAATAATGATCTTTGCCAAACCTTGAGGGCGTACCGTAAGGTTGCTAGGTGTATGAAGGTCGTATACTGGTAGAGGTAGGTACAGATGTAGTTACCTTCTGGTGAAGCGTAAATTCGTTATGTCAACGACCGAATCGATTGCATTATATGAAACAACGTGAACACTGTTTCCATTTATTACAAAATATGAGATTCCTAAATGTCAATAATAATTTACGACATACATTGTAATAAATAGAAATGTAATTTTCGGTTTAAATTGCTATTTTATTTGAGGAATGGACAACAAATACAGGAAAATAATTGTCAGAAACGTGGTTTTATTTATGCAATTTTTGGGTGCTTTGTTCATGAAGGCAATTTATAAGTATACCTTCTTAAACTGTACATTGGTTATCACACAATTATCTCATACAAAATGTGAATTATTTGAGCAGAAATGTTCACAATGTTAGTTTCTATACTTATTTCTTGGTATTGATAAAGTATATGTACGTACATGTAATCACCTTTTACGAGAGTGTTTAACTGAAATTACCCATTACGCAAGCCGTACAACATCGGCATTCTGTATTCAACACTTGTTGCTCAAAACCCTCTTCTATCCTTTTGTCAATATTTTCTGACAGGTATCACTTACAGACCATCCTCTCTCTATGTCCGTTTATTTGAGCGTCAATAAGAACCACTCTAGACGCATACTCTATGGTGATGAATACCGGTAACTCTCTTCCTACTTACCGTTGTCGTGGTTACATCATGATCTCAAGTACGGTCTTCAATGATAGTTGTTCGTCGGTATTTCATGACAAAAGGGACATTTCATGAGAAATTTCCGTAAAATTAGGTTTACACTATAAAGAACATGATTTGTCACCGGTTGCAGTGCCTAATGTTATAAGTACAACAATTAAACAAGTTGCATTTCATTATAAAACCAGTAATCATTACTGCAAGTTTTAGTCTATGAGGCCGACTGAATGAACATAAAAGACTATTTATACATGTAGGCATTACTATTATATGAAAAGATAGGCCTGACATACCTTCCGTATTACAAACATAATATTACTTCACGTACGTCAATGCGCAGGGCTGTAGTTTACAGATATTGTTCGTAGAAAAGGGTTTTGTAAATATGACTACAATGATCTATTTAGCCCCTGACACAAAATCATTCTACAGTAAAATGTGTGTCTAACCCATGTGGTGAAAATGGGATTCGTTTGAATGATTATACGAGCACTGGTACAGTGATAGTCTGGTTCTGTTTCTCAATGTGAATATTGTGAACGGCAAGATGAATAGAATCGAACTGATGACGTACAGCTGCAATAGTTGCCGACTCTTTATTTCAGTTCCAATTTGAACTATGAATGCTATGACGGCTCATTTGAACGTTTCCACGTTTGTTTGTTTTACCCATTCTGATTCTCTTTTTCGGCCCACAAAGAATATGTCCAAACAAATATGGAAACGTACTGCAGTTTCATTATTAAGCATTTACAGAAATTGTGTAAATCAGTTTAACACACTTGTTATGTAAAATTGTAATACAGCAAATTGTTGGAAATAGAGTTGCCTGCATTTTGCTGTAAATTTACAATTTACAATGTTTTTTTTTATTGTTTTTTTTTACAATGTACTTGCCAATAATGATAGTTCATTATAATTTAATTTCATAATATTTACTCTCATAAACTCGTTAGTCACTTTTGCTGTGCTATTATATCGGTTCTATACTTGCCAATCGTTATAAGGGTATTTGTCATTATTGAAATGTTACTAGATATTTGCCAATTAGTTTTCGCATGTCTTCCAAACGTCACCGTGTCTTTAAGTTACATAAACACCTTAAGATTTACTGTTGTTTTTGCCTCTGGCGGTTTGGTTTTCATTTAAGATAGAGTTAGTTTGCTTAAGACGAGAGCAATTAGGTCCTCATGGAGGGGTCGAAGCCCTTCAATTTCGGTCTATCACAATGGTCTGAGCATGGAGGAAGAAAACTTCCTCCATGGTCTGAGGTTCCTATTTGGACAGACGTCTCCTGGCTCGTGAATGGAACTATTGAGACAGTCGCGCTTCCTTGACAAGGAGGTGTCAAACCTAACAAGAGAATGAAGCCAATGATTTGAATAGAAAAACCCAAACGGCTTGTGCTCATCACTGCCGTGTGATTAAATGAACACACACACACACACACACACACACACACACACACACGCACACACATATCCACCTTTAACTCAAGAAAAATTACTGTAACTTAAAGGTTTTACATAACCAGAACGAACTATTATCTAACTTGGTCTTAAGATGGTTATGGTGTCAAACATGCTGAAAAGTTATATCGACTAAAATCGTTGTTATTTTGGAGAAAACTTGAAATGTTTATAGAAAAAAATCCATCAGCAGATGATCCATTTCTACATTAGAATGAATATAAACAAAAATGAAAGTTCTAACGATGTTAGAGAGTTCATATTGTTCGACTGAGAGCATAAGACTAAGAGCTTATCAGAAAGAATTTCGTAGCATGATTGATAGGCATAGACCCTATTTGAAATCATTATCATCTTTGAATTAACCATTTAAGTATAAACCATTGTATACTTTTTTTTAATTAGATAAAGTTATGGAAGATAAATACATGACTGTGGTAAAATCATGTTTATTGCAAACCTATTAAGCCAAATTTCCTTCTGCGCAATGTCTGATTCCTAACTCAATTCACTGGTAAGTGCATATTGAAATTCGAATGTTAAGGACTTCATAAACAATGTTGGTATGACGGTACCAACTGTAGAGAATTCTTGATTGGAAAGAAAGATGACATTGGCATGAACTCGCCCCCAGTTCACAAATTGGTCACCAAATAAAAACCGGCACTTGTGTGAACTAATATTTACTTTGACAGTAAACCGTGATATTCTGTGCCAATGTCAGACTCAATCAGTAAATATTATAAAGTGGTATGTCTTTAATCACGACTATTACTTGGAATTTACAGACAAATAAAATATACAAACTTGTGTGCGTCGGTCGTTTCACATGACGTCATGTACAATCACAACAATTTATAATTATATGTTTACATTATTCTAAAAAGGTTGACCAAGAAAAGCCAAAATAAAATGGTTCTCTCAACTGTGACAGAAAACCTTTTTTCATGGGTGTTTAAGAGTTGGTTAATATCACACAAAGAAACGACAAGTTCCAAATATCGCATAATTGCGCCTATAAGCAATGATGTTGAGTAACTATTCTCCCAGCCAGTGGCCTGCCTTTTAAAGGTCAAGGACATTTTTGTGTGTTAGCCTCCAAATGACCTTATTATCTTCTTACTTGGAGACTAATTACGACTCCTATATTTATCCCCCGGGAGCGATAGACCTATAGGGCCTGTTCCATACAGTCCCTGCTTAGCGTAACATTTTGCTGAGGAATATTTAAATGAAAAAAGGGGGACACCAACCAATGAAGGCAATGATATACATTCTGCATGGCAAATTAACTGGTACTGGTACCCAACAAAATTTGGTACATCTGGTAAACATGGTCTGCTGTTCAACAGTGTTACATATTAATCATGCACCGGGCAATCGATAATACACGATTCTTATAAAGCGCACATATCCTAGCGACTAGATCAAGGCGCTGTACATTATTATCCCTGCTCATCAGGCGCATAAATCATTCCTGAAACCATCTCAGCTCCCTGGGGAGTATACAGCTCAATTGTTGCCATTTCGGCGCATATGGCTAATCAAACAAAACAACCAACTCTGCCCTCACAGGTACCCATTTACCCCTGGGTGGAGAGAAGCAATTATGGTAAAGTGTCTTGCTCAAGGACACAAGCACCATGGTCGCGGTTGGGATTCGAACACACATTCTGATGACTCGGCCATCAGAACACAAATCCGATGCACAAGACCGCTCGACCATGGCACTCCATCGATAAGCAAGATACCAAAAACTATTGAAAATTATAAGACGCCGTTTCGAAGGTCCACATTCCAGATACGACTCAAAATAAACGCTGGTCATTGGCGGACCTAGGGGTCAAAGGGGATGACCCCTTTATTTGACCCCTCCTGTGATCATCATGCATAATTATCATATCGGTATGATGTCATTGGTGCCCCGATTTTAAGTGTGCCTATCACGCCCCGATGTTGTCGTGTGGCACTATTTTAGCTACCCTGGATTCGCCCCAGCTGTCAGCAACACGGCCGCGGCCTGTGGCGACATGACCCTTAATCAAAATTGTTAAAATGTCTTCCTACGTAACCTTATAAAAATATCTTGAACACTTCTACAAAGACGTTTGAAACATTTTATGCAGGTTAAAAAGTTAAAATGATATTTCTAGCCAAACCTTGTTTTTTTTCTCGACCCCCCCCCCCCAACGAGTCATGAGCCAATCCAGGGATCCAAACAAAACAATGATTAGATCATAAATCTGAACAACAAATCATGTCCCATGGAATTGGTCAATTATAAATCATTACCTTGTCAAAATATTGTTGCATATAATCGTTAAATGTCACAGCATTACAATATTGGCGGCAACGCGGATACGCAAGAACGGTTTTTATTATAGCGCTTTGTAAGTTTCTAATGAAATCCATTGAGACATAGGCACTAGTCCTCTAGCAAAAGTAGATTCAAATACTTGAATAGTGAAAAAAGAAATAATAGCATCGTAAGACCTACTACTAATTATGCATAATAATAATACAAGAAATTTGGTTTTGTAATGTTTTTTAATGTTAGTGAAGCGTCATTTCGTACGCAGGCCCTAGTATAAGCATAGCTATGTTTTACACGGTAAGGTTCTTATGCTCAATTGCTTGTTGTACACGATTTATGAGTTCGTGATTCGAAAATCAATGTTTATTAACTATCAATGACAAAGGCTTGTTCAACGGCAGGTAAGAGATGGACAGCAGACAACGAAATACACGGAGGTCAACATCGAGGATTAATTACGGTACATAAAGCAGATAAAAGTGAGCTCATAGAGCGCCTAGATGAGGATGGTGACATGGGTCTCGTGTTGAAAATTACAACAATGATATTGGTAAAATTACAAAAATAATAACATAGTCAAACTTACATTCTCGCAAAGTACCTTGCAAGGTTGCAGCGGGTTCTGTCGTTTTCTTCTTGAACATTCGGGCAGGAAGGAGATACACAGGAATGCCCTAATATATGGTGAACATCCAGACTCCACTACAGAGCGGTAGTCCTGGAGGGCTCGGCTAACAAGCTTCTGCTTGTTGTGGCCGAACACATTGGGTAGACGGGTCCGGTTGTAAGTCAACCCTACCCCAATGCACATATCCTCCTTGATGCGTTCACATTGACCACCCTTGGGCTTCTTGCGTATTCGCACCCTCTCCCCGCGATCTCTTCTCCCGGCAGACGCGAGAAGGAGACAAGATGATAAAAGGATGAGAAAAATCAGACCGACTTGACCCATCATTGATGCTCAACTTGATTTAATACTGATTGTCTGGAAACGTTGTTAAAGTGACGTTATAACTTAGAAATGACTGACCAAATGGTTTTTCAAAGTCTTTATAAGCAAAACTACCATTAGTCGCCCACTTGGGTGCAACGCGATTCAGACAGTAGTCGTAGCTTGAAAGGCACCGACGACTGAGTTGATCGAGTGCGATACCAATCGCTCCGACTACTGAAAAGTGTACGACACTATGCAGCCGTGTATGGAAAGATGACGCTGTCGGCGAGATAATTGTTGTGTGCGCACCGACAGAACGTCCATACAAGAATGACATCCAGGTGTACGTGTGTGTAAAATGCCCTTCCAGCATCAAGGACAGTCCATTTATGATCGAGGGGTGGAGAGAACAACTTAACTCCTCGGCATTTATACATAAAAACAATTTATTGAATTAGTGTCGTTAATAGATCACTTTCGGTGAATCACTTTCACAGTCTGTTATTAAATTGTGCGAAACCACAGATTGATCATATGGAAATAAAAGAAGCCAAGCAATTTGAGCTGAGGTTGGGTTGCTCCAAAACATAGTTTATTATGGGTGGAAGATTTATGTCGTCTGGAGTTTCAAAACCAAAGATTTATTTGGGAGAATTCTCCACGGATCTTCAAGTTTCGGGTAAAATTCCAGAAGCCATAAAGTTGTATCCGTCAAAGAACAGTATGCAGGTACTTGAGACGGTACATTGAAATTACCATGACTGTCTCAACTTAGGAACGTATACTTAACATTGGTAATCTCTTCCAAAAATAATACAAGATTTAGATAACACTTACTTGGTGAAAAGTTGATGATGGTTTCAAACATCCGTTGAAATTATTCTGTCTGAGGTACTACCATTTTAGTCAAATTATTCTGTCTGAGGTACTACCATTTTAGTCAAATTATTCTGTCTGAGGTACTACCATTTTAGTCAAATTATTCTGTCTGAGGTACTACCATTTTAGTCAAATTATTCTTGTCGGAATAAAAATCTGACGGCTTATCAAAATTCTGCGTTCGAAACAGTAGGTCACAAAGCTCAATTTCGCACTTGCCGATCGAAATATCTGTAAATGCATTTTTACAGTTATCTCGATGTCGGCATAATGCATTGAATTGAAACTTCATAGTTCAGTTATGTTATTAATACACTCACTGGCCATAAGTATTGCAACATTGAAATTCACTCCAAAGTTCAGTTTGGAGAACTGTGTTACAATAATTTATTTTATTTTATTTACACTACTTCTTGAAAGTGCCTGTGTTTTGAAGTCAATGTTCTTTTTTACTGTTCTTGCTCGGAAACAAAGTCCTTCAATACTTTGTCGGGTAACCACGTGACCTGATAATTGCGGCCATCCGTCTAGGCAATGTCTCGTACAAATTCATGTTGCAATACTTTTGGCCAGTCAGTGTACTTTTATTCATATGGTGTATTATCAAGGAACATTGCTCAATACTAATGCAAAATGTCTCATATAAAAGATATATGTTCATGGCATATATATATATATATATATATATATATATATATACTTGTAGTAAAACTAGTGGAACGCTGGTAGTTGTAACTCGGAGTTACAACTACCAGCGTTCCACTAGTTTTACTACAAGTATATTACGCTCTGTCTATGTGGCATTGAGCACTCTACTTCAAGATAGACCGCTACGTTTAAGTATATATATATATATATATATATATCTGTGTATCGCTCCGACACACGTCTGATTAGGCACTTTGTCAAGCCAGTGATCCGTTTTATAGTAATTTTCACAAAGAGAAGACATTTTAATTTTCAAAACATAATTGAAATAGGCCTAGTTACAAATAGTTGAAATTAACAATAAATTTAGCTGTGTATTAAGAAACAAATTAAACCAGTAATCTGATTTTAAAATGCAAACATGATGTCACGTCTCAGATCGTCACGTCTCATATCATCTAAAGAAGACTTGTATTTAAAAAATATACATTCCTTATCTTTTCTTTAACAAAAGGAAAACCATTGTAGTAGATTTGGATTAATTGCAACCATTGAAGACGGTGGTATTCCTGGCAACCGTGACCCATTGTTACTTTGCCCAAAAATATTTCTGGATGAGATTTTAGCTTGAGAGTCAAGGACTTTTTCTTTTCACGTGGTATTTTTAAATAAATAATCTAGTTTGTGATACTGGAATATATTATAATACTACGAATGGGTTTATAATGAAATGAAAAATACCCCTTTCAGTAGGTTGTACCCAAATGACACAATCACATCCTTCCCTAATTAGATTCCAAGAAATGGTTCATTTAAATATTTAAATATTTTATAAGGTTCGGTTCATTTTATTTTTCATTGTAAACACGGTTTACAAATAACGCAGGGGGTATAACAATGAGTGCGACTAAACAAATGCACTTCATGCACCTCTCCACTAGCAGGTATTTGTCCCAAAATCATGAACACTTGAGGCACATACATGCATACAGCGTTCACAATTATCAACACACGAAACCTTACAGAAAATTGACATCAACATTGTTAGGTATATTTTTGTATACAAACTGAATACTCTTTCAGTTTCCATCTCAATTTATCTTAAATTTAGGATATTTATATTATCTATAACTTTGCATCTTTCGAAATGATTCAAATGTGTAACCCGTCGCCAAGATGGCTGTCAAAAATCATCAACAATAAGAACTTCTCCCCTCCCCAATGACTGATGTAATAAGCATTTTGAAACTGCATGCCTTTTTGTATACAATTTACATTTTAAAAGAATTACACAACTGGTTACATTCTCCTGAAATCTTATTATTCCTCATGACGAACAAGTAGGGTAATTTAAAGGGTCAAATTGTGTAAGGTTGTTCCTAAATTTAATAATAATAACAATAATAATAACAATAATAATAACACTAAACAAAAACAGTCCCTATTGTAGTACTCTCTGTACAATTTCAATGTGAATATATTGAATCAGAGGAAGAATCGATTTAGTTGATATTGTCAATATTTAATAATGAGGTTAGTCATCAACATCGTCATCACAAACATTAATGAATCACAAAAAGGGTGAGTAACAATTCGCTGAAATTCTAATCCTAATATGGATGGAGTTGTCTCGCTAACTACCTAGCCTCGGGATTCCATCAACTGCAAGAAGTGAAATATGTCATCAGGTTATCGATTAAAAGCTCGTGTACACATTTAGTAAGCGTTCGTCATGTACATTCATATTTTATATACTGTACAAAATAACTATGCAGTCTATATAGAGACCAACCAGTCAGATAATACTAAAAAATTAATTTTAATCTCAAAGCAGATGGCCTGAACAAAACTAATTATTTGAAATTTTTTTAAACAAAATCCTCTGTTACATTTTTATTAACATTCAACACTGTTGAACAGTGACAGCATTACAATGCTATCAAAAAATGTAAACAAATATTCTCAAGTTCCTTAAATAATTTTTTTTTAAATTATCAAATATTTACCCAAATTAAAAACAAAATTCCAAAGATTTTCCAAATTGGTATAAACGTGGGGTTCGGGGAAGGTGAAATTTTGAATTATTCCCAATGGCTCATCACCAAACCATTCATGTACATGTATATCGCATACCGGTCATAATAATATCACCATGAAAAAGATTCAATTTTCCCGTCCAGCATTCCGCGGAACGTTTTTGTTCTATGCGGAGGCGCATCGCTTCTTTCCCCGTGGTGTCGTCAACGACGACTAGACCAAGGGATCACGGAGATTCTTACTTATGGTTAAATCTAGTTGTGTCCGCCGTGAACTTGAAGCTGTTCATTGTAAAACATTTTGACATTAGGTGTCACAGCGGGTACGGTACCTATTAAGACACTCTATAAAGGCTTATACAATGTGTTGTATGTATACACTAACATCACATTGCTACCTTTTCATTGCAAATAGTTTGGCGTTTTGACACTTTTTTCTTCTCCTTTTTCTGAGGGGAGTGGGGGAATTTGTGGCATCTTTGCTAATCAAAACGAGGCTCGGGTATTTAATTGTATTATTTTATAGGGATTTTTGATTTAAGATTTGAAATCAAACAGGATGGATGCGGTGAGATGCGGATTGACAGTCTTGTTTCTTGTGTCTCTCTTCTTTAAGTAGTCTTGTACCAAACATTGTGTATGAACATGGGCAGCGATCCAGGAGGAGGGTGGACGGAGAACATGTCCCCCACAATATTTGCACAGGGGGACGGTAATGGCAAATACCCTCTCCCTCCAAATAATTTTCGTCACCCAATTTTTATTTTTATTTAGAGCACACAAATTGTAAACTGTTTTTGTTTTACACTCCAAGCAACATGGAGATTACAGTATTCAAAATGTTTTTAAAAAAATACAAAAACATACATTGCCTATAATTGGCACTCCAAAGCACACTCCTAATATTGAAAACACATGTGACACAGTCTATTGCAATGCGAAATAAATGCCTTTTGCTACAAAGCATTCAGCGATACACACCGTGAATAGCATGTTAATTAAATGCGATGACTTGTCCTTCCCTCCCCCTACGCAGCCCCACAAAAGGGCTAAATGTTGTTGTGGCAAAGTGACAAAGATAGATTTGCCGTGTGAAATATCCAAATAAAGATTCTATTCATCTCCTACCATGAACAGTTATGAATCATTACCATATAAACCCTGGAGGCATCTACATCACATTAGAAGTAGGTCACCACATCATAAGAGCCAGACCATTTTTGACAGTTTCAAATATTATGGTGTACTATTCTGTTTACACCACTGATATAAACACAGTGTTATTTCCAGCACACCGGGGTAAACTCTTGTTTAGTAACTCATATAGACGTACAACACCTATACACAGTTTCGGTAAAACTTGTAGGTTTGCACGGTGAGGAGGATAAGTTAGACTAATTACGGTGACACGATGTGAAATTCTCAATTGAGTAGTAATTAGTTCTTTTCAGAACTAATTACTACTCAATTGAGAATTTCACATGGTGTCACCGCAATTAGTCTTACTTATACACAGTTTACAATGAATGTGTATGGCATTAAGGTACGAGTTTGTCCTGAATTGGAGATTACTGTGCAAGTAAAGCTTGCCTAGATAACAGCAGTTTAGTCTGGTAAATTTAAATTTAAATATGTAAATATATTCAAATGAAACTCGCATACAGTAATAATTTCGATAAAAATGATCTTAATTAATTTTTCACACGTAAACTGTTTAGCCAATGTTTTATTTACTCAACATAGAGATAATTGATTTGTACCATAATAACATTATTAAACAATTAGCCTTTGCTTCATTTTTACAATTTATATATTTAAGTATAACATTTATTATTTACCAAAATAAGTAAATAGCTTTAAAATTACAATACTAAAACACTTTTCTCGGACGTGTCAAAATAGAAGATTCTTCTTGAGTCCACCACTTCAAAAGAGGGCGCTGTCCAAGTAAACGTGTGATGTCATGAGTCACACCATCCGGTCAACACTTTGAAATCAATTTGTATTATCCAGTTAAGATGATGTCCCTGGCTCAGCACCATACACAGGGATGAACTTGTCATTTGTGTTGACCCACGAATACGGTAGATCACAGAGCAAGGACGTGTCTCTATGGGTAGATCCACACGCTGAAGATACGTGGGGTGTCGCATTGACACCCAACTGTGATGATTGATAACCCATTAGTTTAAAGGTTCGTTGTACTTTTTATATTGACAGGTCACAATACGTGTTTTCGTACTTTATATGAAGATCAAACAATTTAATGGTAATATAATTCAACCTGTTAAATTGTCAGCTCAAAAAAATTCTGAGAAAGTAAAACGCCTATCAATGTATATAATTTTCTTGGAATTCAGATCTGTCGTAAGATTAAAACAAAAAATGTAATTAAACTAATTTTAGTCAAACTGATACTAGCACCTCATTCAGAAATATATCAAGGGATGTTTAATGCCATAATTAACCATACACCAGGAAAGTCTTTACAATATAACTTAATAACAGTGTCATATAAAACTTAAGCATAATCTTGTGTACAAAAACTTCCATCTAGAATAACGAAACATCAATTTGGTTGACTAATGAATATCTTGATTCAAAGAGAGTAAGTATAATGCTCGTTGAAGCAGTTTGGTCCTTTAATTTGACGTCTTGCTGTTATATCACTGGGTGTACCAGGCCAGGTCACCACAGTCATTTGTCTCAATTAACCGTCACCAAAACGCATTGTTTTATTCCTTTACATAGCAGCTGTAACCCAAGTTAACCATATCTAAATATGACCCATGCAAACTTCGCATGTAGGAATTCCTGCTAAACCTTGGATTCATAAACAAACATCCCAGCCAAGGCTAACAGCATGTTTCATTTCTTATTTGAATGTCAACAGCCGCAGTACAAGAAGGAAACCATACAGGCTAAAACAAGATTTAAGTAAGACTAATTGCGGTGACACCATGTGAAATTCTCTATTGAGTGGTAATCAATTCTGAAAAGAACTGGAGGTCACAACTCGACGTTTCGATCAGTATGCTCTGATCGTCTTCGAAGATAGAGAATTTCACATGGTGTCATCGCAATTAGTCTTACTTATCCTCTTCAACAGAGCATACTGATCGAAACGTCGAGTTGTAACCTCCAGTTCTTTTCAGAACTAATTACTACTCAATAGAGAAATTTCACATGGTGTCACTGCAAATAGTCTTACTCAGTATCCTCTTCACCATGCAAAGCAACAAGTTTTACCTAATACAAGATTTGAGCATTTAAGGGGTTTCAAGAGGGGTATACTAAATACACTATAAAAACATAGTTGATTAAAAACAATATTGGCAGTGCTTATATTGAGCAACTCAGCCAAGCCATGGAAGAATACATTTGACACCATTATTATAAGGATTTTTCTAGCAACCGTGGACGCCATCAATAAACTTGCAAATGGCTCTAAAATCTAAGATCCATTAAAAAGTGCGTTCCCTACTAACGCTGACTCTATAATATTTATTACAATATTAATTAAAATAAACGGAGTTCCACAAATTAGTCTTAACATCACCCACAACACCCCCCACCCCGACCCCCTCCTCACCCCTCGTTCAACATAGACGTTTCTGTTACCCTTTCGGCAATCTAATCTTCGTTCCTTTGGTTTGTACTTTCCGTTATTCTATCAGGGGATTCGAATAATTGAAGCTCCACAAAAAATCAATAACACCCCTATCGCACAAAATAGACGTTTCTTCAACCTTTCGGCTAGTTTATTGTTTTCATTCCTTTGGATTTTATTTTCCAGTATTCTGTGTCCGCGGGATGTCGTACTTTCTGTCTGGATGTTATTCCCCAGTTGTTATGTTGAAGGATATTGGAAATGTCAACTTATATATTGAGCTTGCCAACGTTAAACTAAATTAACCGTAAAATTTGACAACATTTGGTGACAAAATCCATAATGTTCTTCTTTTTATTTCCATCTCAGGTGTTTTGGTCGTACGCAGGTCAGTTAACTTGAGTCTCTAGCGGATGGCCCCAGGTTGTCATGGGAAGATTGACAACTACATGGAGACGGAAAAAAGTTTCAAAGATCGCGCCCACGGCCTGGCTTACCACACACATTTACCGCGCTAAGTCGCTGCTTGTATAGTCAAATCTCCACGTGCTATACAAGGATTAAAATAAAATCCATTTCAGATTTACAATCGGAGGTTTTTGGTTTGTGCTTTTCACATTTTTTCTCACCTTCCGCTTGAAGGGCTCTTCGGATTTTCACTTAACCGACATTTTGAAAGCTAGATTTTTTGAGCACAAAAAAGTTTTTATGAGGACATTGCCTTACTTCGGTCATCTAAAAAGAAGAAAAAAAGTTGACTTACTGTAAAAAAGAAAAATCTTGTCAGGCTAGGAGGTATTGTTCCTTTTACTATCAGAATAACATGCTATCTCACTCATAAAAATGATTGACGGGAATAATATCTGTTCTGATCCTTTCTACTGATCCAGTAACAAGCTATACATGCAACTTTATACATGGAAAGTTTAAGGTTGACAACACGGGTAATTAAAAAAACCATAAACTATCAGTATATGTGTTACGTAAAAACTATTGGAATCAAGTGGATGGTATGAAATATCCCTGGAAATCATTCTGTTTGAGATGTTATCCTATAAGTACAAGTAATGACATAAATTCCTAACTGAATTGTATGTCATATCATCAATGGCACGTTAGAATGAATCAGTAGCTCGTGTTTGTCGATCAAAAAATAAGATTCCATTTTCTGGATGACAATACAACATAAAAAGACTGAAACTTTAAATATTTGTTTTGATTCTGAGAAATCAAGCTTACATTAATATGCAGTTTAACCACCATTATCAATATATCTTACCTTTCAAAGGGGGCCAATGACATACGGGGTCTGTGATCACGCCCCCCCCCCCCCCGAACAAAATATAAACTATAACGCATAGCTACACAAAACTTGTTTGAACAATTACACGTATATGCTGGGGACGAGCACCAATATTTAGTTTTACATGGCCTTATCATATAGTTGCTTACACAGGGTAAAAACTGAGTCGGCCGGCCGGAGTGTGGCACGATGAACGGGTGGGACAGTGTTATTATTATATCGGACTCCTTTCACTCCATCCATCTCGGCTGAATATACTTCTTGACCCAATAATACACGCGCCTGCACCTCAATATTTATCTGAATGACCTACATTGATTTGATTTTATGGATTATAAAGGGTACATAACCCCTTTTCTTGTGAAGGGAATGCACAATATTGGCATCTAACCTGTCAAAATGTCATCACAATAGTTGCTCACGATTTGAGAAGTTATAATTTTCATAGATGAAAGCTTTATAGAATGATTATTTTCTAAGAATGGTCGATGCATTTACCAACTTCACATCAAGTTGAATTTCAGATAATAATTTGGTAATTTTGCAGCAAGGTAATTCTAAACGTGTACACTAACATAAAAGGTACATATTTTTTTTGTTTTTCTTTAAATCTGTTCATTGCTTTTATCCCAGTACAATGTAAAGTGCACAAATAAAGAAAGAAAATTATTTTCAGAAAGGTTATTCACTGGGGCACGGATTCTAACTCATGTGATATTATTTTATGGTTCCCTGCGCTGCTGACACAGGCTGCTAATGTTCTTTTTAGTCATGAGATGTCAAAAGTAGATCGTGAATTATTCATTAATCAAAAAAGGATTAATTTTCAAAAAGAAAATTATAAATGCAATCAAACTTAAATTGCTTAATTTTTTTAAATATAAATAAGACGCACATGTGATGTTCGTGACCTCCTTGTGACGGCAAGATTGACCAAATGACGTTGTTTATAGTTCGAAGTAAATCAGCTGTTAATCAAAGATGAAAGGCGAGGTGTTTTTTACCTTTAACCTTTTAACATCCAATGTATACGTTAACCCTGTCACAATTGGTCAAAGTACTTCGTCTTTGGCGTTCATCACGTTCAGCCACGCAGAATTTCTATAGTATAAGGCGTTAAAGATACACTCATGCTAGTTATAGTATAAGGCGTTAAAGGTACACTCATGCTAGTTATAGTATAAGGCGTTAAAGGTACACTCATGCTAGTTATAGTATAAGGCGTTAAAGGTACACTCATGCTAGTTATAGTATAAGGCGTTAAAGGTACACTCATGCTAGTTATAGTATAAGGCGTTAAAGGTACACTCATGCTAGTTATAGTATAAGGCGTTAAAGGTACACTCATGCTAGTTATAGTATAAGGCGTTAAAGGTACACTCATGCTAGTTATAGTATAAGGCGTTAAAGGTACACTCATGCTAGTTATAGTATAAGGCGTTAAAGGTACACTCATGCTAGTTATAGTATAAGGCGTTAAAGGTACACTCATGCTAGTTATAGTATAAGGCGTTAAAGGTACACTCATGCTAGTTATAGTATAAGGCGTTAAAGGTACACTCATGCTAGTTATAGTATAAGGCGTTAAAGGTACACTCATGCTAGTTATAGTATAAGGCGTTAAAGGTACACTCATGCTAGTTATAGTATAAGGCGTTAAAGGTACACTCATGCTAGTTATATTAGGCGCAAGAAATCATCTTTTTCACAATGTAAATTGTAGATCTAGTTGTTAAGCTTGATTTAGATGTTCTCCACATAGCCTTTGATTATGCCAAACTAAATCATTTGTACATGAACACTGACATTACCTTAAGAACAGTTAGCGGCGTAGCCAGGACTTTTTCAGTGGGGGGCCCAGGGTATGGGTTTTTTCCCTTTTCTTTTTCTTTTCTGTTTTTTGGGGGCACTATGCGGATTTTTCGTGGGGGGGGGGGGGCACTGGAAATTTGTGGATGGAACGTGCCCCCAGGCCCCCCCTCCCCCCGTGGCTACATCGCTGAGAACAGTACAGAATAGACAATCATTTTTATCAGCAGACAACAAATTAAATATGAAACGTACAAATGGGTATCTGTATCTGTTCATGATTTGTGTTGAGTTACTTCATCTATTTACAGCTTGTATAATGTTCAATGAATGTCAAGTTAACAGAGTTATATCATAACAGTAATAATGAAGAACACTCAGTTATCATAACCACATTCATAAATGCCCGACAGTTTAGACAATCTGATTGGACAAACCGTGATCACGTGGGGGTATTAACGGATGGTATAGATCTGGCTTGTCAAAATCAGAACAGTGCATACGCGCCAGCTGTTCACCAACTGTTTTGTGAGATGCGCGACGAAGATTGGCATGACGCACTTGACTCGTGTACTCTTTCGTGTGTCCCCAAAACGTGAATTTTCCCATTTCTATTATGCTTTATTAAACAAAAATTAAATTTTGAAAACGAAATCAATAGGGGCATTTATGAATGGGAATAACAGTTTGACTTGGTCTTTACCGCAGGTTAACGACCAAGCGTTAAACTGTTTTTTTGGACGGCTGTCAGTTACTAAATTTCTACAAGTAATCGATTACTTTCCATTTCCTATGGAAACATTGTTGTAATTATCCACATTTTACCTTTATATTGTAGTACAAATGTATAACTATATATTGAGTTTTATTGCTACTGTAATGCACTTGTTCGTATTATTATTAGTACTAGCCTATTTTGTTATTAGAAGTGGCATTCAATACAGGTGCATGATATTCAACAAAGACTTTCTTAAGGTATGTGTGATTAATTGTACACAGGCATATAGAAAAAACACATCCCCTCCCCAGAAGGGCACTTGTAATGAATATGATAATTTTATTTATTTATTCATTTATTTATCCATCCATCCATCCATCCATCCATCCAATTTTGTTAGGGGAGGGGAGTGTAAGTGGGTATTGGTAGGGAGTGTCTTAGAGAGGGGTTTTAGGGTGGGATGCTGGGTATTGGTTAAGATCATGGTGACGTTCAGGACAGTTATTGGAATTTGAATCATCTCTTTGAATTTGACAACTTAAATCTACGTTAATGTTTTGTGAGAAACTTTCATGGGGAGGTGGGACAGGTAGGAACAGGGTTCAATTTAGGGGTGACATCCCCCTCCCCATAATTATACCACTAAGTATGAATAATCTATCTATTATCTATGACGTCCATATTATGTCTACTACTCCTGGTTGTCTTTCTTCATGTGTGCCGTTAATTTCATTGGTTGTAGCTCTACCTCTGGACTTGAGAAATAAGGACTTGAATCCAATCTAGATACCTGAATCAAAGTGATTAAAGATATTCTGTGTCAGTCCTTATTTCTCTATAATTTTAATTCAATAATATGCTCTTTTTATATAATAAATATATAAAATTATTCTCAAATAAATTATTCCATGAAAGCATTTACCAGGCCATGGATGAAGAATAATTAAGTGAATAAATGATTTTTTGAAATTCATTTATTAATTTCTGGTCTGATTAAAAACAAATTGATTTGTGATATAGCAAATCACATGTACAAACCAAGCATAACATCAAATCTCAAGCATTTATTTCTTTAATGGTTTACATACCGGCTTAATACAATAGAATATTGTTCAAGCTCCAAAACAAAACTGGTATTGAAGTGAGAAGAATCTAAAATGATTGAAAGAGGGCGCTGTTTAAAATGAATGAATGTCAGAAAAAGATGGGCAATTCAATGATAGGAAGTCTTACCTGAGATCTTCTGAGAGGCGTTGGAGTGTGAAATGTCTTAAAAGAATGCATCACCTTTGCTGATCTGAAAGAAAATGTTATTAATAATATTGATTAAAATTCATTACAATTTAAATTCCTGATATCACTGTGCAGTGAACTTAGGAACAATCTGTTAGGAACAATCTGTTAGGACCAATCTGTTAGGAACAATCTGTTAGGACCAATCTGTTAGGAACAATCTGTTAGGAACAATCTGTTAGGAACAATCTGTTAGGACCAATGTAAATATACTTAGATAAATGTTTAACATTACGGATAGTTTCACTTCTTGATTTCACCGATGTCAATTCTGTCTACAATTATTTGTTTAGTTATGATTGTAGATGTGTAGTTTTATTTTTCTACTTTATAATTGATTTTTGGGGGAATAAAGATATTATTCACAGATCCCTGGATAGTATACAGTATATATTTAAATATGATATGGAAATTGAATTGAAGAATGTCTTACTTATAATTGATTTCTTTCTGGTACACCATGTAATAATCTCTTCTTGGAAGAAGTGATGGCTCTGAGAAGAGCCGGTTGGTTTGTTTGCTCTTCTCAGAGCCATCACTTTTTCCAAAAAGAGATTATTACATGGTGTACCCAAAAGAACTCAATTACATCTATCTCCACCATGCAAAGCCTCACATCCTACATTAATGTCTTACTTGCTGATGATTCTACGTCCACTAGGTGTGTTGAGCGGTTTGATGTTATTCTTGCTAGTGATGATGACTCTATCCTCTGAGAACCGTGGACTAAACCTGACTGCTTTAACTGAGCTCTGTCTGGATGACTGCGCTATTGACATGTCTTGAGTTTTCTTGTTATTCAAGCTGAATATATACATACAAAGTTAACAAAGTTAACAAAGTTTGTAGTGAGAAAACTTAAGATAAATTTATTGGAGCAGGACTCTTGAAGATGTATCTGCTGTTTAGTTGCTCACCTGTTTTCTGTAGCAATGAGACAAGGTGATATTCTGTCTTCTTCACATTCTTGTTTCTTGAGGTTTGTTGTCCCAGTGGAAGATGCTTCCAAGGAGTTGAAATTGATATCTGGGTAACCCACCGAAGCCTTGAGTTTACACATAAGGCCAGAGTTAGGCTTGTTAGGATTGACGATGCAGTTTTCCTTTTGAAGACGATAACAGAGGAAAAGGATGTTCAAATTTTCTACTAATTTAGTGCAGTTTTAGTCAGAAGATATGCTGATTCTTATAGAAAGAATTTAAGGTTAGAAAATGTTCAACAGGGAAATAGTAATATTACATTTAAGGTATTCAGTTGATGAAGATATCAAATATCTTAAGAAATTATGAGGTTCTGTTAGAGATAACTTCCATGGCTTAGTTTCTACAAATGTTTCTTGATACCTGTGAGGTGTAATTGCCCTCATTCACTCCTAAAGCCAACTCATCTAAATTCAAAAAAAAAAAAGGGCAGTTTAATTATGTTATGCAAACCCCTTCATTAGAAATACAGTTTGTTCCTGTCTGTAAAAGGGTTGAAACTTACGCTGGCTGACTGTTCAGTGACTGCAGAGTTTATCTGAGCATGCTCAGTACCAAGTGTTATCCCATCATGCACCGGCAGAGTAAAGGTCAAGGCTCGAAGGCCATCCTTCCACGGTGACAAACATGTTGGTGACTCATAGATCTTGTTCCATTTCACAGAAGCTGTATTTCTTTTAAGTGGGCTTGTCATCTGTCTTGAGTCTGGTGCCTTGATCTTTGTGGAAGAAGTCTGTATGCTTTGTGGTACTGCATTACCCTCATCCATGATGGATGCCAGATTTAAATCCATGCTCATTTTCAAGCCTGGCGCCTTGCTTTGTGAAAAGGAAATTTCAGTGTTGTGTGGTAGTGTGGCAGTCTTTGCAATGCCAGGTGCCATACTCCTTGGCAGCATGCTGGCTTTGGCCACTCCTGGTGTCTTAGGTCTCACCTGATTGGCTCGATTCGATGCTCTTGTACGAGCTGTGTGAGACTTTGAAGCTCCACGTCTTGTTTGCCGAGATGAAGATTTAAACAATCCAAGAACTCTTTGAAATACTGATGTCTCACCATCACCTTCATATAAAAAACAAAGAGGTATTGTTGGGTTCCATGTAAGCTTCAAATAAGAAACAAAGAGGTATTGTTGGGTTCCATGTAAGCTTCAAATAAGAAACAAAGAGGTATTGTTGGGTTCCATATAAGCTTCAAATAAGAAACAAAGAGGTATTGTTGGGTTCCATGTAAGCTTCAAATAAGAAACAAAGAGGTATTGTTGGGTTCCATGTAAGCTTCAAATAAGAAACAAAGAGGTATTGTTGGGTTCCATATAAGCTTCAAATAAGAAACAAAGAGGTATTGTTGGGTTCCATGTAAGCTTCAAATAAGAAACAAAGAGGTATTGTTGGGTTCCATATAAGCTTCAAATAAGAAACAAAGAGGTATTGTTGGGTTCCATGTAAGCTTCAAATAAGAAACAAAGAGGTATTGTTGGGTTCCATGTAAGCTTCTCAAAGAGGTATTGTTGGGTTCCATGTAAGCTTCAAATAAGAAACAAAGAGGTATTGTTGGGTTCCATGTAAGCTTCAAATAAGAAACAAAGAGGTATTGTTGGGTTCCATGTAAGCTTCAAATAAGAAACAAAGAGGTATTGTTGGGTTCCATATAAGCTTCAAATAAGAAACAAAGAGGTATTGTTGGGTTCCATATAAGCTTCAAATAAGAAACAAAGAGGTATTGTTGGGTTCCATATAAGCTTCAAATAAGAAACAAAGAGGTATTGTTGGGTTCCATGTAAGCTTCAATTAAGAAACAAAGAGGTATTGTTGGGTTCCATGTAAGCTTCAAATAAGAAACAAAGAGGTATTGTTGGGTTCCATATAAGCCTTTTTGAAACACTTTCCATACCAATTATTAATCAAGATTTGAAGTGTTTGATCAACGAGTATAACTAACCTGATTCTGCACCACGAGGGCGCTTTCCTGCTTGCTCGGAATCATCTGCATCCGAGTCAATGTGTCGTCTTCTTTTCCGTCCTGAAAAAAAATTCATATTCCCAAATATACGACGTAAGCTCCATTAGGTATGCAAAAATAATTTAACTAAAAAACAAATAACAATTATTCCAAAATTACAATACAATTAAAAAGAGTAAAAATTTCTGGGTTTTAAACTTTAAGGTAAACATTTTTGTTTAATTAAGGTTTCTGTCCACACTACTGCATGTTAATTAACTAGGTTTAGTACATTAACTTGGTTTAGTACATTAACTTGGTTTAGTACATTAACTTGGTTTAGTAAATTAACTTGGTTTTGTACATTAACTTGGTTTAGTACATTAATTGGTTTAGTAAATTAACTTGATTTAGTAAATTAATTTGGTTTAGTACATTAACTTGATTTAGTAAATTAACTTGGTTTTGTACATTAACTTGGTTTAGTACATTAACTTGGTTTAGTAAATTAACTTGATTTAGTAAATTAATTTGGTTTAGTACATTAACTTGGTTTAGTACATTAACTTACTATTACTATTACCTGGTTTAGGATCTGATTCTTCAGCCACTATAGCATGCAATGCATCTATTTCCCATTTGTCGACAGTGGTTTTCCAAACAACAGGCAACAGATTCTCTGCACTTACCCTATATGGAAGCAAGAAATTAACACAATATTCCTTGTTATCAATGTCTTTAAAAGTTTGATAACAAGAATAAGACTAGGCATACTTTAGTAAGATTGAAAATCGAAGAGAGATTGACAAAAAAGGTCAGTGATGAAATGTATGAAATCGACCGTATGAGTCGGAAGTCGCAAATGCCTGTATTGAGATATTGACATGTAAACACAAGTCATGCGTGTGTGTGGTTGAAACAAAATTTTTAGTTGGGTAGATTTATTAACATGTTTTTCTATTTATTTCTTTCGAAAACAAAAACCTCACACACGCATGACTCGTGTTTACGTGTCCGTATCTCAATACAGGCATTTGCGACTTTGAATCATTTCGTACGGTCGGGTCACAAATGAGACATGGACAAGACAGAGGGGCCATGTCAGAGTGATTTTTTGAAATACCATCAAATTTTAACGTGTTTGGAGTGAACAGAGACTTACAGTTGAGGTGAGGGATGAAGGAGCTGAGGCAGGATATGTGACATATCAGAGGTTTGTAGAAGCTCATCTTGATTGACAGAAAGGACGGCTAATGCTACACGGAATATAGTACTGATACCTGTATTCAGAAATAATAAATACAATAAATAAGTGTGATTTGCATTTGTAGAATTGCTTTATTTCAACTAACTCCGTCACCCAAAGATTCAAACAGAAACAGTCAATCACAATTCAAATACAAAGTTAAAATTTACAATAAACAAAAATAGATATCAATAATAAACAGGTAAGGTCACAAAACCATTGTGGGCCTGACTGAACCAACTAAGAAAAAACAGAAGATACTTACCATCGAGTAAGATGAGATCCCAGATAGTGAGTACTGTGTCCCAACATGGGAAAGATGTATACAGACACATGAACCAAGGCGTTACAAATGTCAACAAATGAAGCTCAATAGATTCCTGTATAGAATAAATAGTAATGTACACACATAGAACCTGTTCTGCAAATGGACATAATATACAAATAAGTAATCGCTACGAGTACCTTGATGGAAGACACTGTAATGTATAATTCCCACCGTGCATGAGCCGTTGAGGGCACATGTTGTTAGACCACTGTGGGCGAAAGGGCAGCGATAGTGCGTCATGTTTGGCGTATTTTGCAGTTGATGTGCGTACGCGCGGAATATCACCAGCAATCATTAGCTGGCAGAAGTACACGCGCGCACTTAGTACCATAACATACACGCATTAAATGTACGCACAACGCCTACTTGAAGCCAAAGTGGCTATCATCAAGATACTAGGTGCAAATTCACCGCTAGAGGGCTACGATGTGTACTGAGCGGATAATGTAGTAGTGTAGCCAAAGGGGGGCGGGGCGGGGGGGGGGGGAGAGCGGCTGCCCCACTTGTTGGCCAAATTGTGTCTGTCAATAAATTCACAAACTTGTTGGTATTTCTGAAGTTAACTGTCTACTAAACATTGAGTGACTTTAGAGATTGACCATTTTGTGGGGCAAAAAGTTTGATTTGACAGTTCATTTGAGTTTTGCGTCAGTAGTTACCGCCAAAAAATGTTTGCTACGCCACTGCGATAATGTCCTTAGAGCTGAATGGATCTAAGGATATTATTGTATGTAGGACAATGTATCTAGACGATGACTAGAGTAGACTAGTCGAAACGTTGAGAACAAACCAACCGGCTCTTTTCAGAGCCATCACTTTTTCCAAAAAGAGATCATTACACGGTGTACTCGAAAGAACTCAATAACGATATTATTGTACCGAGACCACCAGGTTGATCAAAAGAAATTATAATAATGAGCCCACAATATTATGCTCCTCGGAGAAGTACTTCCAAAAGGTTAAACAATAAATAGGAATTCTTTACTTACTAGATGTTTCGCAAACTTTGGCAGTCTGTGTGTGATCAACTTCTGGAAGACAGCTGCATGCTGTTGAATCCTAGAATACAAGAGAAATAACGTATACTTAAGAACTAAGGCCATCAGCATTTTTTTTACTCAATTTGTATCTACAACTGAAAAAAAGTCACTCCAGGCCTTACAAAGTATACTACTCAAAACAATTTAGAGAACACCGGAATAATCTCAGTTAAAGCAAGATCATTTATTTCAGATAAACACAATGTTTCACAGAATTGATGAGAAACAACTGCACAATGAAACAGATGATAAAGGATGCATGTAGTGATTACACATTTCATGACATGACTACTGAAAGAGAGAGGGGGTTGCAAATGAAAATCCCGGTTCATGGAACATTTCAATAACGGGTGTGACCACCTCTTGCAGTAACATCCGGTGTTCCCTAAATTGTTTTCAGTAGTATATATTGTTTGCTGTTTAGCGAGGTAACTATCATTTAATTCCAATCAATAACTCAGTCATAATGATTACATTCAGTCAGTGACTGTCCTTCAGCCCATTACACACTATACATCTACGATTCAGTATGATGCTGTTGAATCATATAAAGGTGTGCAGTGGTTTACAATCAATTCTAATTTATAAAAATAACACCCGACTAATTCTGCTCACTCTTGTATTCATGTATGAATGTACATGTATGTTTATATTCTGTCCCATTTTGCCTTTGAGAAAGAACCTGCTAGGTTCGAAATGTAAGGCCAATAACTACTATTTTGCATTTATACTACAGGTTATTTAGGTTGGTAAGCAGTTTGCAACAGCTAATTCTCTATTTATACTACAGGTCCTTTAGGTTGGTAAGGAGTTTACAACAGCTAATTCTCTATTTATACTACAGGTCCTTTAGGTTGGTAAGCAGTTTGCAACAGCTAATTCTCTATTTATACTACAGGTCCTTTAGGTTGGTAAGCAGTTTACAACAGCTAATTCTCTATTTATACTACATGTCCTTTAGGTTGGTAAGCAGTTTGCAACAGCTAATTCTCTATTTATACTACAGGTCCTTTAGGTTGGTAAGCAGTTTACAACAGCTAATTCTCTATTTATACTACAGGTCCTTTAGGTTGGTAAGCAGTTTGTAACAGCTAATTCTCTATTTATACTACAGGTCCTTTAGGTTGGTAAGCAGTTTGCAACAGCTAATTCTCTATTTATACTACAGGTCCTTTAGGTTGGTAAGCAGTTTGCAACAGCTAATTCTCTATTTATACTACAGGTCCTTTAGGTTGGTAAGCAGTTTGCAACAGCTAATTCTCTATTTATACTACAGGTCCTTTAGGTTGGTAAGGAGTTTGCAACAGCTAATTCTCTATTTATACTACAGGTCCTTTAGGTTGGTAAGGAGTTTACAACAGCTAATTCTCTATTTATACTACAGGTCCTTTAGGTTGGTAAGGAGTTTACAATAGCTAATTCTCTATTTATACTACATGTCCTTTAGGTTGGTAAGGAGTTTACAACAGCTAATTCTCTATTTATACTACAGGTCCTTTAGGTTGGTAAGGAGTTTACAACAGCTAATTCTCTATTTATACTACAGGTCATTTAGGTTGGTAAGCAGTTTACAACAGCTAATTCTCTATTTATACTACAGGTCCTTTAGGTTGGTAAGGAGTTTACAACAGCTAATTCTCTATTTATACTACAGGTCCTTTACGTTGGTAAGCAGTTTGCAACAGCTAATTCTCTATTTATACTACAGGTCCTTTAGGTTGGTAAGGAGTTTACAACAGCTAATTCTCTATTTATACTACAGGTCCTTTAGGTTGATAAGCAGTTTGCAAACAGCTAATTCTCTATTTATACTACATGTCCTTTAGGTTGGTAAGCAGTTTGCAAACAGCTAATTCTCTATTTATAAAATAAACTGCACAGATATACATGTACATAGCGAATGTAAGTTTTGAAAATCAAGCCATACCTCAGAAGAGATTGGTCAAAGTATCCAGACAGGTATTTGGGTTTCTCAAAGAGTGACACCAATGCCCAGAAAGCTTCCTCCTCATCTGTCATCTGCATCAACAGCATTCCAGCAATGTATGACATACCTATCGATAAAATATCAACATTTATTTATTTGCATCAGGAGCATAAACATGACATACTACATTTATTGTCAAATAAATATCACAATGCTTTTAAAGGTATCTGCATGGGGTGCAACCGTGATGTATAACACGCATATCAATAAAAATATAAATACTTGTCCATTTTGCCTTTGAGAAAGAACCTGCTAGGTACAAAATGCATGGCCAATAACCACTTAGGTTGGTTTGCATTGATCAGCTAAATTTCTATTTAATTATATACTGAACATCAAAAGAAATTTATCAAATCTTTGGAAGGACGCTCATTCAAATCCTCCACGGAAAAATGAAAAATATTTGAACACGGGTAAACTTCAGTAATCTTGTTTATTGACATGTGCTTAGTAAAGATTACTGAAATTTACCTGTGTTCAAATATTTTTCATTTTTCCGTGGAGGATTTGAATGAGTGTCCTTCCAAAGATTTGATAAGTTTCTTTTGATTCTCAGTATATATTTAGTGTCACAGACCCATCAATGATATAGAATTCTTACCTTGGCAGTAACCAACATCAGGGTTGTAGAAAGCATACACAGCTAGCAGACGAAACAAAGAAGCCCTGCCTTCTTTTGCTTCACAAGAACCCTCCATAAACAACCGATGAGTTGGGAACGAACGATCTTAAAGCAACAAGTGTATATGTCAAATAAATAGTCATCTATCTCTTGATACTTACAAAGTATTAAGGCATTTAAATACTGGGTTTAAACGAAAAAATTACGACTGTTCCATTAGGGCTGTGCCGGGTATCCGGGTACCCGACTGGAACGGTCATTACCCGGTTCCATTTGTCGGTTCCAATTACCCGTAAACGACTTTTTAAAATTCGGACTTAACATTTGAGCGGTGCAAACATAAATCTGTGACTCTTGAACAATGCACTTTGTACAGACATTTATCTTTAAATTCAAGAGATTACACTCCAATAAAGAAAAGATCGATAGTATGGTATCCTCTGTATTATATTTAAAAGTCAATTTGTTGCCATTTACAGTACATGTATTTGTACACCACCGGAGGCATGTTTTCAACAAAAATGAAAACGGGTATCCGGGTATCCGAAGTTTCCTGATTTCGGGTATCCGGTTCCAAAAATATCCGAACACGCACAGCCCTATGTTCCATGCAATATCTATGAGAAAATAGTGCAATTTTCTGAAAACTTTGTGCATACATGTATCTCCAAATGTCAATTCAATTACGAGTAAAAAAAAAATGGAATCAAGCTTAATTTTTTGGCCTTATGAGTTTTCGACTTACCAATATCTACTGTTATCTGTCTAATGACCTGTGGTGGTACCGGATGATCAGTCTGAGACTCCAAGACACTCGTCCACTCAAGTAACCCTTCCTTCAAGCAGTATTCACTAATACCAATGTCAACAAGCTCTCTACGGATCAATTTTACACTTGCCTATAAAAGAAAACAAAAAAGAAGGTTCTAGGAAATATTATGCTGGAGGAGGGGGGGGGGGGAGTTTCTGGGATGTGAGTGAACAAGCGGTTCCACTTTCTATTTTAAACAAAAATGAAAAACCATTTTAAATATGGGTCACATGATCAAATTACATCTACATGTTGGTCAATACATTTTTATATGTGCTTGGTGAAAGGTCCAGTGGTTACTGATCACGAGGAGCATTACCTTGTAGTTGAATTTTGACGACTGTTTAAGATGTTTGCAGCCCAATAAGTTTAACCAAAGCTGTTGTCGAAGAGAAGGTGGAACCCCTTTCTTGATCAGAGACCTCAGTCTCCTACATCCATTTATCTGAGTCCAGGACCAGTCCGATAATATAACTTGCCATGCTTCCATGTTTTCCAAACTAGTTACAAGTTCATTGTCTCTGGAATAAATAAACATACATAAAATACAGTTTATGATCACTGAATTTTGAATAACTGTGGAGTGCCATGACCGAGCGGTTTAGTGCATCGGATTTGTGTTCTGATGGCTGAGTCGTCAGAATGTGGGTTCAAATCCCAACCACAACCATGGTGCTTGTGTCCTTGAGCAAGACACTTTACCATAATTGCTTCTCTCCACCTAGGGGTAAATGGGTACCTGTGAGGGCAGAGTTGGTTGTTGTGTTTGATTAGCCCTATATGCGCTGTAATGGCAGCAATTGAGCTGTATACGCCCCAGGGAGCTGAGATGGTTTCAAGAATGATTTATGAGCCTGATGAGCAGGGGGTAATAATGTAAAGCGCCTTGAGCACCAGTTTGGTGGATACGTGCGCCATATAAGTCCACATTATTATTATTATTATTATTATTATTATTATTATTATTAATAACAGATAATTTGAGAAATTGGTAAATCAGCTATCAGTATATCCGGATACCCGACCGAAACGGTCATTACCCGGTTCCATTTTTCGGTTCCAATTACCCATAAACGACTTTTTAAAATTCGGACTTAACATTTGAGCGGTGCAAACAGAAATCTGTGACTCTTGAACAATGTAATGTTTACACATTTATCTTTAAATTCAAGAGATTACACTCCAATAAAGAAGAGATCGATAGTATGATATCCTCTGTATTATAAGTCAATTTGTTACCATTTACAGTACATGTACATGTATTTGTACACCACCGGAGGCATATTTTCAACATAAATGAAAACGGGTATCCGGGTATCCGAAATTTCCTGATTTCGGGTATCCAGTTCCAAAAATATCCGAAAACACACAATCCTATCCGTATCCCATCAATCATAATCATATTATGGTCCTTACACAAACAAAGGCTTATAAACCACACACAGCAAAGGAGAGAATACTGCCCTCATGTGGTCTATGTTCCCCGACTTGTAAGTATTGCTTACACAGCAATAAACCTTTTCATGGTAATATGTGCCATGTTTTTGACGGAGCAAAATTGTTTATTTTGAACACTCGTTGCCACAGGGCACAAACTTCTCGTGCCCTCCAGACGCATGCATGAAGTTCGAGCACTGGGTCGCAGACAACAACAAGCAGTCAAAATAAACAACTTTGCACCATCAAAAACATGGCACATATTACTGTGAAAGGATTTATTAGCAACCATTAACAGACCAAATGAAAATTTGGCCGAGTGACCAAAAACAATTATTTTCTGGTAAGGAAATTTTTCTGCTTATCTGCACCTGCTCCCTTTTGACATTATTTTGTTTGCCAATTTTTGGTAAACTGTTGGTAGGTTGCTTACAGTACAGTGGGATGATGTCTTTCACAATCATACATTGTGTTGTCATGGAAAACAGCAAATCCATGATGATCAAATCGCTCTACACCCTCAGGCATTCGTGACGACGTGACCTTCATGTTGAATCTGTTAGATAAATTATCATTTATATCACATTAACGAGTAACGTTACCTAGAAACATTGTGCATGAATATGGGTTCAGAGTCTGACTCAATTACAATTATTACACTACAGTCCTCCCATTCATTTCGGGTAGAATGTCGTAACCGACCGCCACTTTTTCTCATTCTATAACCAATAATGTAATCTTACCTACCCAGTAAAGTGGAGAACATATGGATGATAATGGATATATACTTCAAATTATTCCAGGATATTTATTTCATGAAAAATCAGGCATTTTTGGTATACGATGACTTCCTCAGTCATGTCAGTCTGATCTTGTCAACTCCCCCGTTAGTGACCAACACAGTCATTGTACATGCGCAGTGGCAACTATAATAGGATCCTTTTGTTTTCTGAAGCGAGTGAAGGGGAGGATTTTTTAGAAGGGAAATAAAGTCTGAAAACCATCATAAAAGTGGAGTTTAAAGATAGTTTTCGCTTTCTGTACCCCTAAAAATCGATAGAATCATTTTTAACTGGTTAGTGGTTGCAAAAAAAATCAAAAAAACTCCTTAAAAAGTGGCGGTCGGATATGACATTCTTTCCTTAATTTCTCCTCCCCATTTTAAACTAGAGCATTCCTTCCTCCATGTTTCAGCCTCCCCCCACCACGCCCCCAAACCAAGACAACAGAGCTTAAGTTGTAGTTGTAATAACCATGAAGAAAGTAATAACGTATTATAACTTCTTTGAGAAAGAACCTGCTAGGTTCGAAACGTACGGCAAGTAACCATTACTTTGCGGTAATACATGTATCCTCAATTTACCCTAAATGACGCACCTAAGGTTATATAATCAACTGGACGGTAACTTACAAATGAAATTAGCAGTTTGGTGTTTGTTTGTTTCAGTGAAGGATTCTCTTGTAAAATGCGGAATTTCAATGCATGATCATACGCCATTTTTTGAGATGCACAGAATTGTAGTCATCAGAAAATTGATGTTGGTATAATGACTCACCCCCAAACTGTTAAAGTTTATGGGGGCAAAGAAAATGTACCCAAGAAGAAAAACAGTTGAATCATGCTTCATCTTATTCCAGATGGTTGTAAAATTGTTTTTAATCTTGAAAATAAAAATATTGTTTTCGATTTTTAAAATAAAATGGTATAATTTGGAGAAGCTCTCAAAACTTTTAATCAATATTCTTGAAAGACCAATTAAATGGAAGGTGGTTAAAATTTTTGCAAAAAGTACTTTAAAAGTTTGAAATGTGTAAAAATGCTGTTAACATTTTGTCAAATAAAAGATTTCTTTTCATAACCATGATATTAATGTTTCATTTTCTCAATAATTTTCCACTACCGTCGAAATAAACACCAACGAATTACATGTAAGTAGTCTTCGTTCGGTTCTTCTATAAGGAATGTGTCCATTTTGAGGATCAGTAAATTTTGTCAGTATTTCTTTAAAAAATCATTGCAAATGCCAAGCATTCATATATTTTGGTTTCCACTGACAACAGCTTGTTGACGGCATAGAACAATAAAATCACAGATGTTCGTGAAAAAAAATTGAGGTCATGTAAATCTCTTACTAATACTATAGTAAAATCAGTGGTTAAACAACTTTTTCCACAGTTTCACAAGCACTAACTTTCCAGTAAATCATACAATTTCACTTTAATTTTTATTTCTGTAACAAGCACAACTTAGATAAGTTTATGCAACCAGTAATACGCCATAATTTTATAAGTTTTCCGACAAATGCTAAGCCAAACGTAGGTGCGTCATTTCACGAGTGCGGCGAATTACGTACATGGACGATATAGGCCTATAATTATAACAATAAAAGTTAAACGTTGAAATAATAATCTGTCATGCTCATAAGTGTCAGTCTCGATCATCCATTGGGTTTACAAAAACAATGCATCTTTCTATCAGTCATAACCCTCATAATAAAGTTATGCTTTTCACTTACGGGTTGTTAAATATGATGAATTTCTGGATGGTTATAACCAGAAGGCAGAAGTAAAGCTTTCTTGCTTACCAATAATTCAAATCACCCACATTGTCGCTCGTTGATGACGCGTTTAGACCGCTGGCACCGTGTAGACTGTATTATATTTTAACGCTTGAGGGCGCTATATCCACTGACCAGTTTCAGCGAACATTTCAACAATTAAAAAAAAAAAAAATGGAGTGAAAAGTTAGGCCTACATTCTGAAGAATTTTTCTCAGGTAAGTTTTATTACGGAAAATGAGGATTCACAAGGAATATACATAATAGTTAAAGCCATTTGCGGTAACATTTTGATAAAAATGTCGGCAAATGCATCCAGTACACTTTAAAGAATAATATTAAATACTTATTTTGAATTCATTGTGTTTTTCAAGAAAAAAGAAGAAGTGAAAATCAATTCACAGAATTTGTGAATCATTCTAACGTGAAATAAACACTTTCCCGGTAATATATGTCATGTTTTTGACGGGGCAAAATTGTTTGTTTCAACACTCGTTGCCGTCTGCGACCCGGTGCTCGAACTTCACGCACGCGTCTGGAGGGAGCGTGAAGTTCGAGCGCCGGTGCGGTCGCAGACGGCAACGAGTGTTCGAAATATTTATGTCTTCGTGAGAAACATTCATTAACTGGAAATTACTCATTTTTACAAAAACACTAGCACCTAAGGCAGACATAATTTTAATGAATGTTTGATACATCATCAACTTTACACCAAGTTATTTTGGTGTGTTTTTCCATTTATAGTGTGCATGTGGCTTTTACAAAAAATCATGGCGTGCCCTCATTTTATCCTACACGTCAACTTTCCATAGTGATCGTTGAGGGAACGGAGCAAGTCTGGCTTGGCGAATCGACCAACATTGTGTGGAAATCGGATATGTTTCCGATGTCAACATAATTCTTAATAGGCCTATGTACATGTATGTTAGTTCATAGAGCAAACAGGAAATGTCATTTTGATATTATTGCGTCACCGCATGGGGAATTTAGCCAATACAAGAATGGAAATGAAGGAATCAAGAACGGAAGGAAAACACTTATAGTTTATTAAACCAACATTTTACAAAACAAAGCAATTATTAATACAGGCCTAACTACAAATAATTTGTATCTCTAACTATAACACAAGTTCCTGTGTAAGTCTGTGACATTATTATTTATGACAAAAATAGACGAGGAATTCTAGAGTGATCCAGTGAGCTCCAGGAAACAATATTTTGGGAACTTTTAAAGATGTTATGCATTCATGGAGAGATATTGGTAATTTTTGTGTCTGCTATAAACCACATGCATTAGCATACAGGGTGTACCAATATTATACAAAGTAATCATCAATAATTCTGCCCATTCAGAAAGGAAGGAATTCCTCCACGTTTTGTTATTGATTTATATAATGCCCAACATTTTTCTAGGCTATGTGAAATTGTTATCGTTTCACAGAACGGATTACCGGGTATCATTTTTTATTTTTTTATTATTATTATTTTTTTTAGAGAGAATGACTGTATGGAATTTGTAATTCACAAATAATCAATCTTCAGGTCTGACAAATTTTGTTTTCACCAAAACGTGTGCATTTACTTTGATGAAATGTCAATAGGTTAGTTTTATGATTATTTCTTAAAACTAGAGGGTTGAAAAAACGTAAGTTACAAAACACCTTCTCTTTTTAAAGGGTTCTTTGAATGATTTTGATTTTTTGATGCCATTGTCAGTTTTACAAGTTTTATATAAAACTGTGATTACTTATGCTTTATAAGACTTTATTCCAACTCATAAGCAATGTTACTATATCATCGTAAATTTTACAAAAAGTAAGATAATTTGAATGTTGCTTTTGAGATTGCTAATGCATTACTATACTATTGTGTAAAATAACCTGCAGTAGAGAATCCATTATTTCATAAATAATAGTTAAGAATTTACTGTTTTCCCACTCAAGAAGAAGAATCTGTAATATATCAATATAATCAAATCTCACATCACTATTATAACCCATTTATTGTAATCACTCTGTTGAGGTTTTTTTTAACACATCCCTAATATAATACTGAACCGAGAACCCAGTAGAAATTAATAAGTGACTGCGTGTTCTTCGTCTAAACTTATTCCCCCGTTCCAGGGCCACCCCTGGGCTATTCCTCAAGCCATCAGTACGATCAAGTAAACAACAGCTCTATAATATAAACACATTTAACGGCATTGGTGGACGCTTGACGTGTTTACGGTCCATTCTGAATACGATTGTCACTTGCTTGTGTTGTAATTAGTTCGTGGGGGTATTATGTACACCACATCCATACCCTCTCATCTTGACTGCACTATAACTAGGGGGAAAACTAATACTGGGGTTTATGTACCGGCCGCGTGTACAGATCAAACAGCAGGATTAGCGAGCAAATCTGGCCGTGCCATTCAGGGGATTTCTTGAGCAATGAAAGCAACGGTTTGACTTGTCTAAATATTTATTCTAATGAGTTGGTTCCGTGTGTAAAGTCAATCGTCTTGAAAAGAGCGGTTTAGTAGCAACTCCTCTAGAAGTAACCCATAGAGTTAAATGACTGGTGCTAAATTGTCCTTTCATCGGTTCATGCATTGTGCTTCCATCTTTTGAGGTCTGTGGTGGTGGTTAATTTATGAAAGTACAATAAACTATACAGACTATCCACTGTTACAACTATCTACTCTAAACAGGATTCACAAGTTTCCATCATCTGGTCTTTTACTTAGTTCGTCCACGTGCAACGATTCGGATGTAATTCCAGTTCACTGACTGTTTGATGTTACATCCATCCATCATCAATGTCCACGTTTCATGGACGTATAGCACACCAATCGGTTGTGACAAAAATGGGAGTTTAGGAGCGGTCGGCGAAAACGATTGCTGACAGGACTCAGCATCCGCAAGCAGCCAGTAGTGAACCGGACGGAGCCAGCCCAGGACCGCATGTCTCCATCCTGTCATGTACGATTACAATCAGCTAGCATCTCGCTCGCGAAGACATCCCCCGTGTCCGAGGGTGATTGGCAGTTGACGAGCAAGCGCTAAACCCCAACACAGCACCGCAGGTGTCGTTCTCAGCTCAAAGATTAGGTCGACGACATGACAACTCTGTGTTTTTCTTTTTTGGTTTGTGCCGTGAATGACAACTTCCATCGAGAGACGAAAGTTTTGTGGAGTTCACTTGGTTATCTCATGTGGTCTACTGCGTAAGGTTGGATTCTACGAATGAATCGTTAGCGGTATTGTTTCTCTTCCATCACACCCGAAGGAAAAGTCACAGTAGAGGCACTGGTGTCTGTACCCCGAGATTATTATGCCTTATAAGGGATTGTGAGTTTGCAATGCCAATGCAATGCCTTGATGACAGACAACGTAAAGATGGACATTGTCTCGTCTCTTTGTTTTGGGCAATTCGGCCTTACAGGTCAACATCATTGGTCCCCCCTTGTTTCATGGACAGACGTCTGGCCACAGAATATTATCCCCACGACGAGCTGAAAATAAACCACAAGCATTAAACATCGTGGATGGAAAGTCAAATAAACAATGCGTGTTTCAGGCACAATTTAAGTCGACCGCATCAAGATTTTGCATCCTTGAAAGTACTGTACGAAAAGCTGATCCTGCCGCCTCCCCAACCCAAACCAATATGAGACCAAACCGAGATACATCGGCTGTACAACCACGACTGGTTGCCATTACGGAATACGCTAATATGAAATTTAAAATGCTCAGTTACCACACAGTATTGATAGCCGCAACCCTGTTAGGTAAGTACTCCAATTACCTATTTCATTTATAAGTACATTTATTTGAAATTAAGTTGCAATGTTTGGCTGAGTCCAAGACCGATGATGCTGTTTTTTTTTATACTGAGCCGGACACGTGTGCTTTATGTATTTCACAGTGTAAAAGTACTTGGAGACACTGATCGAGACTTTTAAATAAATAATATGTGTGTTTGACCTGTTACTGACAGGCGGATTGTCATGTCTCCACGCTCGGAATGTACGATAAGTAAGGCTCGACTGACTCGCTAGAAACTAACAACTAATAAGTAGTATGTAAATAAACAACGTCCGTCGTTCTACCGCTAATTTGGTATTTCCCCTGTCAAGTTGGATAAATTGGGAAGTGAGTTGGCATAGTTTGGTGGCTGGCTGTCGGCTTACTCTAGGGGACTAAACCACAGTGAACATAGCTGTCATGGTGAGACATAGTTACGCCATTGATAAATTGTACCAAAAAACAAAAAACTCAAATAAATCACTGGTTGGTTGTTTAATGTTTATCTGTATATTCAAAGAAAGTTGGCATAATATGTTTGCTTGAAAAAGCAGTTTTGCAAATACTATTACAAATACTTACCTTTCCTTCCTTCCAAGCACGTCTCCAACATGTTATTATATTCTCATATTTCATTGTTAAAGAGAAGGTAAAACATTGGTATTCTCAAAAAAAGATATCATATATTAACAAAGATTAACATAAAAGTTACTAGGCTTTGTCCGACACCTATAATATTTTAACTCTGTCACGATGACAAACGACATAGGATTATTTCTTCCTATTATTGTTTTCCCAATGGGAAACATTTGCAAATAATTATATTAATTGAATACACTGTATGTACAATGCCATAATTTAATACAATATCACAAGATTTCATGAATACTGAATACTTGAGAACGTTCAAGAAAATATTGTTCAATATATTTGACTAGTGTAACACCAAATAAAAATAACCCAGGTTGGCGTTATATAAAAAGCATGTAGGCCCGTTAAAGAGGCTGGTAACTGGGAATTACTTAATGATAATAAATATGTATGGAAACCAATCTGATTTAACTCAATCACTGACGGTCTACACGTTTGGGGAAACCGTAATTCAACATTAAATATTAAGATGGGTTTGTTTTGTCAATGTTTTTTTTCTTATAGTTGACACTACATTATCAACCAAGTGTTGAAAACCGAAGTTTGTTTACAATGTTACTAAATTTAGAACACCTCGTCAGGTAGAATCATTTCCCCAGAGTAAGCTTGGGCGATATCGATTTTTTTCATCTACGAGGCAAACATATATCGCGATTTTCGATAGTATCGTGACTATTTTTTTCATTCATACATGATTGCTTTAGAGCCGATAACCACAGGTATGTACCCCTCTACAAGCATCGCAATAAATCTCAAATTCGTTTGCATAGCATGTATGTACTTCTGAAGTAGTTCGCTTTTGTTTGTCACTTCTGAAAGCTGAAAAGACTGTCCTAATTTTGTCCTAATCGCGAGATATGTTTTTCATCGCGATTTGCCGATATCTCGATAGCTTGAAAAGTTCTCGATATCGTAATCGAATAAAAAAGTATTGCGATATTCGATATTATCGTGTTATCGCCCAAGCTTACCCCGGAGTTTTGATAATATCACTAAATTAACATCAATTGTACTAAGGTAATAATTATAGTCTAGACCTAGGTAAAACTGATAACGTTTAATTGATTGAAAATAAACTGAAGTGTTAATACAATGATCACATCGGGGTAAAACAACGGTTCAAGTGTATAATTATGTACATAAAATAAGCTCACGAAAAACACAGGTGTATCTTTAATCCTTTTTGAAGAGTTGAATTTTGAGAATGAACCAAAAACTCACATGGGTTTCGAACACAATATGTTTCCTATAGAAACTTGTTTTTATCACCACCTTCACATCAAATACAAAAATTTAGTTTTGATTATTTCCATAATTTAAAACTTGGGAGTTCGCCAACGTTGTCGCCTTCCATTATTGTTAACAAAATACTATAACACCCAATAACTAGTCTTTAGAAATCATGAGTTTGATTTCTTCATAGATTTGCCGCGAACAGTGACCCCAATTGATCTGTCGCAGTGATAATGTCGGTCCTTTTGGAGTCAAAACGGTTTATATTGTCATTTTTCACAACATAGTTCTTATTCATCATAAACCTGCCGTAAATCACCAAACTCTAGTTGATCTTTAGAAGTGATAAGTTAGTCATTTAATGGACTTTCTGGAGTAGAAACGGTCTTTTGATAAATATTCACAAAACAAATATTTTTGTCTGAATTGAGCTCAAACGTTCTATTGACTATTGAAGTTCACAACTTCGGTCAACCAATAAGTTAAAGCATTAACATTTTGAGTTGTTAGACCATCAGATAACTGCAAGACTCGACTTAGTGTTAAAATAATGAAATTTGACAAACATTTATTGATACCATGGAAGAACATGATAATTGTGCTAAATTGCCACTCAGGTTGTGGCATTGGCCGCCATTTTTCTTCATGTGTCTAAACTATAAATTTTCAGGTCTTTCAGTTCAGAAAAGCCATGTTGCCTATTATGTACAAACAACTGCGTCCACCATTTAAAAAAATTACGGTCTACTTTCTTTAAAGATTACGGACTGAAGTGCCCCCATTGATCAATGAGGGCGCCCTTGTACAGAGGCAAAAAGAAGGTACTAAGCTTGAAGATCTGACGTCACGCCTGGAGCCTGTCTATATCCTTGATATAGGATAAAGATAGAGGACCAGTCTAGGTACTTACTATGCGCGTTGCGTGTACACGCACTCATAGGCGCCACACATGTGCGCGTAGCGCACATGACAGTTTTTGCCTCTGAACGAGGGCGCCCTTTATTTTGTGACATCATAATGCATACGAAACACATGGAACACGCTTCTCAGTCTTCTCACGATGTTTAGTACCATCAAAAACTAAGTAATATTTTAGATAATAATTGACACAGTTTCTAGGCTTGATGGGTTAACAGTTGTGTAAGGGACTGTGTAAGCCCCCGTAACATTTATGTTTATTGGGTTTGCTCCACATTTAATTATTGATAATTTGTAATATCCTATTTATGATAATGTATCGCGAACACACTATATTCTGAAATCTTCAACCTATGTTGAGATCCCTATTAGGTCAACCATGGAGGAAGAAAACCATTTCCTCCGTACACAACCAATTATGGCGGATGGCCAAAGATAAACACAGCACACCAAGCCATAACCACTGGAGCGGAACGGTAATTCAACTCCAGTACCCGAAGGCCCCTAAAATCCTAATAAATCAAATTCTCTGGGGGCAGAAAAGATTAACTTGAGCTTATGACGTATGCGGCCAACTGAAGTGCACTGTGTTTGTACCATTATTTGAGTTTTTAATAAAGTCGGGAGCCCCAACGCCTGGGTTACCTTTGTGTGACACATTTCCCCTCAAACACTAAACAGTATAATTAGAACACAAACATATAGTGTGGTTTGCGTCTTGCAATCAGCCACAGGAATTCCCACATGACGATCTTTCCTGTATGTGCGTGAACGGAAGTCACTGGTGCCGTGGTGGTGACACTTGGAGCCTGCACGAAGACTACTGACTTCCACTCCTTGAATCTGTCTTTTAATTCTACTTTTGAGTGCCCACTGTCGAGTTACTCCAGACGGAGTCCTTATTCCACTATTCAAGTCAGACTTATCAATACACTGGTTGAGCTTAGAGTCAGGCGTGAGTCAATTGAGTCAGATGAGTCTGAGTCAGGTGTGAGTCAGATGAGTCATTTCAGACAGGTGGGTCTGAGTCAGACGTGAGTCAATTGAGTCAGATGAATCTGAGTCAGACATGGGTACGGGTCAGTCTTGTCTTCTCTGATTAGGTTCCCATAACGTTCGAGTCCTAACACATGCACAAACTGAATTCCAATGTTTAAAGAGAATGGACAGCAATCATGATTTTTCAGATTATCAAATAAACAATTAATTTATTATCTAAATATACGTACTTGGTGTGATGTGAAGTTGGTACACTTATCAGTCATTAGGAAATGTATTTCATCCGAAGTGCTTTCAGAAAACAGGAGTTAATATGTTGAATTTACAGTCTTTTTGTAAAACATAAAATCAGTTTGTCATCGTTTTCTCGAAACCGTGAGCCCCTATTGTGATGAACCTTTCACAAATTAGATTTAAGATATAATATTTTTTTGAAATCTCCATTTGTTGTTTTTCAAACAGCGCCACCGTGCGTTCACATGAAGAATACAGTAGCTAACAATTCAGAAGTAAATCTTTACAAAATCCTTGATACTGGGCATTTGGGAATAACCTCCGTAAGTATTCCAATGTTGTATCATCATGGCTTTTCCGAAATTTTTCAACACTATTTTTCTGCAGGCTTATTTAAACACAACTCCAACAGCTTCACAAGAAATATTATCACGAATGAAATACAAATTCCCAGAAATGCAAAAGACGGTCTTGCCGCGGCAAACCAATTCTCGAATACGTCTGTTGAATCGTCAGCAGTAATTCATCTCTGCGATGGAGAACTGATCTTTTGAACTAAGCACCGGTGATGGTTTATGTCAGTATGTTGACATATTGGACATAATTCGAGAATACATTTTGTGTCCACTTTAGTAAAGTGGGTTCGGCAATAAGGTGAATAAGAACATGAACCAATACGTGATGTATTGATGCTTCTTCCTTGGCTGCAATATTTGTGTACATTATTTATTTGTTTTTGGAGGGGGCGCAAACTGTTATTGTTTTGTCTTTTGTTTTTTGTTTTTTACTATTTGTAAACAGGGGCAGGCGTATCCAGGGTCGCAAATACATGTAGAAGGGAGACACTGCAAATGGGTCACACAGATAAAGGGGTATACGGTAATGGGGGAGTAGGGGGGCACATAATATGAAAACATAAATTTACGTAAACTATGACCTGGATCTGTCGATCAAAGTATAAGTCACATTTAATTGTTTCCATTTCGTTCTAAAAATGCTCATTTTGATACTGGATTCAACAATAGTCAAGTAGCCAACGGTTTAGAAATATTTAATTCACAATCATAAATCATAAATCAGATTACAATCTACTATTATATGTTCTTATTCAACAGATCAGAATCAACTGAATCGTAATAGGTCCTAAACAATAATATTTTTTTAAAATCGCTATTTTATGAAATCGCTATTTTTCTTATTTCAGTATGCAGCGATTGTGGCTTCACATCAAAGCGACAGGTCACCAACGTCGATCTACGGACGGGGGAAGTGGAGGGTGAAACAGAATATTCCCAATTCTTAGTGTACCCAACCCCCTCCAGAAATGGCCGATGCGAGGGTCAAGCAGTGGCCCAAATCGACTTCTCTGGACCGTACAAGGTGGCTAGGATAATACTCCAGTATGGCGACGTAGAACCTAACGATTGGACTCTTGATATCTCAGACTCCGCCGCCGGAGACGGCTTCGGCGGCGACGGTGAGCTGAGTAGTAACATGGCGGAGACGCAAATCCTCAACAAACAGATGAGAGTATACAGTAACAGTCTCCCTGGTCACACAGTAGCTACAATCAACGGAGGACTCCTTCTTAATATTATTGACGATGTGGTTTCTTCGGGTACAACATTAGTTATTGAAATATCAGATGAGCGATTAAGATGGAACAATAATAACTCAATTCGAGGGTCCATCGACAGTAGGTATTTATACACCTTGTCTGGTCAAACACCAATATATGGTCCGGTGGATTATTTCATTTATGCTGGATTCAACAGAGTACCGGCGACCAATACACGGAATGGGACTGGTTTGTGTTCGGCTAGCATCATTATGGTCAAAGCAAAAGGTTAGTCTCATTTATTTTGTTTTAAAATAATTTCCATGACTCTTTTGATTCTAGTTATTTACGACTTTCTTCTGGTTGTTCAACTGTCTCGGTCCAACGTCATTTTCACGCTGCATTTCCGCTATTCAATGTCATCTAAATGTTAACATTAGAAAGACCGACACGCGCAACGATGACAAAGCGAGGAATGATTTGAATTAACAATTTCTCCGACTTGACAAAAGAGGGCAGTATTCTGCATCATAGCGGAGACTGAAATTAAAAACAAAAATATTATAATAATAAAAATGTTTGCCTGCGCAGTAATATTTTCTCTTAACTGGTAGTCTTGTTTAACAAAAAATTTCTACCTAACAGGTCTATGAAATAATTATGCCGCTGATGTACGCACCTTGGGGCATTCGGCATTCTTCATGATCTTCCTTCTCTAGCGCCCTCTTTTGACTGCTACACTATTTTATGAAATTGCCATAACGTCTTACCATAAAGTTTGTTTTTGAAGTCTTGGCAGATAGGCTATCGTTATTGGGATTTACAAAAGAAGACAAAATTAGCGTTTTCATCGGAGTCAGAGAAGTTTCCCAATTTACAATTTACAAACTTTCTGGAATGAAATTTCTTAACGCATTCATTATTTACAAACCCATTATTCATAAAAAAAATGTCTGGTAAAAATGGGTTACGTTTTGTATATGAAATTTGATATCCAGAAAAAGTGAAGGGCTGTTGCTAAGTGCCCTTATATGGAGTGCCTCTTGTATACTGATATAGAATGGCTCCATTTGGAAGTCGAGCCAATATGTATGGCTTAAGATATTCCCAATTTATGCAATGAATATTGGTCCTTTGAAGTATCACAGACACATGGGCACAGGCGGGGGAGGGGGTTGTTTCTAGTGCTGTATAAAGAGTAGGGGCACACTGCAATGGGGGAATAATTTGAAATGCACCTTTGATCCCTAGAGACTTGATCCATCAATGGTAACAGGCGTCTGTATTCACGATGTATTTCTTTTTCACGAATAATCCTGTATGGTAATACTTGGTAATACTTGCTGTTAGACATGGGTGGGGTCAAATGTATTGACGCCACCCATATTATTGATTTGCCAGTAAAGATTTATTCCACCTAGACATCTGTGAAAACATGTTTACATTTCTAATCTCATGAGAATCCAGCGATTGTGCAAACTGAAATTTAAGAAATGTCTCCAGTTGCACCTATAATATCATCCAGAGTAATTTCTTTTACTAATTACGATTTAATTGTCTAAGCTATATACATAAATCAATGATTTCCCTTACTGTAAACTATAACAGACGGTTGGGAATGATTAAGTTACCCCATGGTTATGTACAAACTCACCGAGCAATTTTCAATTTCAGAGAGGATGTGCATTCGTGTACCGCTAACTCGCAACCAATAGCTTTTGACATAATGGAATTCGGCGGGTGTTGAGGATGTCATTTTAGCTGATAATTGTGGTCTGAGGGAAGGCAACTGAATTTGGCAGTCACGCTGTGCGTGAGAGTATTTTATTGGCCGAGGCCCCGGGTAGCCCTGTGGGTATTGTGCAAACAAGAGCCAAGTATTCCTCCAGTATGTCACGTAAACTTCAAGTTCATACTGATCAAGTTAGGAATAGAATATTAGCCCGGATAGGCCGTGTTCAACTTTTGGTAATTTCAGTTGAGAGTCATATTTAGGGAAGTATACATTTTTTATAAAATGTCTGTAAATTCACCCATACTAAGAATCAAGAGATAACTCTCTATAAATTAGTGTCTGCCTCTTTGCCACTTTGATTTAAATTAAATAAATCACAAATAAATATAGGCCTGCAAAGGTTTAAGCTATAATTTCATTGTGCTAAAATTATGAAATAAACCCAATCCGAAACTTTCATAATTTAGTTTTTGTACATAGGCAAATGATGGATGCATTTACAGACATTTACCAAAAATATACCGGCTTAAACACTGAGTTTATATATGCTTTTAGGTAAAACTGAGAACATTATTGATTCAATAAATAACAGCTTCTATCTACGGTTTGTCCGGTACTCCACGTATCATCAGCAGAAGGTGTTTGCATTTAAATAAAAAAATCTTGCGGTGGAAATTGTTCTCACAAAAAGTAAAGCTATATGCCTATACCTCATTACAGATTCGATGGCCTCTCAAATCACGGATCCTGTCGTGCTCAATCCAAAGAGCTGTGGTATTCTTTTCCTAGACGGAGATGTTTTGAAAGGTTTTATGGAGACATGGCGGCCAATCCCTTTCTCTTGACTCTTTAATGAGGCTGTCTCAACCGTTGGCCCACCTTCGAAATCTAGATCATGTTTATGTGTCTTTCGTGTACTTGTGATATGATGTATCGGCGGCGATTTGCCTAAGAATCTGTGACTCTGCGTTCAGGGGGAGAGAGAGAGAGAGAGAGAGAGAGAGAGAGAGACAGGATTCTTCCAATTTTAAAGGGAAATTATGATCAACGTTTTACATCAAACTTAGTTAATGTGAGCTTGATTATGGTTTCAAAAATTCCCTGAATTCTTAATATAGTATACTGTGCAATCTCCCAATGAAAGGATAGAGACCTATCCAGCACAGAGGTAAAAGTAAAATCTTTCTGTCTGAGGTGATATCAGTTTAGAAAATTAGTAAAATTATTTCTCAACAAAATTTACGTCTGATAAGATCAAAATTTCCTGTTGTAATGAATATGAAGTTCTTGTTTGCCGATCGAAAAAACTTTGATGCATTTGTTTATTTTTTCTCGGAAAAACACTAGCACTAGTTGACTGATTGAGTTGAAACTTCCACAGTTTGGTTTGTATACGTATCTCTTGATTGTTATACAATATGGATGCATTTACAGACATTTTACGACAAATATAGCCCCTTTGAATCTTGTTTATGTTTTGTTCGGTGTTTCGGCGGGACAGAAACAGGAAGTAATACGGGAGTTTAGTTCATGTCACCTTGACAGAATGCGAGCTAATGTGCCCCGGCCGTCGATTTGTTTATTTGAACTAGCGTTATAAAGTTTATTTTAAAATCCCAACGCACAAGGAAACTACACCCACCACCTCTTCAAATTGGGCCATAAATTCGCAAGCTTTGCGACCCAAGGTTTTAATGAAAACAATATAGGCAATTGTTTGGCAGCTGCGTGAATTGGATTTATGTTAAACATTGTATATATTGCAGGGGAATTTTCCAATAAAATTTGAGTGAGTTTCTCACCAACAACTTGACAAAGTAATGCTTCTGTCTGCGGCGAGGTGTGCATTTACATAGTTATAAGGACGAGACGGTTATTAAATTTCGATCGCTTTTATCGCCGGTCGCTGAAGGCCAATAAACCGTAACAGATGTTTTTTCGTTGACCAGTGAACGGCAATTATGAAGCAATTAAATCTCACAAACGGTTACTGATTAGGAGTTTTCTGTTAACTGTACGTAAACAGTCGCCGGGTCCGTGATTAATCACATCCTGAATCGTTTAGCAGGCGGCGTTCCCGCCGCTGTTGGGTGACTAATTAGGATCTAATTGTCTTCTTATTAGCCCGTTTACAAGAATAAACAGAGAAACACTCCTCAGGGACATGAAGCCGTTTACAGCTTATTATGGTCTCTTGCGTGTACAAAGCTTGTCATCTGTCCAATGGTTTAACGTGTGGTTACTCACAGAATTGTAGTGTCATATCATCGGTATAAAAAAATAAAGGTTATTTCTTGGCACATATTTATGTTGGGAGTGCCCAGCCTTGGGTGTGTCAGAGCTTACAGTAAGAGCGATTTCATGACAGGCAGACAGTGTACATGTTTATACGTGCAGTTTTACACGTATTACATTGATCTACACTGAACAATTAAGTATTGTAATGGGAATAGTGTACACCTTATTTAAAAACATAAAATAATGTAATTGTGTCTGAAATAAACTGCTTAGCTTTTGACACAGTTTGACCTTGGGACCTTTTTGTTAATAATTGATGTGTTTGTTATGTCCTAGCATGGAGGAAGGAAACTCCTCCATGGTCCTAGAGTCTCAGTGTGAGCGTGAGTGAGGGGTTTCCAATGTTATCATTAAACACAGGGGTCAATTTCATAAAGCTGTTACACTGAACAAACTTGCTTAGTAGAAGTTATTTGTTACCATCCTTAATTCCATACAAAACGAGTGTAATTTCGCTGGTAGTCTGTTATAATTCTTAGCGAAAATTCTCTGCTTAGCAGCTCTGTGAAAGTTGTACCTGGTATGATGATGACACAAGGGCGCAACCACGTGACCCCCCCGACCCCCCCCCCCCCCCCCAGTGGTTGCGCCCTTGTGATGACAAACTTTATGAAATCATTTCTGAGAAGGTATTACGGCTCATGTTATAATAATAATAATAATAATAATAATAATAATAATAATAATAATAATAATAATAATGTGTGGATTTATATAGCGCACGTATCCACCAACTAAGTGGTGCTCAAGGCGCATTATATTATTATCGCTGCTCATAAGGCTCATATCACAAGGCTCATAAATCATTCCTGAAACCATCTCAGCTCCCTGGGGAGTATACAGCTCAATTGCTGCCATTTCTAGCGCATATAGAGCAAACCAACTCTGCCTTCACAGGTACCCATTTAACCCCTGGGTGGAGAGAAGCAATTATGATTAAGTGTCTTGCTCAAGGACACAAGTGTCACGGCCGTGATTCGAACCCACATTATGTTGCTAATACCAGAACTTGAATCCGGTAAGCTAGACCGCTCGGCCACGACACCTCAGTTATGACTTAAAGGGGTTGTTGGAATATGGACCAACATCATTGCCTTTATTGGGATTTCCTCTTTTGAGCAAATGATTATGATTAACTTACTATTGAATGACGTATTTAGGAAGTAACTTGATCTGGGTTTAAATAACTCAACACAGGCCTATGACTGGCTATGCCACCAACAATTGAACAAATGAGTAAGTTTAATATTTAAGATAATAATTTCACTGTGTTTGTAGCTACTGACGGTTTTCTTGGTAAACCCAGTCTTTAAACAATAATAAAATAATACAAAAATAATAAAACGCTTGTGTGGATGTTTGGTATGATGTTTTTTACATAAACTTGCTCGCTATTTTCCCACTAAATAGATCTGTCGATCCGCTTGGCCATTTAGTACGTGTACCGAGTGCATGGGGACGTTTGGTATATACACGTAATCTGACATGTCAATCAAACAGCACAGATTTGATCAATCAGGTTGCCTTTCCATGACAACTCTTTGGTAGTACATTTCATTGCATTTATCAAGCTTTGCAATGTCAGTCATGACGGTTGGTCTGAGTATCCATCCACATGTTGGAGTGGACCAAATCCAACGTTGCCAGTTTATGGTGAATTCTTTGCTTCTTGGTATTTTGCTTGTAGAGTTGGACGTTTGCCAAAAGTGTCAAATGATTTTATGAGAAGTTGGCACAGTGTTTTGGATTTGTTGTCGAATCCTTCAATCTTGAAGTCTGATGAGTTCGAGTGTCTGTCAGTGTCAACGTCGAATACAAGACCAAGTCAAATTATTGTCAAGACTAGGTTTGAGTCTAAGACCTGCGTTTCGATTCCTTCGTATCTAGTGTCTCAAAACCCCAATTCCAAGACCGATCCCGAGTGATTACAGATTCCCGATGTGTGTTTTGGGTCAGTCTGACCATGGAGCAAGATCCACGGATAGTGGATGGTCAATTCTGACCCGGAAGTGTTTATATTGAATTCTGACCTGGAAGTGTTCAGACATCATGTCATCATTCCTAACTGCCCTTACATTCTTTGTGGCCCCGTTTTCTTGTCCTTTGCAGTCTGTTACCAACGGGAGCTTAAAGGAAGATTTGCTCCTACTGTTTGTTAATAGTGTTTGGAGCTAATGGTTCAGCGTACATGCAGTGATGGCGCGGGATGCTTGTTATGTCTTATTACCGTCCGCTGGCTTCTGTCTTAGCTGAGACATCAGCGCTTGGTACACTGTTACTTTCTCTATAAAGACAATGAAGAACTTTTAAAGGTGACATTAAGGAAATAATCCACATTTTGAATGATTCATAATAGATGATATGCCTACATGTATGTCACATGACATCATGATAGGCCTATGTCACATGACATTATATATTCATTTAAACAGCGCCCTCTACTGAATAAGTTATGTTGTTACGTGTCAGGAAGTCGTAAAGTTTTTTTTCCTAATGACACGCTAGCATAAAGTTTGATTGTAATTTGAATATGGCATTATATCAATCGATTATCCAAAAATCAATCAATGGAATCGATCAGTATATCGTTTACATTTGATCGATCGCTTGATCAATCGATTTATCGGTCTGTCGAATTGTCAGTCGGTAAAACAAATCGATAAATTAATCAATTTAGTCAGAAGTCTGTTACTTACATGAAGTGTGCCAGCCTCATGTAATCCACACCACAGCGGGCATTGTACTCCAAATGCACGCACGCACAACGAGCTTGGTTATGGGTTTTGCTTCCCTGCCCAGCCTGCCGTGGAGCATCATGGGATAGGCGTTTTTACGCGAAACATGTTCCTAGAGAACGAGACGCAATCTTAAACTAGACACAGGCGAACCATCAGCTGTGGAGGGAACGCGCTAAACGCTAAGGTGCACGCGGGAGATACAGTTCTCTCACATACACGCTGGGCATAACTGGAGACCGGGAAGGCTCCGGATAAGTCTCCCAGACTGCACTGCTTCTTTTTGAGATCTTGCGCGTCAGTTTGTGGAACAAAACGTCACGAATGGGCCAAATCCATTGTTCTTTGAGTACTATGTACACGAGTGGCACACTTCATAATAATAATAATAATAATAATAATATCCACCAACTGAGTGGTGCTCAAGGCGCATATTATTACCCCTGCTTATAAGGCTCATAAGGCTCATAAATCATTCCTGAAACCATCTCAGCTCCCTGGGGAGTATACAGCTCAATTGCTGCCATTACAGCGCATATAGGGCTAATCAACCAACTCTGCCCTCACAGGTACCCATTTAACCCCTGGGTGGAGAGAAGCAATTATGGTTAAGTGTCTTGCTCAAGGACACAAGTGTCACGGCCGGGATTCGAACCCACATTCTGCTGCTAACACCAGCACTTGAGTCCGGTAAGCTAGACCGCTGGGCCACGACACTCCACATGTTGGTAATAGACTTCTGATTTAGTTTATTCACTAAAGCTTATGACACAAACAATTTAGGAAATTGCATCTGCAATTTGGAATAGGCAACGTGTAACATTGACACGGTTGATATGTACAGCAAATGCATCACGTAGCTCAATCAGAAGCCTTAAATCACTCTTCAGAAAGGAACCTTAAATCTCTCCCTAGGGTCTAATGTAAAGTGTTCGCATGAAACAGTTGCCTAAAATATAATAAATATAATTTAAAAAAAGTATTGTAGAAACTTTCTGAAGTTATTTGAAGTATGTAGATTGTGGTGCCGAATAATATCACTCGAAAATATCACCTTGGATGTCCTATTAATAAAGTAGAATCTTATATATATATATAGGCCTAAACATTTTTTGGTTCTGAAACTTTGATTAAACTTTTCTTTTTCTTTATAAACATGCCAGTTCTTATTGAGTTGAAACCTTTACAAATATTGTCTGTAATTCTATACAAAATAGTATAGATGCATATTTCATCACAAGTGTGTTCAAGCGTTAATGTTCTTAATATGACACAAATTCGCAATTTATTTAATACAATTTGTAAGGGCGAACATTTCCAGGATCAGTGTACACGAGCACGAACTGTCAGTGTACCGTGTTCTTCTTGATGGTAACATCAGATGTATTCGTTTTCATACAGGTAACATCAGATGTATTCGTTTTCATATAGATATCACAGATGCAGGCCTATTCGTTTTCTTACAGGTAACATCAGATGTATTTGTTTTCATAGAGATAACATCAGATGCCTATTCATCAGGTAACATCAGATGCGCTGCACAACGAGCTCATTGAAGTCGTGCCGCTGAGTTTTCTTCGAGAACAATAATCTTCTTGTATTGCTATATAGTGACTCGTTTTAACGTGGGCGGTGAAGCGTCAAACGTTGTCATGGTTACATGAATATTAGTAAAAGAAAGTTTGCAGTAGCACCATCTGAGAAGAACCCATGGTTCGTCAAGTCGACTTTGCGACCAGTATTGTCTTCATGGTTCTACTGCAAACTTCCTCTTACTTTTAATTCTTCTAGCATGTAAAGCTTCAAATAATACATTTTTCATTTTGATTCTTGACTTCCTCTGGCCTTCCAGTGACTATTTGTTACCGTTATTTTTTGTCTAATTAGCTTTTACGGCTGCGAGGAGGAGTAGGATGGAATTTGGTTTGAGAACAATTACATTTCTTGTTGTAACCTCCAGTTCTTTTCTGAACTAATTACTACTCAATTTGGGAATTTCATATGGTGTCACCACAAACAGTCTTTACTTAACATTTCTTGTATTGTTATTGGAATTTGTTTAATGTGGAAAGCGAAGTGTCAAACTTTGTCATGGTTACATAAAGCTCACAAATTGTTCATTTAGTTTCAGATGGCCTTCAAGTGGTAGAATTTTCACCCTGGCCAAAGAGAACAATTATTTGAAGCAAACCATTAAGAGCTATTAAGAAACTATTACGCAAGCCGGAGATAAATACTTTCTATGCCTCTTTTGAAAATCTGAAGTAATCCTTTATAACAGTATATGGTCCGTTGTATCTTCCTCTTTCCCCTTATAACCTGTGCTAATCTTCCTTAAGGCTGGTATAAACGTCTTTCAGAAGTTTTCTTCTTCATCTTCTTTGAATAGTTGGCTTGTCCTGTAAGGTAATACTTCTTATTAGAATTATAAACAGGATGGAATAATCCCTTCTTTTGATCGCATGAGAACATATCTAAATAGAGAGGGTGTTTTTGACATGTGTCAAATTAATAGTTTATGTGGTAGAATGGTTTAAATTACATGTGAAGAAATTTAAAGACAATAGCACTGGCGGTGCATTGGCGATCAAAAAAAGAAGTGTTCCATGGAAACGCATCGTCGGCTTAAAACACCCATCGGCAAGGGGGTATTGTTGGGTGACGTTTCTTTCTTTTCTTCCTATCCCAAACAACTGCTATTGCTTAATATTTTAGGAAGTTGTTTACGTGTTGACAAATGAGTTGTACCGCTGAGCTACCGGTACTTAGTATAGGAGCTAAGAAGTTTGAGATGTAATTGTTGCGGAGATTGTCGCTAAGCCATGATAGAGTGAGGAATAGGCTTGAGTGTTGATGTCGATTAACGGTTAATAATACGTCCCCTCGGGATCAGCTTACGGCTTACAAAATACCTCGTTATCGGGCTGTAATGAGTTGCCAAGCAGAGCTGACTTAAAATACAGTATGCATTTATGGCAGCCCTGGCTAAAGTGGTTAATGTAGATGACAAGAACAATTGTTGTATAGCTGACAATAGTGAAACCCCGTATCTCACCAAATATCACATTCTCTGGGGATGTGTCATTGACCCATAATAGAATAGCAGATAATCGTCAGGATTGCCGCGTTGTCTCGTTAAGATACAATAACATTTCGTGTTTTTGGTAACTGCCCAATTCTTTTTTAATGGTGTGTGTTATTCTTATAAAAATGTATTTACGTGATCACGCCATGCAGATCTTTACGTTGGTTTCATTTATCTTAAAGGGGCAATATCGTCACGATCAACAGGGCATGGAATCGGAGTGCTAGTTTTAGATTAACCCAGTGATTGAAAAATAATACCCCACATGATAAGTTCATATTACCGTTGCTGTTGCACAAATGAGCCAGTAATTTTCAGTCACTGTGTGTTCATCGTAATAGGCGGAACAAGTTTGTCAAATTAGAAATAATGTCCATGCAATTTACTTGAAAGTATAAAACAATGTTACGTGTAGCCCTACTAGTATGCAGTACATGCGCCCTCTGTTATTATAACCCCTTTAACACGTACCGGTAGCATATTAGAACTAGACCTATAATTGTTTTGTTCTTTGGATATATTCAGTTTTAGAAGTGAGAGAGAGAGAGAGAGAGAGAGAGAGAGAGAGAGAGAGAGAGAGAGAGAGAGAGAGAGAGAGAGAGAGAGAGAGAGAGAGAGAGAGAGAGAGAGAGAGAGAGAGAGAGAGAGAGAGAGAGAGAGAGAGAGAGAGAGAGAGAGAGAGATAAGTAACAGTCGGATAAGTTTTTTGGGGGAAACCCACACGATCCAGACAAAGCCTGTAAAGGGATTGATATGTAGGCTAAATGTTGGCTCTAGTCTGAGTAGGATTCCAACCCTGGTTCACAAAGGTGAAAAGCCTGAGGACAGAACCATTACGCCAAATTGATATTCCTGTTTAAAGCACTTTTAAGAAACAAAAGGCGCACAAAATATTGAACCAAATTAGCTTCGACCTTCTTAGATGATAGACCTACTTCCAGAACTCTCCCTAGCAACCAATCTTATTTAATGCTTATGTGCACCCATCAACTGTTTCCCCCTTTGACAAATTTCTTTATTGATTCTTATTGTCACCTCTTTTGTTTCCCCCACATGTGGGGGAATAGTCAATTCAAACGTACACATCACCAGGTCTTACCCCAGGTAGCGGTCAAGGGGTGGGGAAGCAAAGTAGCCGTTAAAGCATCTGGTTACATTGGTAGGTAATCGGTTGTTTTAAATACATCCGATCCGGATATAGGATATTTCTATTACCAGCTCCGAGAATTCATAACTTTTATAATTTCAACATTTCTATAGAATGAATAGTTTTTAAACGTGTTTTGTCTCCATGGGTATTGTTTATCAGTACGTATCACTGGCTATTAAAACACGATTTTATTTCTTACTTTGAATCAAAATTCAAAGACCAATGAATGAAGAAGGTTTCTAAGGTTTCAGTATTGAGTTTGTGTGTCTTGACATATCTGTCTGTCGCGCCTACGTACAAACGGAACTGACTTAATGAAGTGTACTGCATGCATACGCATGGGATTCAGGTTGAGAACAAGTGACAGAACATTCCTTTATGTCGTTATAGATTATTACAATGCTTCCATCATCGAAAAGGAAAAGTAAAACTTTCTTTGAATTAAAATTAAACAATCAACTGGTGAAAGTTGTAGATAAATGCAGATTGGAACTCATGAAAAAGTCTGAAAAGCATTCAACAATTTTACAGAAAACACTTGAATCCAAAAATTGCCGTCTGGAAATTTGTTTGAAAATTTGCATAATTATTCTCTGAATTGAGATCACCTCAGACAGATTTTGTTGAGAATGATTGGTACATTCACCAACTCCAAGTTAAGCTATTATCAGTGTTATAACTTCCCTTTAAAAATAACAGACAAACAGACATTTGACATTTGATGACTGACTTACACTTACACTCTCTCATAAAGTCCACAGTGTTAATATCGCGTTCGTTTTGTACGGGCGTCTATAAATCCGTCACGTGATATGTTATTTTACTGCCGCCACGGCTTTCAAAAAAAGAAAGAAAACACAAACTTCTATACGAGACAACTGCGACACTTTTCTGGTCAATCGCATAAAAACGGTCGATAGTTGAGAGGATGTTTTCCGGCGGTGTTTGAAGGAAAATCAGAGATTACCGGTTCGTCTTGAGGCTCCTCCAATCTCCCGTAGTCTGATACGAGGCGTCAGGCTGGCTCGGTTTCCCCTCACTTACACCTGCCTGCATGCTCACTGCAGACATCATGCTGATTTGAGACGTCTAGGCACAGCCTCTTTCACTCCACCTCTCGCTCTCAGACTGCTCACTTGTTGTTAGCTTCTGAGATACTTATCTCGTCACTGAGGGCATCTAACCCAACCATCTCATCATACATTTAGTGTCGGTATAGTAAGCTTTAAAGGCAACGTTCACTTTAAGTATACCAAATTATAACCCAAAAGCTATTTTGATGTGAAGATAGTAAAATGTACTTGTCATTATGAGAGATGATTCTATCATCAGTGCTTAAATTTGTTTAAGAAAATACAAAATAGGCCTATGTACAATTTGCAGCGATTATTATGGTGGCAATTGTTTTCTAAGCCAGTATAGCTATTGATTTGAGGTAAGAATATGTAAGAATGTTCAAAATGATATTTTAAAATTGTGAGCTAATTAAACTATTACAAGTCAGTTTCTATACATATTTCATGATCTTGATATGGATGAATATAAGGTTCTGTTACTAAGAGTGGCTTTAATAACAGATTGATTTAGGGTATCGCCGACTTATACTTAATATTTTGGTTCAAAGCAGTCGGCAATTATAATGTGGTTTAATCTCCGTAGACGCGAGGATATCACGTGCTTCGTGAGTGCTTTATCTTTTATGATCCTGCTGACTCATACTATCTCTAATCAAAATGTTTGCTTGTCTTCCAAAATCTCCTATGCCGCAAAGGCATTCCCTGAAAGCAAAATTCAAAATGGATGATGTAATGTAAATTCCTCGACTAACCAATCATTGTTTAGGAATATTTACTCCTTATTTAATAGTTTCAGCAGTTAATTGATACAGATTAATAAAATTTGTTTTGATCTTGGCTCTGCATGTGTGGCACGATGAATAGGCCTACATGAAATTATGCGATGACGATGACAAAGATAACGACAGCGACGATGACGACGACGGTGACAAGAATGGTGACATTAATATTGATGATAATGATAATGGGGATGATGGTTTTCATGTCGAAGACGATTAGGATGATGCTACATGTTTTCATATAATATATATATATATATTAATAGTTTCATTCTTTAATAAAACACAAATATATTCCTGAATTGTTCACATTGAACATTGCCACACACGATTGTGACAAAGTTCATAATAGACAAAAGCTAAAGACAGGAATATGAAACAATAAACGATGTGGTTATCATCTATATAGGCCTATTTTGTTTGTGATAACTGTTCGAATTCTGGATTAATTTCTTTATATCCTTGGGACGGATTCGGAGTCTATTTGATTCCAAATTGTATTAACGGTTATTAAAATAATTTTGAATCAAGAGCTCTCTGAAACGGGGCCGGCTTAGTCGGTGTTTTCACGCTGTCTGCTTGCCGTCGGCTCCTTGCAAGGCGTCGGTAGCGTCGCGTCGTCTTATTGAACTAAAATAATGGCCATGTTTTCGGGTAAATGTTTGCCTGTGATCTTGTCGATTCGGGGAGTAGCCGGGCCGTCTCAGTTTCGCAGTAGGGTTTGTTGGCAGTGCCGCGGGGGACCCTCTTTTCTGCCCGCCGCGGGCCCAGCAATATCACAATGAATCTCACGGCTTCTTATGGAGCGCTAATTGAATCACCACTAAAGCTTTAATCAGGCGCCTCCCGCCCGTCCAATAACTGGTTTGGATCTGTCAAGGTTACTGTAGGCCAGCCATTGCCAAGTATTCTAGAAATGCAGTTAAAGGTTTTGTTTTTTCCATTTCCCTGGCCGCGGTTTAAAAAAAAGAAAAAAAGAAAAAAAAAGCACTTGGCAACGCTCGCAGACGCTAATGGAGAATCTTAGGGCGACCCCAAGCCGATCTTTCCGCCTGTAGTGTGTCGGCGGCGAGGCCTGTTTTTTGTCTCAGTTGCACACTTGGCCCTTCTTATACGGGCCCTCGTTAACCTCCTCAAGTCAACAGATCAATTTCACTCCGGCTCAGGACGAGAGAGCAAGCCAAAAGAAAGACAGAAGAGTGAAAAAACAATCTGAAATACTATTTTACTAGCGTTTTTTTGTCGCTCTGTTTTCAGATGTACATTACTACATACCTTCATTACCTCATTAAAGTGTGATGTGTTTGAATTTTAAGCAGTTACGGATATTCTTGAGCTGGTTTTCTCTTACCGACAGAATCAATTTGGTCGCTATATGATGTCTAGTTGCTTAGCTTTGCATGAAATAAAAAGGAGAAACAGCCTGGGAAACTTAGTAGAGTTATACCTCTCTGGGATATCATTTTCAAGCAGGACGAGGGATGAGTAGTGGAGTACCACCGAGCCAGACGTCTCCCGTGTATTTGATTGGACAAAAGGTGTTATTGGATCACGTGGTATCTCCAGTCGGCTGTCGGCAGGTGCTCTGTGGTTTATTGAAATAAGCGAAGAGGCACTTAATCAGGAACAATCACAACTACTTATCAGTAAAGAAGGGGTTACTCCTCCCCGCATGAGAGTGAAGATAGAGCGAGCGACAGTGAGCTTAGCGCCATGGCCTAAATACGTCAAAGTACTGGTGTATGTACATTACACGCAGCCGCGCAAGTATGTAGCCCCCGGGTGACCCACTAGGTCCATCCAACCTATTTGCAATTCATCTAATATCACTGTCTGGGCATTTCTTAAGCAATAAAGGGTTAGCACCGCTGAGATACATCGTCATCTTTTCTTCAAGTTCCAAACGGCTAGCCGCACTACCCAAGCCAGTGGAAGCCGGAAAGCGGTGGTTGTCTGCTACCAAGTTGCTATCACCGAGTGACAAGTCCCCAAGTCGGCGGTCATTCTTCCTCTCTTCCCCCGTGTTTATTTTGGCTGGAATTCGGTAGTTCTTCTGATCTTGTGGAAGCCGCCTTGTGCTCTTTTCGTCCAGCTGGGTAAAGTTCCTTACCCCTCGTCTGAGACGACCCTAATTGAAACGGACAGTGGGACCCCGACAAGCTATCACTAGACGGCGCTACCTCCGTCCACCGACCCAACATGAATCTTATTTATTTAATTATCCAGCTTTGTTTATTTCGATGTGTTCTGCCAGCACTTAGCGATAAGACAGGTGAGTTATCATCAACCTTTGACCTTTGAGACCATCAATTACATTGTGTATTTACAGGAGGTAGCACTTCAGGTGCGAAATTCGGGAAGTCTTAATAGCGCATGTATAAAAATTTGCTCGTGTAAATAAAATAACTTGACACACTTTGGAAGGAAATTGTTTTTGTGGAATGTCAACTTTCAAACATCTTTACAGTGTTGGTGTTGGTAGAGTTATGTCCAATAATTCTCGCTATTTTATGGATTGCATTGGAATTTGTTATATTCACTGCTTTTTGTTCTCTGAGATTTTATTTGGTGAATTTGTCCGACCTCATTAATTGTCTTGTCCGTCATGTTTTCAAGCTCTTATATTAAACAGTTTTTGGTAATTAAAAACAATTAAACCATATACTTATTGGTGTTAAGTTTTTAATGATATCAAACATCTTGATTTATCCCTGCCTGATCGATGAGGTACTCAAAATATAAATTAATTGAAAACCAATTAACCTGATTCAGATTGTTTTATATGTACTTTTTATCAGTACACTAATATTTTCATTGAAAAGGTGTAGTAAACCACTGTCAAATGCAATATAAAAAGATTAGGCGTATAAGCTATCGACTAAAGCATTATTAGACAGTTAAGAGGTGTCACTATTAATTTGACAAATAATGAATTCATCATATGGCGTTATAAATTCACTTATTCACATCGTAAGACCTACTCTTTTTCAGACCCCATGCCTTTGGAACATTACCAAACTGTTCGTGTTCTTAACTGCCTAAAATCACAACTATGATCAAGGGTGCATACACTTCCTAGACCATGCTAATTTGATTGTTTGTTCTACTTCCAATGGTACAGAACTTCTATGATTTTACTATACAACATTTAGTAAATAAAAATGACTTCATTGATCTACCTGCCGTTATTTCACAACATTACCAATTTAGTACCTGGATCCAAACCAAAATTATTGGTTATTTTCCCCAATTTGTTTTTAAATGTTCTCATATTTCCTGAAACTGAAAGTAAACGGTATATTTGAAGTTAAACTGGCGATAGTAGAAAAATATCCTGATAAATCATTCTACCTTATGTGCTTTACTCTCATTTCCAGGGATGAAAACTAAAACGCATGTTGAATTTCGAAAGACCACGCGTGTGCAGGGGAGGGGGAGGGGGCCGCCCCCACCAATTGTGAAAAAATTCCTTCCCTCATATATTTTAAATTTGGAGTAGTGTCTGTTATGGAATTTTGTCTGCGCCCATTCAAAAAGTTAATACAGAAATGAGCAATGATATTAATATTCAACAATGTCGCAATCGGAGGTCGTCATCTTTCCATATTACATAGGCATATACATGGCTGGAAAAGGAATTTATTTCAAGAGCTTGTAAGTGATAACCATTTCAAGTCTAGAATGTACATTTGTAAGATAAAAGTGTGTTTGCGCTCGGGGTCATCAATTTGGCTGGAAAAAGGTCAAATATTTATGACCTTTGAACTAACCATTAGAGGGAGAAATTGAAACAGTTTTAGCAAGTTTCCTCAAAATTGATGGGGGTTATGTCAAATCATTTTTGAATTGCCACAGAATGACTCAATATAATATACAGGCGACAAGAAAAACTGTTTTAAGATGAAATTTAAATTCTGAATAGTCAACCCTGCGTACAGACCGAACTTGGCCAAACCATTGTCGTGCCTCTAGCTCCAACGACCAGATGGCCCATATATTGGCCCTAAGCGCCGGTATGCCTTGGGAGCCGGTGACGGTCCAGACAGACTGTTTTATAACTAGGGCATACTCTTTCATTGATCCCTCGGGTGTTTTCGACTTCATTCCGAAAGTGTCAATTATACCTCAGAACGAAACGAGGAATTAGCAAGGCAGAGGTCTTCAAATGGCCGTATATCACGAGAACTAAAGATTGATAATGAAACATACCTGCTTGTTCAGTTAAATGTACTATATAACACAGCGGAATACAGCCATTATTTTGCCTGTAAACTAGGCTTTTTGCTCCGTCCTCTTTGGCTCTTCTCTACTGATTTTGACCCAAAATTTACAAAAACGTTCAAATAGACCATTAGCGGATCCAGGGGGGATGGGGGGGGGGCTAAGGGGGGCTGTAGCCCCCCTAAAATCGTAAAACAAATGAAAAAAAAAGCAGAATCAGATACAAACGGTAAGGTATTCCCCCTCATGTTTCGCCTCATTTCCCCCTCACTGTGCTTTGTTTTTCTCTCCCTTTGATTATTTCATTGTAATTTTTGTAGTACTGAAAATCGTTCTTGATTCTCAGCCCCCGCCTAAAAAATATTCTGGATCCGCCCATGTAGACAGCGCCCGAGGGATTTTTTCTGTTGGTGAAATGTATTTTTCTTTCATCTAGTGTGAACATTAGATAACTTAGAAGATTTTGTTCTTGTAAATGGAACCGTATCAGCTTCTATACATAGAGTTGCTGAATCACCGTTCACCAGCAAGATATCAACTGTTTCAAGTTCGTCAAATACTTGATAGGTTATAGATTGTGGAAGTTGGATAGAAACCATTACATGTTTGTGATCTATAGCTTTGCAGTCAGCAGTCAGCAGTCAGCAGTCAGCAGTCAGCAGTCATGCAGTTGATTGAAGTAACGGTGTCACAGCAAATTTGTACCTCCATGAAAATGATACCTCCTTGCATATAAGATATGCCTAAAAAACATGTGCTGTGCTGGGTAGATTTGAGACACAAATTGCATAAGACACCGACCTGGTAAATTAGCGTCTTTTCCCTCTGTCCCTTGGGGGTATTCACTATATATATACAAGTACGACCTTGTTTATACAGAAGATATACCTTGGTGAGTGGGCGGGTTTAATCCAATCCACGGAATGTCGTTCATAAGTAGATTCAGACATGATTTTAATGAATATTTGGGATAATTTAAAGATGCACGTTTCGTACTCTTGAGAGTGTAGCTGCTTCCTGATCGCCAGCCAATCAGCGCATACGTTGCTCCTACATACGCAAATTTGTTTTTAAGATTTTGTCGGTACCGGAAAAAAAAAACATGTTTAAAAAATTGTAATTTCTAGACCGTTGCGGATACTAAAAACTCTTGTTTTTCCATTAAAAACAACACGGAAAATATATTGATAGAAAGAAATGTATATATGCGTCTTTACTGGCACTGAGGGGGTGGGTTTAATCCAACCCAGGGCACGTTATTAGCAGATTTGGAAACGGATTGAATTTAAATGTAAATCAACGTGATTATTATAGTGTGAGAAATGGTTATACACCATATTAGAAGTCTGCCGAGTATAGGTCAGTTGTTGCGTAGGTACATGGGAAGGGGGGAGGGGGCTTGAGGACAATACCCCACAGAAACGTTACCAATACCTTGGTGCCCTATGGAAAATTCGAATAACTTTGAAAAAATAAGGACTTTCATTTTAATGTGAAAGTGGCCATTGCGAAATATCTGCAAGCTACTCTCCCCATAGTAGTAGTACAACAACATGGGCTACGTCACATCTACGTCACGCTCATGGTATTCTGACAAGAAAATGATAAAGAAGAAATTTCAAACAAATATTGTTGATATTTAAACAAATTAAAGTACCTAAAACTAACTGGGGGTAAAGTTGGTGGTATCATCACTTGAAATAACCTGTTTGTCTGAGGTTTTATCGTTTTTAAGAATGGGTCAAATATTATGACCAAAATCCAAGTTAAAAATAATAAGAAGTTCATGTTTACCGATAATGTACATGTTCTTGTTAACTACTCGACGTAATAAGCTGACAATTTTACACGTTAGGCCTTGATGTTGAAATGTTTATCTTAATAAAAAGATAAGCAGCAGTTTGCCAATGTTGTATCTTCCCTTTAAATTTAATTCACATAAATCATGCAGCCAAATCTTCCAAATCATCCTGAAAAATAATATTCTGCCAGAAGTGCTCTCAAAGAAGAGAAAACACGAATAAATTATTTTAGGTCTAAACAAGTTTCCTGTTTCTGGTCACTGCGCGCGTCGTCTCAGAGCCGCGCGTCAGCATTTCAAATTTTCTTGTTTTTTTTTGCTATGAAACGATGTCCAATTGCAGCCAAAATTGCTGGATTGATTGGAATTCTGCCGTGCTGTGTTTTAAACAACTTTTTTACATAGGGGTATGAACGTCACCACCATGACTTTGAAGCCGACCTATGACCTTTGAAGCCGACCTATGACCAGAAATCAAAGACTTTTGTGCCTTATGCACTTTTTCAAAAAGTTGCCATCACAAAGTCCTAACGTACCTATCTCCGTATTGACCGATATATGTTCCATGCTCCCTAAACTCAGTGTTGTTTGTTTTTTTGGTCGTAAATCCCTGGTGTAAATACGCCCATTTTAAAGACACAATTTCATATGACTCTTCCTTCAGAAAGGTGTACATGTATCTATTGATTTTTTTTTCAAATACACACCAACAGCTCTTGCAACTGTCAAAGCCTATACAATTATAGCCTCTACTACAATCAATACGTCATCTCCAAGTTATTAAGACCTGTTTATTTCATACCTTTCATTTTATAACTTGAGACATCGAGTCATAAAGGGCACGCGTAGTACTAGTAGACTAACAATAATGGTCTACTATACAGAGTGTAAACCTAGTTTAATTGGGATAGGGATTGCGACGACCGCAATCTACTTTGGGTTGATCCTGTTTAGAAATCCTAATTCCTTCTTAAGAAGAATGGGATTATAACGGCATTCATGAAGTGTTTTGATGGTTTGAATTCTTCTTTTTTAATGTGTAGGCCTAACCCTTTCCATAGGGAGAGATTAGCCAGCTAAAATACTGGGCAAGACGGGGGTATAGAGGAGGGGGTTAGCTTGTTATTATCTAGGTGTAAGGGGATGAAGGAACCATTCGTTGATCTTATCCTCCAGTTGTTGTTTGTACTGAAACAGCTTGAACATGTAGTTTGGCTGATATGCCATATCTTGATTTTAATCATGGGAATTGAATCTAGTAAATGAAGTTGTTGACCGGGAGCGGTATGTCGCATAGAGATGACAGACTGATAATGGCCATGCTGTCAGTAATTAGGCTAGCATCTTAGACAGTGTATAACCATTGGTGAAATGTCATGCGCACATTAAAATGGTATACGCACGTGCTTCGCGGGAACACAGAATAATCGGGGAAATTACTAGATGCCTTAAAGCAGTACTGTGATCAATAAACTCGTCTAAAAACCCATACAAGTTATACTGGGTTTGACGTAGTTGAACAATTGTGAATTTATGTAAAATGCTAATGATGTGCTGATACTAAAATGTAAATTTTTGTGCTGTGCTCCCTTTCTGCGTGTCTTCTTTTGCAATATGGAATGATCGTCTTTTTAAAAGACCATCGGCAAACCTTTTTGAATTTACCTAACTATAACCTATGTTTTTACTAGTGACAGATGAAGATGAATGCAACGACGGTAAACATACGTGCGAAGAAAACGCGGTCTGTACGCATACGCAACGCTCGTTTCGGTGTGCGTGCAAGAACGGATACAACAGGCAGGGTCAATCGTGCGTCGGTAAGTTCATTCACCTTTTATTCTCGCCAACTTCATAAAGCTATTTATATAAAGCAGACATTTTTGCAATTAACCATTTAGAGTCCAATCTTTTCTTGATAACTACGGTCAAACGCCCAGGCTAATGGTAGATTAATGATTTGGCTACTATTTCGTGAAAATATCTCAAACAAATTGTTTAATCTGCGTATGTTTTTAATCTCATATTTTGAGTACAATATTCAGGGAAAGCTAAAATATTTAGTTTTATGCATATCGACGGTACAAGCTGCTGAAATCTGTGACCGCTTGCAACCCCTACGGGCGTATGGGTTTTGGCCGCTTCCGGCCGCAACCTGATAATCAAAATATCACCTCTGACCATGGAGGTTCCTTCCTCCATGCTCTGACGAACAGCTATGAAATACCAATTTAGCCTTTAGGCTTAAAGTATTATCGATTTCCAACTGTTTGACTGTGCATGATATCCGATCTTGCCCGACTATTATTAGGCTAACACACACATAGACCTACACAGATCCTTGCCATTCGATTGGTGGAACACTAATCACGTGTCATCAACTAGTTTTCCCATTCGTCTTGCCTTCTTGTTATAGATGTAGATGAATGTAGTAGTAAAAATGGCGGCTGCGTCCACACGTGCACGAACGTACCAGGGAGTTTCTACTGTGGTTGCTACGCGGGATTTCTATTGCACCCAGAGGGAAAAGATTGTATTGGTGCGTAAAACATAATACTGTTAATATAATGTTGATTTAACGACCATGACAATTGGCTCTGTTTTAGCTTTTTATAAGTTGTAAAAGAAATAAAAATAAATAACAAATCTAAATTTTTGTTAAGGTTTTATTTATGTATATATTTATTTATTTATTATTATTTTTTTTAATGTTTTATGTTTGTACAATCTAAAAACAAATCAATTCACCTTTAAAGAATAAGGTGATACCGGCAATTCTTCCTTAGATTTGTATTCATGTAGAAAGTGTATAATTTAACATTATAAAGTTTTAAGACGACTTTAACACCACTTGTTTTTTCTATTTGACAAACAGATCGAGATGAATGTGCATCGGGTCAACATGGCTGCCAACACGAATGCATCAATACCATTGGTCGTTACCAGTGTACGTGTCCACGAAACAACTACTTAAACGAGGATGGAATCACCTGCTCAGGTAATGTACCGTATTTCAATGTTTTGAAATTATAATCTGAGTTGCCCACGTTTTGTGAGGAGCTGTTCCACTTGTTTTACTCGTATTATATGAGATATTAAATCGAATGTTTTTTTTCTTTGTAAAAGATAAAAAGACATTTCAAGGGCTTCGAATAAAGCGAACATAAAAATATGTCGCCCGTGTTTAATGTTCTCGAAAACTTGTGGAAAGGAAAATTTGTATAAAGCACATTTTGAAAACTAAAAGTCAAATTAATATATGGCAGGTCGTATTATAAATTCCCCTGGGCACTTAATAAATGTTAATCTTCTCATTAGGCCTACTATTGTTCTTTTAAAAAAAATTAAAAGAATTATCGGTTAGCAATGTTCAATGTCAAATAATACTGCCAAAGAATTCTGACATGGGCAGTACATATTTACATCCCTTTCCCTTCTTACCTTTCCCTTCTTTCAGATCACCCAGGGTGTGGTAATCCCAATCTAGGGTGTGGTCACTACTGCGTGGACATAGCCAACAATCTATCTATTTGCCAGTGCCGGCCTGCATTCATGCTGGCTGGCAATAAAAAGAATTGTATCCGTAAGTATTATAACAATAATTTGAACTTATAGAAGGTGCTTGATGAAGGTCTTCGCCCAACTAACTTCATATGCACGAATTCATTTCTTGCAATTATTTCTCTGATTTAAATTAAACTCTTCTCCGGACCCGTCCGGCCGGAAAACTTGTTTTCTCAACGAGATTGCCGTTATTAAAAGCAGTTTTATTATGTTACAAACCGGAGTTTTTGTTTAAAAAAGACGACCACTCATTAATTTAATGATAACCAACACCTCAGTCTGTGATATGACATAATGCTTTTTGTTTGAATTATTATTATTATTATTATTTTAATCTGAAGCTACCTGCTTACACGGTAATGGTGAATGCCAGCATATTTGCCTAGACTCGCCCATCGGTCCGCTGTGTAGTTGTCACGAGAAATACAATCTGCATACGGATGGGAAGACCTGCGTAGGTAAGAATGCATGCAAAGTAATGTTTATTTTTTGTCTGTGATTTATCATAAGCCCACAGAAGCAGATCTGCTAAGCACAGGATCATTGGCAACCGTATATTCCTACTTGCTAAACATGATGTCTAGTAAGAAATGTAATATTCAGGAAGAGACTGGTTGCTTGTCAATTAACCAAATCTAGAGCGTGCAAGGATCGCAATTTTACGACCACTATTTGAACGCCCAATCTATTATTGCCACTTCTTCTGATAAAAACTTTTGGTTTCACCACAGGTTTTGATCAGTTTGTTCTGAGGAGAATAAAGAGTCATGTATTTCTTTGCTTAGCTGGTTTGTTATAACGGGCCATAATATTGCCAAAGCACCTATATTAGCATACGACATCCATCTTGATTTTCAGTCAGTTAGACCTCACTAAGTCAAAGCTGGGCGTGGTTTGGCCAGAAGTTTAAGGCCGGAAACTGTGTTTCCAACGTCAACATTTCTTATAAAAAAAATTATAAATAATAAAAATATAATGGCACTTTCATGCAGTGACAAAATCCGAAGCATGTTTCTGGTCACCGACGCAAAAAAAACAAAAAAAACAAAAAAACAAAAACATTGCTGTGACGTTACAGTCCGTTGACATTTATATAAGTTACGACATTAACATAGACCGCTTATGATGTCACATACTCTGCATCTGTCATTACCACGTATACGAATGTCTCAGAATGTGGTCTGTTACGTCAAGGAACATGTCAAAGATGGATGCAGTAAGCCATTAAATCTTTTCCACGCTGTGGCCATCGTGTTTTCCTTCCATACAAATACACGAGACCAAACTGAGCCTGGAAGGAGAATAGTCTGTGTCTCTAAGTAAGACTAATTGCGGTGACACCATGTGAAATTCTCAATTGAGTAGTAATTAGTTCTGAAAAGAACTGGAGGTACAACTCGACGGTTCAATCAGTGTGCTCTGATCGTCCTCAGAGCACACTGATCGAAACGTCGAGTTGTAACCTCCAGTTCTTTTCAGAACTAATTACTACTCAATTGAGAATTTCACATGGTGTCACCGCAATTAGTCTTACTTATCCTCCTCACCATGCAAAGCTACAAGTCTTACCAGTCTGTCTCTGTTATGTGTAGATATACCGTATTTGCATACAGGGAATCAGACCAAGATGGCTGTATCGTAAAGGTTGATTGCACTAATAACGTAGAAGCAATTGATTTGACAAAGCCTGATTAGAAGAGGCACTGCTATTTTGTTCAATGTCATTGTAGGGTCCTTACCTGCCAAAATAGAAACTGCACGTAGATCACCAAACATAAGTGTTTTCTTTGAGATACAGTCGGCCATTTTGTTTAACAACGCATTATTGTTTTTTCTTGCAATGGCCCTTATAAAAACATAGGTCTATTAACAACACAACAAAAGCCAATCGGGATGGATTAAACAGTTAACATCACAAATACACCCCCCAAAAAGTTTTACTTCTCCCTTTTGAAGATGCATATTCCATGAAAATCATTATTTTCCCGCCATTGTTGGTTTTAATCAGTACCTTGCTTTTTTCTTAGTTGAAAAAAAGTAAATTACTTTCAAATAGGCCTAAGTTATTTCACAAAATAATTTGCCTGAGCATGTAGAAAGATTACAAAGTGAACAGATGATTCAGAGCGTTACCGTAATTTCTGGTGAAATAATGACATCTATCGGCGCTTTAACAATGCTTCGGTCAATTATGTCATTTGAAGGTGATTTACTTCCCTCTAATATAAAGGAAATAGAAGTGTAAAGATTAAAAACAAACTTTCTGGTGAAAGAGTGAAGCACACGGAATAAGTATCTTTAAGTAAAGTATTTCTGTTTTAATTTTACTCCTAACGCTTTGGTATGGAGAGGCGTACGTGGATGTACGTGACTATTCTGTATCAGGTAGTAACATCTTTTTCATTTCTCCATTATTAAAACAACTCTCCCCAAAAACGTTCAAGCAAACATTGCTCGTTATATAAACGTTACAAAATTCTCAATTTTTCTGACGTTAAATTCTTACTATGGAGTCTGTTTTTTTAAAGTTATGAATTCTCTCTTTTTCATGTCTTCTCTTAAAGCAAAGTAACCGTGCTTTTCACACCCTATGCTTTCCCTGTCTGGCTTCACATCGCATGATATCATTTAAGCTGTGCACCCTTTGTTACGTAGTTGCATGTCAATTACTCATTCTAAGTTAATTAACATTTCTGCATCCAGTGTTGGCTTTCTTTCAAATATTAAGGAATTTGTCAACACATAATATAGGGCATTCTGGGAAGCTGAATAAACCCAACCGGTGTAAGCTGTTTTACGGTTTTGGGCGTCTTTTTGACGGTTTCTGGATACTGCTCTTGACGGCTTTAGAATGCTCTTTTGGTTTCTAAATGCCATTTTTGACTGTTTCTGAATGGTCATTTTGGCGGTTTCTGAACTCTCTTTGATGGTTTTGAATACTTTTTGTGGAGGTTTAATGATGTTGTTTGTGACGATTTCTAAATTATATTTTTTACGTTTTTTAAATACTCTTTAAACGGAAAGTACGTCATTGGAAATCATTGGTTGGAAACAGTGCATCTGTGCATTTGAATACTTTCTTTGTATCAAGATACAACAATTAACAAACCTGTAGCAGTTTTAGCTAAATAAAGAGTCTAGTTAGTCATGAGAAAAGTGTGAACAAACATTCAAAATATTTTACAGAAAACTGTCTGGCAACTTTTTTGAAAATATCATAGGCCTAGCACTTCTGACAGAATAATTGTTCATAATTTCACATCAAGTTAACCTTCAGAATTGAATAATTATTTGGTAATTTTGTTATCAGGTAATAATTAACCAATGTTGTACGTTCTCTTTAACGGTTTATTAATGCCGTGACAGTTTCTAAATGCTTTTTTACGATCGATAAATGCGATTAGCCTATTTTATATTTTTCCGGTTTTGAGAACGCCACTCTTTTGGGGCTTCCAGATAAAAAGCGATTACATCAACGTTTGAGAATTTAAAGACTGCACAGAACAAGACCTCCCGTTAAATGTTTTCTATGTGGTTTTGTAAATATTTAATAATCTACCAGGCCTAAACAAGTTTTGGAATTCCACACAAAACATTACTGATGTAATATTCTTGTTTAAAATTGATTGTGTTTAAGTATTCCGCGTGGCCCTTCTGATCTCCGATAAAAGAAGCTTGCAGTTTTTCGACAGAGTTTCGAAATATTAAAATGTATGGATATGTATAATAATAGATAAATGAATAATTATACAATGAATATGTATGATACGATGAATATGTATGATACGATGTGAAGATGTATCATCAGTCATAATAGATGATGCTTTATACCTAGAAACATGCGGCTTAAATAATGGTGGTTGTGATCGAGTTTGTCTGGATACACCGACTGGAGTTCGTTGCGGTTGCCCTGATGGATTTGAACTTCAGATAGATGGGCGAACGTGTAGAGGTCAGTACTATGAATATTCATTTTGTAGGAGGAGCAGGAACTACAATTCTAGAATAATGATGTTTGCTTTCACACTGAGGAAGGTGGGCATTAATAGTTATTTCAGTGACTTTTGTACTTATATATAGGCCCTTTATAATTAAATGTGAACTGGAGAAGAATCCGTTTGACCTAAGTGTTGGGGTCAGATGAATAAGGGGTAAATTTTCTCTCAAGATGTTTCTTGACGAAAATACAAGTGGGTGTGATGAAAATTATTTATATGAATTAAGAAAAACGAAGTCATACTTTATGTAATTTGAATTTTGATAACAATTATTTTGGAGATATTTCTCATTATTTGTGAATTGTCATCTCCCCCAATGCTGTCCATGTGTGATGATATCGCCGCTCATGCAATGTATATGTTTAAATATAAATGCATGCAAATTTGCATTGGCTGCGCTGCAAAACAAAATAGGCCTAATATAATAAAGAAGAAGAAAAAAAAGAAGCATACGTGCCCCTGCAACATTTTGGAAGCTGAAAATCCTATCTGTAAAATCGTTGCCAGTATTTTCATTTGCATGAGTGTATGGGGGGGGGGGGGGTCAAAACTACAGCTGACTAGTCAAAACCCTTCTCCTGGTTTTCCGGCGGGCTAGTAAATATTTAAAAAGACTGTACTGAATATTATTTCTTTGTATATTATACATTTTGTTCCACTGGGCCATAATTTCAACATTTTCAAATGTACTGGCATCGTGAAATTCAACGAAATATTCTCTCATAAACAAGGAATTGTTGACGTGAAAAGTCTCCAACTCTCTTTGTCCTACCTCGAAAATGTAAAATTTCTAAGAAATTATGATTCTTGAAATGAAGTATACTTACTTCTGCCTTGCCAATAAGCACGATTGATTGGGGGTTAAAGGAAATGTCATAAAAGTTATTGGCGAGGCAGAAGTAAGTCTACGAATGAGAAAGAATTCTGGCAATCGTGTAGAACCTTATAAAAAGTACTTTAAAAACGTGTGACCAGTGAAAATGCATGCGGAATACGGAGACTTTAACTTTGATACCCTCTTGAGCAGCGCCCTCGTACGACATAGAGTAATATTTTCTTCGTATACGATTGCACATGTAGCGATCTGCGATGGGCCCTGTTTTATGAGAAATTATATCTTTATAATCCTCTGTATATCAAAACTATGTAGCTAAGCTGGCGAAAATCTTATAATACAACTGTTAGGGTATCTTGCGTCGCATACGAAGAAAATATTGCTCTGTGCCGTATGAGGGTACATCCTCAAGAAAAACATTGGGAACCGTATTATAATTTATGAGTATAAGCCATGACTTGCACCGAGTCTGCAACATTGTGTAGAAACTAGAATTATTTGTATTCTCAGATATTGATGAGTGTATGATTAACAATGGCGGATGCGAGTACAGATGTACGAATACCATTGGTGACTTTGAGTGTAGCTGTCCTGGAGGTTACAAGCTTCTGAGGGACGGGCAGTCTTGTGTGGGTATGTTCAGTATGTGATAAGTCTATTTTTGTTGTAAAGTTGTTTAAGTGTTTCTCAACGTTAACTTAGCCACCCCTAACGTTATATAGTTTTGGTGGGATGGAGTTAACTTCAGATGGTTCACAATAAAAATTGTATTTTGATTTTGTGTTACTTTAGTATCTACAGGCCCTACTAAAATGATAAATTATTAAATATTGACCCCTAGGCTAGCTCGCCTCGGCTCCTCCCCCTCCCAACCCCACCCAATAATAGTTGTGGTAATTAAGTGTTAAGTTACAGTAAATTATATATAGTTGCCAGCAAAGTTCTACCAATCCATGCCACGTCTGCTCATTCTTTGTATCTTTTAAAGTAAGGGAACCACCTCCCCGGACCCCACCCAAGGACCCCACCCAAGGACCCCACCCAAGGACCCCACCCAAGGACCCCACCCAAGGACCCCACCCCTGGACCCACCCAATCATAGTTGTAGTAATTAGGAATTAGTATTTTTTAGAGTAACTTACACAGGGGCCCCTCATTGTCAGCAAAACTCTACCAATCCATGCCACAACTGCTTATACTTTGTATCTTAAGTAAGGGATAATGCACTTTCTTGACAAGTTGAAAATGCTTTTAAAGGTGTTGTTTTTTGTCAGATGTAGATGAGTGCTCTGTCAACGCAACGTGTGACCATACATGTCTTAACTTTCCTGGTGGGTTTCGTTGTGTGTGTAATAAGGGGTACCAGGCTTATGGAATTACTCATTGTGGAGGTAAGAAAAATCTCATCATTGAAATATAATTTACTTTTGACCAATCGCAGCTTAACAGTTCCAGAGAGCAGAATGAATTTCCAGTGGAAATTTTGTGATTTTGCTTGAAACGCATAGAAAAATGCTAAAAACAAAATTCACAATTTGCTCTTTAAAAATTAGTATAACGTTTCCACCAAAATATATGCCTAAAGTGTAGACTTTTTATGCAATTTTTTGGGGATTAAAATCGCTGCCTGTGTGTGTGGGGTGGTCTAAATTGGTTATTACAAGAGAGAAGACAATATTTAATTATTTGATTTGACCATATTGACCTGCAAAAGTTTTATTGGTTATAAGTCGTCACCTCCAGTTCTTTTCAGAACTAATTAGTTTTATTTAATTAGCAATTAGTTTTACTTAAGAATAATACTAATTTATTAACAGATGTGGATGAATGTTCAATTTATGCTGGAGGTTGTCAGCACACATGTACAAATGTTCCTGGTTCCTATGTTTGTGAATGTCGTGCTGGATTCCGTCTTCATCACAATAAGAAAGACTGCATTGGTAAGACATTTAAAAAAATGACACTTGGCAAAAATATTTTGTTTGAAAATTATTTTGAATTTCGTTCATTCCACACAACTGTAATCAAATTTATCTAACTTTTAAAGAATGTTTGCAATAATAATAATTGTAAAAAAATCTAAAAGAATCAAGCCCATAATGTTTTTGCCTTTTAAGCAATGTATGTATTCATTTTCTATTTTGATGGTCTTTACGTTTGTAACCTTTTTTATCCCATTTAAGCAGAGATTTCTCTATGTTTACCACTCCGGCCGTCAGCTAGAGCCGTCCTATCATGCAGTCGTAGTAATGATGAAGAGACTTGTTCACTTAAGTGTGAGTCAAATTCTCACTTTACTTCATCCGGTAGACTTGCATACACCTATCGCTGTGGAGACAGTACGCACTATCGATGGACAGATGGGGTCAACACCACTGAAATACCACTACAAGAGGATAAAACTCTACCAAGCTGCTCTGGTAACTCTAAAATACCACATACATCCTGCTCATTTGATTGGTTGAAAACACATTACATTTCATGAACTGTTTTGATGATGTATGCCCTGGGAATGAGGTTGTGATCCAATAAATTTTAATATGATGACAAGAACAGAACATTTCATCCTCTGATGATCCATATCAGATTTAAACTTTATTAACCCTTCTGTGACTGCAAGGATCAATATCAGTCAAAATATACTTGCCAAGGTATATCTAGTGCACTTAAAAGTCAAACACTGTCAAACCTTAGTAAGTACATTTACAGGTCAAAATGAGTCAACTGTTTTTGACTTATAAAAGCATTGTCTGGTATTGTTCAGGGTGGTCAAAATGCCAGTAAAAACCAGTCAAGAATGCCCCTATGTGCACATTTGGGTCAAAAGTCAAAACAGTCAGTTGACTGATTTTGACCTCAACTTGCCATTAAAGTTCAGCTATATAGTAGGAGGGTTAATGTTTCCTGGTAAATGACAACATGTCAGATAGCTAGATTAACTTGTCAGGATGTGTGTACTATTACAGTTTAAATACAAAGTCAAACTTTTAGAGTATGATTCACTGAGGATTTTGGGGGTAATTACTAATAGTTTACACCTCCATTGAAACTAATCTGTTAGGCGCAGGTTCAAATCCTGATTCAGTAACAGAAAATTCACATCCAAAATATTTGATGATTACTACAAACTTTTTTCTTTTTTTCTTTTTCAAATTAGTCTTAGTGAATGCTCCAACATATCACCACAAGGCTCGGTTTACCTTCACTGCCAAGGATTGCCAGCTACGTCGCTTTACCCGATCAGAGTCCATAGTAGTAACGGATTTCTTAAGTAAGAAGTTATCAGGTACACTACACTCTGCATTGCAAGATGCTTTTTATTTTTTAACTGTTTGCTGACGAAAAATCACTGCTTATTTGTGCTGAATATCACTATGCACTCTATTTGTTGACCTGGGGTCAGTTTCATAAATTCCGTAGCATATCTGATTATTCATATTGCTTAAAGATGCATAATTTTGCATAATTTGGCATAATTATGTGATGTCACAAATTAATTAGTTTTTTCTCTTTTCCTTGTAGAAAGGAATTAAATTACTTTCAAATATTTAGTCATTTCACAAAATAATTGACTGCATCATCCATAAAGACATTTATAAATTTGATCAACAATTACTGACATAAAATTATTTCATGAAGCCTATGAGCTTATTAAGGCACTGAATAAGTTGTCTTTTTCTTTATATCATTGCTTGTTGTCTGAACACTGATTTGTTTCATTTTGTTTTATTTGAATGGCAAGTTGTTACTGAGTTGCAGTGTTGTCTTTTTATGTTTACTAACTTCTCAAGAAGATATTAATTTTTAAAAGCTGATTCCAGTGTTTGTTGTTATGTGAAAGGATCTATTTGTAGATTGTTATAACTAACTAAGTCATTTGATTGGTATGAATATTCACAGTAACCCAATATATTGGTGAGTCAAGGTTTTTTAAGATGCTAAGGTGTGAATTTGGAGCATTGACATTAATTGATGGAGTATGATCAGCATAAGTTGAACAATTTACAAAATCAAATTCTCTTCCAAACGTTTGTGATGTCATTGGTGACTGATCTGGAAAGTTGGTACTTTGATTCTTGCAAACAAAATGTTTGAAAATACATATTTTCTAAAAATTCAAAACAGTCTTGAAAGTGAGTGACAAAAAAGGTTAAACAAATTGAAAATGCCACAAAGGCACTCTGAAATGAATAAAGGCACTTTCTCAAATTCAGTTGAAAAATTTGTAATTACTGTAGATGTAAATTGTTTGTTAAAGACATCAAACTTATGTGTTGTTAAGTTGATGATGGTTTTCATCATATCTTGAAATCTTACTGCTTGAGATGCTATCATTTTAAGAAACGTCATATATTATTCCCCAATTATGCACGTCTGCATGACAAACTAAAATTCCACATAATGAAGAACACAATGTTGTTATTCGCTGATTGACAGAAATTTCTGAATGTATTTAGACTATTTTCTTGTTAACCAGACAAGGTTATGAGCTGAAACTTTCATCACAAAATAAGACAAAGCAATGCAAATTTTCATTTTAATTATTCTTCTAGAAATTGACGCAAATGGATGCAGTGGCCTTTGTGAAGTCAACTTTGTGAATCTAACATGTCAAAGTGACAGTGCAAGACGTGGTAAAAGACGTACCCACATTGTTGGAAACTCCGTCATTACTGCTGATTTTGAGATCGCTGTCAGACCAGAAGCACCAACATGTGAGTATCGACTGCAGCATTGTTCAAACAATGTGGATATGTTTACTCTGAGACAAAAACATTTAATTAGTGTATTTCCAGTGTCCAGTCCAATCATGCAGACACTAATCTTTTATTATAATGTTGACAACGTTAGAGATGACCACTGACCCTTGATGACCCTATTTTTTGTTGGACACTGACAATGCATTGCTGAGATACCACAGTTAGGCAAACAATAAACAACTGACTGTTATTAATCATTTCACTTTCACAGTAATTATCCTCCCCAACAAGTTATTATTTTTTTTCTGTTGAAGCTGACTGTGATGTGGACTGCGTGACAGCCAAGACTCGTAGGAAAATGAAGAAGACTATTAATAAGTTGAGGTGTGCTATTAACCGGGAGAACCTCGTTGTGACCTTCAATGAAAGCACAGAGTACCAGGTCACCCGTAAGTCATTCGAAACGACTGCTGATGTTGAGACAGCGTGCCAGCCTGGACATGTCATGGTTAATAACAAATGTGGTGAGTTATATATCAATGGCAATGGTCAAAATAAGTCAGTGTTATTGTCAAGAACACAAAGCCACAGACCAAGACCTACATGTCTTGAGACACTGAGATTGAAGTCTTAGATTGAGAGTGAGACTAAGATGAAGATTTTATGTCTTAGATCAAGAGCAAGACAGATATCTAAAGGTCCTAGACCATGTCCAAAGAATATGAAGTAATGGATTTCATACACAATAATTGCACTCACAAACTGAATAATATGACAACAAATTAAGACTTGATTGGTCTGAGACAAGATTGAAACCACATAGAATTAAGACAAGAGCCATAGCCATAGTACAATGAGCAGCTGGAGCGATGAGCTGTTAGGTTGCTGGCTTGTATCCTTCCTTGCGTAATAGCTTGCTGTACAATCTTTTCAGTCTTTTAAAATAATTGTATATATTTTTATAACTAATTTATATGTGTTTTCTATATGTGGGTTTTCAGCAATCCTTTATGGATATTTGTTGTGACATTTGTATGAATGTAAAAGACAATTGAGTTTCCCATAATGGGATAATAGAGTATTGTATTGTATTATTGTATTATATTGTATGACTAAAACCGATCTCATTTGGCTATTGTTTTAGTTTGATCTTGGTGCAGTCACCATTGTCACTGTTTTTTTAATGATATGTGATGTTTTCCATTTGCAGTTGCATGTAGTATTGGAACCTATCACGACACATTCACTTCTCGTTGCACTCCGTGTCCAGCAGGTACTTACCAAGACCATGAAGGACAGCTTGATTGTAATAAATGTCCACAGGTTGATAATACTCGCATATTTGGTGGTTCTGATATATCACACTGTGGAGGTGAGTAAATCAATGTATGCCAGAGTCAAAGCCCCACTACAACTTTTATTTAATATAGAAATTGCTACATCCTCATTCTGTTTTTTTTTTTACTGATACTTTTTACAATTTTGCCAATAAGAAATTACTTGACATATTAAAGTGTATTTCTTTAAAATATTTGTTCCCCCTCAAGCAAATTTTGAAATTTTAAGTCTAATTTTGTCCATTTCTTTCTTTGTTTTGTAGTATGCTACAAGGTTCTGTTACCGATCTATTTAAGTAAATAAAAAATAAATAAATTAATAAATTAAATAACAGTGTAATTTGGCTAGTCCCAGAGACCTAGTTATAACGAGAGTCAACATTATATCTTCAATAATTCAAGTTTATTCTTAACCTTTGACAGGTCAGTGTAATGCTGGTGAATATTCAGTGGATGGTTTTGCTCCGTGTCAACCATGTCAAGTTGGCACATACCAAGCAGAGGCTGGAAGGACACACTGTATGTCCTGCGGGGGCGGCATTCAAACACGCTCACCGGGATCAACATCGTTTGCTGATTGTCAAGCAAGAGGTTAGTATTTCATTAAAGTGGTTACCAAGCAACGTACAGTGGGGAGTTCTGACATTTATAATACCTGTCAGTTATTGAACCCATCTCTCCCACACCTTAATCACACTGCACCCCACATATGTCCTGGGGATTAGCATCCATGTTCGGGGGGGGGGGGAGGATTATGGGGAGGGGGGGGGGCTACATAAACGAATTACAGATGGCCCCCCAGTTGCTCTCCCACGAAAAAGCAATGCCTCCCCCGTGCCCCCCTTCACTGAAAAAGTCCTGGCTACGCCGCTGATCTATGTACTACTCATAGATTTTGATTCTGACATTTTGAAAAAGTATCAAAAAAATTCAAGCATAGGCCTCGTCGTAAAAGCAGTTTTGCAAGTGTTATATCTAAATTTCCTTTAAACAATCTTACCAAGCTTTTGACTGGCTACATAAACGTATTACAGAAGAATAAAAAACTATTGTTCTTGATATTTTTTCTTGTTTCTTACAGAAAAATGTACTGCAGGTAGTTATTATGTCGTGTTGCGACACAGGTGTTCACTCTGTCCCTCTGGTACATACCAATCTAAATCATTGATGAATTACTGTGTTAAGTGTCCTGGTAATACAACAACAGATGGGGATGGTACAACTACATCATCGGAATGCAAAGGTTTGTGTCATGTCAATTCATACTATATCAAATCGTCCCTAATTATAGTGACCAATCCCGAATTAAGATGGCATAGTTACCAATGGCGGTATTGGTCACTTTGCCAAATTACAAAAATAGCCAGTTAGAGCATTCGTCATTTGAATGCATGCTCTATCTCCAAAACTATAAGGAATACATGCATGTGGATTAGATACAATGGTAGGTCTCTTCCTGAATGTACTAATGGGTGGGGAAACTTACAATTGAAAAAAGTCGGATTGGTCACTATGGCAAATTAGGGACGAATTGTATCACAATGTGTGAGTGAATATCTATTTTATTTAACAGCACAAAAAGTGCCAGCATTACATAATTGCTTTATTTTCAAAACCATTGAACTGAATCTAATGAAAGATTCACAGATCATTGAGCATAATATTTCTGAAACAAACAAGTGTGGGTTGTCTTGTAATTTTTAGTTTATAAAACAGCAAAACATAATTACTTTTTAATTCTCCTGAGGACGATCAGAGCATACTGATCGAAACGTCGAGTTGTAACCTCCAGTTCTTTTCAGAACTAATTACTACTCAATTGAGAATTTCACATGGTGTCACCGCAATTTGCTTTTTAATTACTAAGTTTAAAGTCTTACTTTCCCTTTACTTATTACCCCGCCCCCCCCCCCAAATAAAATATATATTAATGATAATAAAAAACTAAAAATGTGTAATAGAGTCTAACTTATTTTCTATGGTACTACCCTAGATCGGAAATGCGGTGGTGTAATTGGTGATTATGTTGGCTACATCGAGAGCCCCAACTACCCTGGAAACTACCCAGCTGGTACGGAGTGCATATGGAAAGTTTCAGCTCCCAAGGGACGTAAGATAATTGTCGTGGTACCTGAGGTTTTCCTACCAGAAGAGGACAACTGTGGTGATGAGATTGTCATGAGAAAGACAAGTAAGAATAATAACAGAATGCTTAACAAAACTGAATGCAGTTCTTATTCAGGCCTGTCATTTCTCAGTATTTTTCCTGATTTCAGGATTTTTTTTTACAAATCTCCATTTGCCTCACATTTTCTTGAAAGAAGAGAAGTAGCCTGTATTGTGTCCAAACCTCTAGTTTCTTGTTTGTGGGGATGTGGAGGGTCTGTAAATCTTCCAAAATTAAACATCCAGGAGGTTCAGGGGGCTTTGTCCTCTAGATAAAAGGGGGACCCAGGCCAGCTACCCATTTTGCAGGATTTGTTCCTTTTGTCAAATCACTCTCCTGAATTATTACATCTCAGAACTCCAACTCAGGTTTGAGGACAAAAATACAAGTGGACCTTGTAACTGCCAACTAATTGTTTTACATCAAACTAATTACCCAGCTGAAATAATTCTAATGCCTTCTCTCCCTTGTGTTTTTCTTTAGTTTCGCCTTTGTCCATGACCACATTTGAAACCTGTAAAAACGTAACCAGACCGATTGCATTTACAGCACAAACCAAAAAGCTGTGGATCCAATTCAAATCTGATGCATTCAACTGCCATTCAGGATTCCAGATCCACTATGCTACATATGATGGTAAGAGACATTTGTATCTTGTATTTACAGATTTTGATCTAGTAACTCCATATTGTCGTGTGTCCGAAGTACAATTTTATTCCCAACAGAAGGTCATAAGCAATAAAATGGCTGTATTGAAAAAAGATGGGCATAACTGTTATATATTTGTTGCTAGAATTACTCCCAAGACATGTTTTTCCATTCCCATGCGGAATTTAACTTTCCTACAATGACTTAATGGCAGAAAAACGAAAAACGAACTTTTGCCGGTTACACTTTTGTTGCGTCCTTCTTCCAGGCACACAACGATATAATTTTTTTGTATTGCTCCTTCCTTTGTGACTTGTTCAGGCCTGTGGTTTCTCAGTATTTTTCCTGATATCAGTATTTTTTACAAACCTCTTTTTGCCACAAAATTTGTTGAAAGAAGAGAAGTAGCCACCAAGGAAAGAAAGAAGTAGCCTGTATTGTGTCCAAACCTCTAGTTTTGTGTTTGTGGGGATGTGGAGAGTCTGTAAATCCTCCAAAATTAAACATCCAGGAGGTTCAGGGGGCTTTGTCCTCTAGACCAAAGGGAGACCCAGGCCTGCTACCCACAGGAGGTTCAGGGGGCTTTGTCCTCTAGACCAAAGGGAGACCCAGGCCCGCTACCCACAGGAGGTTCAGGGGGCTTTGTCCTCTAGACCAAAGGGAGACCCTGGCCCGCTACCCACAGGAGGTTCAGGGGGCTTTGTCCTCTAGACCAAAGGGAGACCCTGGCCCGCTACCCACAGGAGGTTCACGGGGCTTTGTCCTCTAGACCAAGGAGACCCTGGCCTGCTACCCACAGGAGGTTCAGGGGCTTTGTCCTCTAGACCAAAGGGAGACCCAGGCCTGCTTCCCACAGGATGTTGATGGGGGCTTTGTCCTCTAGACCAAAGGGAGACCCAGGCCCGCGACCCACAGGATGTTCAGGGGGCCTTTGTCCTCTAGACCAAAGGGAGACCCAGGCCTGCTACCCACAGGAGGTTCAGGGGCTTTGTCCTCTAGACCAAAGGGAGACCCAGGCCCCGCTACCCACAGGAGGTTCAGGGGCTTTGTCCTCTAGACCAAAGGGAGACCCAGGCCCGCTACCCACAGGAGGTTCAGGGCTTTGTCCTCTAGACCAAAGGGAGACCCTGGCCCTGCTACCCACAGGAGGTTCAGGGGCTTTGTCCTCTAGACCAAAGGGAGACCCAGGCCTGCTACCCACAGGAGGTTCAGGGGCTTTGTCCTCTCGACCAAAGGGAGACCCTGGCCTGCTACCCACAGGAGGTTCAGGGGCTTTGTCCTCTAGACCAAAGGGAGACCCAGGCCTGCTACCCACAGGAGGTTCAGGGGCTTTGTCCTCTAGACCAAAGGGAGACCCAGGCCTGCTACCCACAGGAGGTTCAGGGGGCTTTGTCCTCTAGACCAAAGGGAGACCCAGGCCTGCTACCCACAGGAGGTTCAGGGGGCTTTGTCCTCTAGACCAAAGGGAGACCCTGGCCTGCTACCCACAGGAGGTTCAGGGGGCTTTGTCCTCTAGACCAAAGGGAGACCCAGGCCTGCTACCCACAGGAGGTTCAGGGGGCTTTGTCCTCTAGACCAAAGGGAGACCCAGGCCTGCTACCCACAGGAGGTTCAGGGGGCTTTGTCCTCTAGACCAAAGGGAGACCCAGGCCTGCTACCCACAGGAGGTTCAGGGGGCTTTGTCCTCTAGACCAAAGGGAGACCCAGGCCTGCTACCCATTTTTCAGGATGTTTTACTTTTGTCAAATCGTACCCCTGTTTGTTTCTTGCTCTGTATATATAATATATATATATATATATCTGTTTTGCAAGTGTGAATGGCCCTGAAGATTGGGATTTGTTGTATGGGCAATCCTTGTGGTAACATATCTTTGTCTGTTAATAAAGCCATACTTTATAAGAATCAGGATATTTCCAACAACAAAACAACCTGTGAAAGTTTCAACTTTTTAATTGTGTTGTTATTGAGATAATAGTGGAAATGCATTCAGATTGTTCATATTCATTCCATAATGATGGTGGTGGTGGTGGTGGAATTTCTGTCTTGGGATGACAGAAATTCATGTATGGAAAAAAAAATCACAAATATAGTGGCTTGGAAAGAAGAAATGAAGTAGAAATTAGTGTAAATATGTTTCATTTTACTTTACAGAAAACTATGAAGAACTTATTAAGGATATTGTTGGTGATGGTAGGTTATATGAGTCCGATCACCATCAGGAAATATTGAAGGTAATTATTAATTTTTGTTGCCTCAAGGGCTTTTGTACACAAGCCTAGCCTGGGTCTTAACTTATAAGACATGAGTCAGAAATGAGTCAAGAAACCTTCCAAATTGACAAGTCACATATTAAAGGGGTAGTATCGTGATGATCAACAGGACATGGAATTGGAGTGCTTGTTTTAGATTAACTCAGTGACTGAAAATAATACCCCACATGATAAGGTCATATTACCGTTGCTGCTGCATAAATGAGCCAGTCATTTGCAGTCACTATGTTCATCTAAAACTAGGACACCGATTCCATGCCCTGTTGAAAGTCTTCTCTGATCGTGACAATACTGCCCCTTTAATTTTACCAGCTGGACATTTAAGAATCTTGAAATTCTGATTGCACAACTGTTAATAAACATATCAAGTATCATTAATCATGTGATACACGCATTGGAGCATCACTTGCATTCACATTCACAAACTATACAAAAAACTTCACTCCTTTAATCCTAACCCACATCATGCAGTCACCAAGTAAATGTTACAACACTGTTTTACAGTAACACAAGGGATCTATTTAATTTAGCTCTGGAAATTGAAGTAAGCAAAGCCTCATTTATCAACTTAAATTGTTTGCTTAAATCTCTACAACTGAAATTGTTTCTCTTTCTGTGTAGGACAAAGAGAGACTGACGGCATTACTAGAAGTGATAGCTCATCCAGAGATGTATTACACATACAGCCAGGAGGAGTCAATGAACATGTTACCACAGTCTTTCATTAAACTCCTTAGAGGCAAAATAGCCCGCTTCTTGTACCCTTAATATCTTACTTTTCCTATCCCTAACATCCCACTTCTACCCCTTTTACCCCACTTTTCCTATCCCTAACATCCCACTTCTACCCCTTTTACCCCACTTTTCCTATCCCTAACATCCCACTTCTACCCCTTTTATCCCACTTTTCCTATCCCTAACATCCCACTTCTACCCCTTTTATCCCACTTTTCCTATCCCTAACATCCCACTTCCTCTACCCCTAATATCTCACTATTCTGCTACCCTCAGTATCCCACTTCTTTATCTAACCCTAATATCTTGCATTTTCTACCCTTGGCTTGTATCCTTGGTGTCCAGTTCTTATATTATATTTACCCCTCACATTCTTTCTTTGTTGATGAAGGTCTGGAATGGATCGAAAGCGAAGGCCACCCTCCAGATTTAATTTACCCCTCACATTCTTTTCATACCCCAGCTTAACTGGAATATCTCCAGTATTATTAATAGTCATCTATTTTGATTTGTAAATAAATACAGAAAATTAATTGATTAAGGCAAAAAGTATGTTAAATGTATTCCATGTTTGTTCCAATCTTATACAACTAAACAGAGGTTGACGTTGCTTTTTGTTCTGTTATCAAAGAGTGAACAACCAAGCTTAACTGCTTAACTGCCAAAATTGTAGGTATTTATAAAACATTTCTTTTTGGATTTAACATTTATGGAATCTTAATCTGTAAATACAAACTGCATATTAATAGATATGTTTGTCTAATTGTGTGTGCGTCGTACAGCGACAATAATGTTAAAAGCATTGTTAAAATATTAAGAAACGAGTGTTGTTTTTCATTTCAAAACACGTTTTATTATCTGTGTTTTATCATTTTAAGTGTCAGCCGATCTGGATAATTGTAAAAACGGTAAGAGCATATTTTTCCCCTTTATAATTATTGACATACAGTAATTTTGAATGTACTTGAACCTTAACCCCTTAGGTATTCTGGCTAGTAACCTTCCTGAATCCTCCAAAATCCATCAGTGCACTTTTGGAAACATGCCCTTATCTTTAAAATGCACCATGCATTTTCGTTGATCTTTCATATTCTTCACTTATGGCCTGTACTTCTTGCCAGGTAGTAATTTTGCCCCATTTTAAGAGGTGAAAGTACCAGTTTGCAACAGTGCTGAATTTCCCCCCAAAAGTACCCCTTCAAGGATTTTGCAGGATTTGGGGTGGTTAGGGTTAAAAAGAGTATTCACTTTTGGTAAAATTCAAATGACAAGGATGTATGTCATGTGAATTTATTATAGAAAACAATATCAAGTGACATTATTTTGTGCAACAGTAAAAATATATCACTTATCTACACTGATCCATTTCACTTGAAATGGAACAGTGTAGATGTTACCTGGTGAAATACTTTTACCATTGTACTTTGAGGCATTCAAAACACTTATAAACCAAAGATTACTCAAATCACCTGTAATCACCGTAAGCCTGAATAATAAACCAGTCAAGAGAATATGATGATGTTATATTCAGTTTTAGATGTTTTAGGAATAACCCAATACTAGGAAAAACATGATTTGGAAGATGCTGTTAATTAAGTGCACTAGATATACCTTGACAAGTATATCAACATTTTGACTGATTTTGATCCTTGTAGTAGTAGGAGGGTTAAGTGCACTAGATATACCTTGACAAGTATATCAACATTTTGACTGATTTTGATCCTTGTAGTAGTAGGAGGGTTAAGTGCACTAGATATACCTTGACAAGTATATCAACATTTTGACTTATTTTGACCCTTGTAGTAGTGGGAGGGTTAAGTGCACTAGATATACCTTGGCAAGTATATCAGCATTTTGACAGTTTTTGACCCTTGTAGTAGTGGGAGGGTTAAGTGCACTAGATATACCTTGGCAAGTATATCAACATTTTGACTGATTTTGACCCTTGTAGTAGTAGGAGTGTTAATAGATACATTAGTTGTAGTGATATGAACTATATGAGTTTAGACATGTGTGTACAGTCTATTCGTCTTAATCACGTTTGGCAGTTTTCATGTGTATATAATGTACCAACAAAGCACTTGATGCAACTAAGCTGTATATAATATTGATTTTTAATTAATAAATTTACTGAATGCACTTCTTATTTTGCATTCTTTGATAACATTGGTGGCAAAATTAAAATAGAAAAATGTAAAAAGAAATTTTAAAAAAGAAAAGAAATCAATGTAATGATATAATTCAAGTAAGGGGAACATTGGTTTTTAAATTAAAGGCAGGGTACACTCATGGATATTGCCTAAACTTAAAATTACCCAAAATTTGTATATAAAACTTGATATAAAGTTGTATTAAGTCTAATGGGTTATTACAGCTCAGCTATTTGGAAGGTCAGAGGTCACAAACATCCTAGTATGTTTTTAGAAATGCTGTTTAAAATGAATGCTTCCTAAAATGTGCTCAAATATTTCTGTGTATTAATAGCTTTGTAATGATATTTGTTATTTCAAGATCAGTTTAAGGCGAGCTGACAGTTAGAATTCAAAGAGGCTTATGGAGACAGGTTCAATTAGAAGGGATTTCTACTTGTCTCATACAGTATTATTAATTTAGTCGATTAACTTTGAACTTATCTTGGAAAAGAGGCTGGAGTAAATGCGCTCTACAATGTTACTGAATAAAATATGCAGATTTATATTAAAACAAATAATAATTGAGTAGATGCCCAATTTTTGTATATAAAAATGATGAATTATTCAGAATTGTTTATTATTTAAAATAAAATGTAAAATAAAGCGCACCAATTAAAGATGAAAATGTTAGTGAAATAACAAAGCACATGGAATAATCATCATCATCAGCAGCAGCTGTTCATGCCACTGCAGGCAGATGGCCTCCACAAACTCTTCCATTTCTTACGGTCTTGTGCTGTCCTCATCCATGTGACGTTTGTTCTTGCTTCAATGTCATCTCGCCGCCTTCTTGGTCTACCTCTCTTCCTTGTCCTTTCCATTGGTGTCCACTGTGTTTTCTTCTTTGCCCACCTGTTATTGTCCATTCTAGTTATGTGTCCAGCCCATTCCCATTTCAGCTTTGCCACTTTCTCCAAGATGTCATCTACTTTTGTATGTTCTTGCACTACCTCGTTTCTCCATTTGTCTTTCCTTGTTATGTTTAACATTGATCTTTCCATGCTCATCTGTGCTACTGCTAATTTTTATTCCTGTCTTTTTGTTAACCTCCAAGTCTCTGATCCATATGTCATAGCTGGTAGGATGACATTGTTCATTATTCTTCTCTTTAAGCATATTGGTATTGATTTTTCTTTTAGGAATTGACTGTATTGACCAAAACTTTGCCAACCCGCTGTTATACTTCTGTCAATCTCTCGGTTTATTTCATCCTCTGGTGTTGTCTGTTATCCCAAGTAAACATATTCTTGCACTTCCTCTGTTACTTCATTATCAATTCTTATTTCCATTCTCGGTGTTGTCTTTCCAATGCTGTTGCATATTACTTTGGTCTTTCTCTTGTTTATCTTCATTCCATCTTTCTTCCCTTCCTTCTTTAATGTTGTAAGCATTTGCCCAAGTTTACTTTCGCTCTCAGAGAATAACACGTCATCAGCGAATCTTAGGTTGCTTAGATACTCCCCATTAATATTCAATCCTACTTCTTCGAGGTTTACTCACTTAAAAATGTCCTCCAATGCAGCAGTGAACAAGATGGGAGATAGTGTGTCACCTTGTCTCATGCCTCTTTCAACTTTGATTTTTTTTTCACTAAGCTTGTCAGTCTGTGCCATGCCACCTTCATGTACATTTCTCAGTGTGTTAATGTTGGTACTCTTGGAAAATCCCTTAGAATTATACACATAATTAATATTCACAATATCGTTTCAAAGCTGTAACATTTTAATGCAAAATAATTGATATAATAATTTATACATTAGATTGTGTTAGTGTCATATTTATGGAAGTCAGCTTCCAACAGGGACTTTGAATGTACAAAATAATTGGATTGTCATATTTGTGTATTTAAAATTAATATTCCCATTGCAAAAGGCTCAAAAACACAAACAAAATCTGTACAAAAACAAGATTAAAAAAAAACTTGGAAAAAGTCATTGCTATTGAACATTAATACTAACCATGTGGTTATTTTTGGATTACCGATTCTATACCCGATCTTTAATTATAAAAGATAAAAGAAAAACAATTTACATAAACATATAAAAATAAATGACAATTTGTCTTAATGTATACATTGCAATTAATCTGGAATGATTCTTAATATTTTGCATATGTCTTACTGTCACAGTAGGCCCTGTAGTTAGAATAAAATACTTTTCATTGAACACCACACAATATTAGCAGGAAAATAACTCAGTTTACCAGGGCAAGCTATTGACACCAGTTACCAAGTAGATTATGAATTATCTGGGTCAGATTACGTGTATGAGGAATTTTTTTTCACAAGATTATTGTGGGTAAATAAAACAAACAACCAACATGTTAAATAAGATTAATGTGTTAAATAAAGATTATGTAATGATCAGTGTGCTCTGATCGTCCTCAGGAGAATGCCGGACTCTGGGGAATGCACTGTGAGTCCGGCATTCTCCTGAGGACGATCAGAGCACACTGATCGAAACGTACCTCCAGTTCTTTTCAGAACTAATTACTACTCAATAGAGAATTTCACATGGTGTCACCGCAATTAGTCTTACTTATCCTCCTCACCATGCAAAGCTACAAGTTTTACATAACCAACATGTTGTTTTACCCACTGCCACGATGATTCACTTTGAACAGATCTTAAAAAATACCACACATAATTCCTAGTTCTATTTGTAATGCTGATAACACACATATAATAATGAATAGGTTCCTGTAACACATACTATAAATATTCAAGAAATCATGTTTACAAGAAACTAAGGACTAATCACAGCCTTTCCAAGTGTCTGTCTTCTTTCAAATATTTGTTATCAACGGGAGGAAATGTGTAAACAGAGGTTTTATACTAATGGTCTATCAATCCTCTTGACAGCAATTGATCATACCAATGGTTTGACAATGACACCCTGCAATGCATGTTATTTTGCTTTGAGTACAAAATGGTGCGTTTTACAGTGTTAGTATAATTTAGTCAACCCTGGAATGATTTTAATTCAATAAACTTCAAATATTTATTTAAATTAATCAGTAAGTATAATAAATAATTTATAATGCTGATTACACAATTCAAAAGAAACAAACGTAAAATGAATATATATTTATACCAAAGGATGGTCAACGACATGTATGCACTCGGTAGGCTTCATGCAGAAATTCCAATTGTAAATTTTTCCACATTTAAAATTTTTACTGATTGCTGTTTTTATAATTTATTTCTTATTTTAATTTTATCCTTGATAACCTGGTGAGTGATTATCACTGGTCTCTGTCACGTCCCAGCTTTAACTGTTAGAAACTGACATGGGCGGATCCAGAACATTTTTTAGGGGGGGCTGAGAATCAAAAACAATTTTTTTTCAGGACAGTACTAAGTAGGTCACCTCCTTATGTTTATCCTGCACATTGTGGGAATGGGAGTGCGTTCTCCCCTCCCCTCCCCCCTCTCTCTCTCTCTCTTTTTTTAATTTAATTTTTAATTTTTTTTATACGATTTTAGGGGGGGGGGGCTACAGCCCCCTTAGCCCCCCCCCTGGATCCGCCAATGACTGATATAGATGAACCAGAAATACCGAGGTAAACCATACTCTTTCATGATAAGTGTTCTGTATCCTTAAAATATACAATGTAAACAGGGCTTACAAAGATCTATATGTATCCTCACAAAGCCTGAATATGCATATTGACATTTTAGTTACCAAAAGTATTGTATTTCCTGTAACTAAGAAATCAGCATATCATCGGATGATACATGTAGCTTGGGGAAAAAAAGTTACACGACTTTGTAAAAGAAATGTTTATCACATTAAAAGCAAAACATAAACTAGGCAAGAGAAACTTCAAAACTATTTTAAACACATGTTAAAAGCACAAATTCAGGCTCAATGAATGCACCAATTTCAGAAAGAGGAAAAACCCACAAAAAGCTAAATCTGCTTTCTAGCAAAAGATGACACTACAAACATACACTGCAATGAAAAAAAAAGAAAGAAAAAAAAACTCTGTAATCTAAGGCCAAAGAAAACAAGTCTCATGTTTCTTGTCTTCGCTCATGTCGCCTCAGACCGGCGCGTCTGCATTTTTAGTTTTCTTTTTATTGGCTATGAAACGATGTCCAATTGCAGCCATAATTTCTGGATCGATTGCAATTCTGCCGTGCTGTGTTTTAAATAACTTTTTCACATAGGGGTATAAACGTTTGCCTGATTTGTGAGGCCTCTCTTAGCCACCATACTTAGTATATGGAAATTTGGTCTCAATCCAATAACTGTGTATACCATGTAGCATGGATTTCACTGCTTGTCCAAAAAAAAACACCAAAAAAAACAGAAAACCATGTCACTGCATTAATTTTGAAGCTGACCTATGACCAGAAACTGGAGACTATTTTGGGGCCTAATACGGCTTTTCTATAAATCGACAAAGTATTTCAAAATGGTAATGTTATGTAATGACAAAACAAAATGCCTGCACTTTAAGGTAAATAGTGATTAGAAAACTCAGTAACATGATATTGTCATGCTACAAAACAGGATGATGCAATATCAAAACAACACTGATACTGATGAATTACTATTCAGGGTTTCTGACATGGACTTCGTCAAAATCACTCACGAATTGATTTGCTTTTGTGACTTGTTTCTGACTTGTTTCTGATTTGTTTCTGATTTAAAAAAAAAAAATTATATAAGGAGCAATTGTGAACAATAGCCCAACAGACATTAACTAGGTCAATGAACAGAATGAAATATAGAATCAAACTGAAGGCTCTTAATAAGAGCTCTGATGGGCAAATCAATGGATCACTGCAACTCATAAATGTTTGGCAAAAGAACAAAAAAAAAAAAAAAAAAAAGAAGAAAAACACAGATGGGCAGGAGATAAAAATGCCAAAGGTTGGGGCAAGTTTACATTTTCACAGTAAAATAAACCATTTCAAGACTTTATTGTATTGTATTGTGACTGAAGTACAATCCTACTCTCTTTGTCTCATTCAGACTTTTTAATGCAGAAATCATAATTATTAGCGTTCAATTCAGCCATAGATATCCCGACTCATTTTGGTCAGCTCACGCAAATCATTTAATTGCTCGTCTTCAGCATTAAACGTTAACCGGTCAATATCACTCAATGAGATACCGTTGATCTTTAACTCTTCTTCCTCCTGTGTGGTGATCTTACGAGTGACTCTGCCCTTCTCCCAGTGTGATATTCTTGGGTCTGATGTCACTTTCTTCTTTACTGGTCTGAGGGGGCTCCGTCGCATGCCCTCCTGAAAGGAAGAATTTTTAGATTTCATTTGAGTAGGGAGAGTCTTAACGACATTTGATAACCTTTGACCTGTCTGACCCATCTGACACGTTGGTTCATCTTGCATCTCTGCCTGCTTCACTGATGAGGAGTCGCTGCTTGTGTCCGTTTTAACATCATTGAAGAAGCTGTGCAGGACTGCTGCAGCACCCACTCGGGATTCGCGGAACTTCTCCGGGTCGTGAACATGAACCGGGGACAGAACTTGTTGCTTCTGTGAGATAGCAGAGTTCAGCAGCAGAGTTTGGCTTACAAGGTCTGTTGTCTTAGCGATGCTTGAGTCAGCGAGACTACTCATCGTGCTAGAGACACTCATCCGGCGACCATCCAACATTAGCTGCGGCTTCAGAGGGGCTTTGTCCAAAACTTTCTCCACAGCCTTAATGTCCTTTGTTCGACTGCTGCTCTTAGGGATGTCAAACTCTTGTGTTCGGGCATCACAGTTCTTATCATGGGTGTCATGGAACTGGCGTATCCCTGGATGGACTAGTCTCTCGATAGATTCTGGAGGAAGACCCTTAGATTTCTTTTTCTTTGATTTCTGATGAAGAAAATCGTAAAAAGTATAACTTGAGTCATTGTGTATGAGAGATTATTCAAATTGGAATTTTCAAATTGGAATTAGACACACTGTGTGAGTTGGGGCAAATTAATATTTAATGAATCATATCAACATAACAATATATAATTTTCTCTCCAATCTTTGATCTTTACCTTCTTGGGTTTGGTAGGAGTAGGTGTTCTCTTTTTCCCTTCTCCTCCCGTCACCCTGTTCTGAGGATCATATTGAGGCAGATGGGTCTTCATCTGTTGCTCTAGTTTTTGTCGCGTTCGCTCCTCCTGAAACACATCCACACATAAATTTTAAAAATAAAACTGATTCATCCGAAGTTTTACTGACAGCCTGTTCTTTGTTTTGCAAGTCTTTCACTACTTACCAACCACAATGATGTATACATGTCATCTTAATGCATTCAGTGGCCTTATATTTCAACCCAACCAGATGTTTTCCTTTTTTTTTTCTTTCTTTTTTTTTTGTATATAAGGAGCAATTGTGAACAATAGCCCAACAGACATTAACTAGGTCAATGAACAGAATGAAATATAGAATCAAACTGAAGGCTCTTAATAAGAGCTCTGATGGGCCAATCAATAGTTCACTGCAACTCAGAAATGCTTGGCAAAAGAACAAAAAACACAAAAAAACCCAAAATAAAACAGAGAGAAATAATGGGGTAAAATGACATAAGAGAATAAAAGCCAATACACATGTGAACAACAAAAATACAATTAAAAAATATATCTGGAGGTCATGATATCAACTGGGCCCTACCAGAAAGAGATATCACATGGCTTGGCGTGCCGTTCACCCACTCTTAAACTCTAAGATTCTTCTAGTGTCTAAATGCCTACTTACCAATGTTTCAATCTGGTACTGCAGGTCATCTAGGACATGCTGTCTTTGTATAATGTCCTGCTCTGAGATAACAAGGGGTGTTTGTGGTCGTACATAGGTATTAACCATTCTACCACAAGGGTGCTGTGATGATAGGGTGTGTTTGGATTGTTCGATGGGAGAACTTCTTGATGGCAAGAGAGGGGGGCTTGAATGCAATGCTGAAAAGAGGGAAAACAAGTCACAAAATTATCAAGACACCTAATTAAAGGGACAATATCGTCACGATCAACAGGGCATGGAATCGGAGTGCTAGTTCTACATTAACTCAGTGAAAATATACCCAACTTGATAAGGTCATATTACCATTGCTGCTGCATATTTGAGCCAATAATTTAATCACTGTGTGTTCATCTTAAACTAGGACACCAATTCCATGCCCTGTTGAAAGTGTGCTCCAATCATGAAGAAATTGTCCCTTTAAATATACTGCTAAACCATGACTGTGCTCATCTATAATCTATAGGTCAGCTCTATGGTAGTCAAGAGGAGAGATGAAGAAACAATTGATATATATATATATCGTTGTGTGCCCGGAAGAAGGTTGTAAGGCTCTACGACCTTCTTCCGGGCACACAAAGTACAACTTTTTGTCCCAGCAGAAGGTCGTAAGCAATAAAATGGCTCCTTCGAAAAAAAGTAGGGCATAACTGTTATATATTTGTTGCTAGAATTACTCCCAAGACATGTTTTTCCATTCCCATGCAGAATTTAACTTTCCTACAATGACTTATAAATGGCAGAAAAACGACCAAACTTTCACACTCAGTTTTCTTGAAACACAATTTTGCATATTAATTGCTTTACCGACCTTTAGCCAGTCACACTTTCGTTACATATCCTTCTTCTGGGCACACAATGATTTAAACACTACTTTCATTCTATCACTTACTTTTTCTCTCATGTAAAGCCTGCAAGAGTCGTATTCTAGGGTCTTCAGGCATCAAACTCTCTGGTTGACTAAAATACTACAAATCAAAACAAACAAGTTTATTTCAATCAAGCCTGTATTAATGGGACTGTATCGTCAAGATCAAAGCAGACTTTCAACAGGGCATGGAATATGACCTTATCATGTGGGGTATTATTTTCAGTCACTGAGTTAATCTAAACCTAGCACTACGATTTCATGCCATGTTGATCGTGACGATATTGTCCCTTCAAGTTTCATGTGAATAGTATCCGATACACTTACTAATTCAAATGCATATTTGTATTTCCCTGTCTTAATACAATGTTGCTATATTCAAAGGTATCTCTTTTATAATCCTTCACCAATCACCAACTCTTTTTTCTTGTAGTTATGACTTTTTAGCAAAATGCTGACAGATGATCATCATGCTCCAATGTAAATGGAAGAATGAATGATCTTTATGTACAATAAGTAGAATTTGAAGCTATGAATGGTGGAAGAACAGTAAGATGAAGATTGCTGCAGCACCACGTAATTAAAAAAAAAAAATGTTTTTAATTTTTTTTAAAAATGCAAATCGCCCCACACAAGGCCAATGGCCACTCCAAGGTGGGGGCTACTAAGTCATTGAGTTGTTACAACGACTCCACACTGAAGAAACCAGCCCCTCGCACCGAAACAAGACAAGTTAATAACCAGCCTCTTCACGGTGCGAATAGGACTGGGAGGGGTAACTAGTCCAGAACAAGGCAGTTGTTAAACTGCCTCTGCCCCTATAAGCAATTATGGTTAAGTGTCTTGCTCAAGGACACAAGTGTCACGGCCGGGATTCGAACCCACATTCTGCTGCTAACACCAGAACTTGAGTCCGGTAAGCTAGACCGTTCGGCCATGACACTCCACAAATATCTTTAACAAGCTGTAATAGTGTTTGGTTCTGAGAAGAACCGGCGAGTAACCCTAAGAACTGGTTTTTCTCAGAAACAATACACTATTACAACTCATCATAGATATAACATGACATTGATAGCATTTGGTTCTGAGAAGAACCGGCGAGTAACCCTAAGAACTGGTTTTTCTCAGAAACAATACACTATTACAACTCATCATAGATATAACATGACGATGATAGTATTTGGTTCTGAGAAGAACCGGCGGGTAACCCTAAGCACTGGTTTTTCTCAGAACCAATACTTTATTACAACTCATCAGAGATATAACATGATGTTATAGCAAACTTCTTCTTCATACCTACCTTGACATGTGACCTGGATTGATGGGAAGGAGCAAAGTGTGGAGCTGATTGTGGTCTATGATTTAATTGCTGGGAAGAGGGCGCGGCCAATCGTGTGGTAAGCTGTAGTGTGTAGTAGTAACAGTAAAGCGCAGTCTTAGGATAGCAGTTCACATCAAACAGCAAATTATTAAACATTCATGTGATCTGGTTTTGGTTTCAAGAAGCAAGCAGATGTTTTTGTACAAGCGTGATTAATATTTATCCCTAACTCCCTAGGCCCATTTGCTTACACATAACCTGAATCCTTCCTAACTCCCTAGGCCCATTTGCTTACACATAACCTGTAACCTTCCTACACTCCCTAGGCCCATTTGCTTACACATAACCTGAATCCCCCAAAATCCTTCAGTAGTAAAGCAAGCACATGACATGTATGCACACATGTGTTTCTAATCTGTGATACATGTACATGGTCAGGGACCCTCCCTGCCTGCAATGCATGGAGCAATAAACAGTGTCCACTGACCCAAGCACTGACCTTGCAATCACTACAACAAACATGGATGTACATGTACATGTACCATGAAATGGCAAGAATGCCTAATAACCTCAATCCTCCAAAATCCTTCACTTCAGCAAAGAGCATGTAGCATGTAACCTCAATTCTTCAAAATCCTTCACTTTAGCAAAGAGGATTTTGGAGGATTTGGGAAGGTTAGGGTTAATATTAGGTACGAGGTCAAATCAGGACAATCAGAATAACACAAAAATAAACATGTCATTATGTGCATGAAATTTTTAGAATCAATGTACAAAAACTAACCTATGAAGAGATTATCCAAAACACAAAAGAAACAATGATTCTGTGCCAAGGAAAAAAAACAACAGTGCGGGAAATCCACAGCACCAATATCAAAACTCTTGAAAGGAAAAGCAATGACTTACATCAGACACTGTATAAGGGCGCTGTAATACAGAGTGAAGTGGTGAGTCTGGAGGAAGGCGGTACTCGTCAATCTCAGGGGCAGTGACAGGACGACCTCGGATGTGACCTGCCTTGGTACGCTGTACCTGGGCTGTCGATTGACCCATGAAACCCTGAAGCTGACGATACTTCCTGTTGTGGTGTCGAACCTGAAAGGAGAAGGGAAGGGGTTAGGGAGAATGTATCCACATGAATGAGAAACCTGTCATCACGTGTGTTAGGCATGGTAATGATATAAATATCACTATAACAAACATTTGGTTATACCACACATGACCCTTGACTCAAACTTAACATTTATTGCAACTAGTATAACAAACGACTACTACGGTGAATAAAACTTGTAGCTTTGCATGGTGAAGAGGATAAGTAAAGACTATTTGCAGTGACACCATGTGAAATTCTCTATTGAGTAGTAATTAGTTCTGAAAAGAACTGGAGGTTACCACTAGATGTTTCGATCAGTATGCTCTGATCGTCTTCAGGAGAATACTACGATGAACATTTTGATATAACCTCTGACCTGACCTTACTAAGACTCATTTGCATATTGACCCTACCATACCTGATCTATTCTTCGTGATGTATCTACGGACATCTCTCTTGGGATGCGTTTACTGGAGAGTTTCTCTTGTCCATAGTTGAGCTCTGTATCTTTAAAATGCTGATTAAGGTGTTGCTCAACTTTTTCATCTTTTGTGATACAGACTTCCTGAAAATTGTCCAGCTGTTGACAACAATATTTTAAAAAAAGTTTTGAAAGGGAAAGTACAATGTGTTTCGCTACTTCACCAACACTTTTGTTTTCAAATGTTCTATTTCCCTTCTAAAATGAAAGTGAAATAGTTTCGCATATAATGACAATTCAATACAAATAATTGATCAAGTGTAAAAAATAATATATATATAGCTTACGAGGACGCACTAAGATCCAGCGGATACACGGAAGGCCTCACCTACATCGATAGCCAACCTACTAAGGAAAAACGGAACAGGCAGCGCAACGTCATCTGGTTCAACCCTCCATTCAGCAAAAACGTGACAACAAACATTGGCGGTATATTCCTGAAACTCATCGGCAAGCACTTCCCGAGGAACTCCAAACTGAACAAGATATTCAACAGGAACACGGTCAAGATCAGTTACAGCTGCATGCCCAACATCGCCAGTATCATCAAGGCACACAACAAACAAGTCTCATCGAACGACAATTTATGGTTGCCACTTTTATGAATGAAATGAGCGGACTGCAACTCACGCCGCAAAAAGCTATGTTTATGCAAGCATGGCCAGGCAACAATTTAACGTATACCAATATCGCTTCGGTTGCAACCAATGACAACTCTCAACTGTATATAGGTCTTGTTGATGGCTATAGTTCATTTGAAACAAACTATATTGAGAATTATACGGCAACCACACACAGTCTTTCAGGCACGCACGAAGCTAACCAGATTAAAAAAATACGGAACTCTCCAAGCACATTTTTCTGGGAACATTTTCAAACACTAAACAAGAAACCATTCACCATCAACTGGTTGGTAGACCATCAGTTCAGGGAGTGGCGCAAGCATACAACAGCGAATCGAAATGAGTGGCACCCAGCTGGCCTCTGTGTGCCTCATGGAGAAGCTTCCATATAAACGGCGAGGATACTCCTTTAATCACATTCCCCGAACTCATATCAAAATGCCGCATGAAAACGGTAAAGACTATTTCTGACACCTGAAATTTCTATTGAGTAGTAAAGTTCTGAAAAGAACTGAGGTTACCACTGATGTTTCGAACAGTATGCTCTGATCGCCTTCAGGAGAATACACCGCCAACATTTTGATATAACCTCTGACCTGACCTTACAAGACTCATTTGCATATTGACCCTACCATAGGTAATCTATTCTTCCACGACATCATTGAGCGACTGGAGAGTTTCTCTGTCCATAGTTGAGCTCTGTATCTTTAAAATATAAGGTGTTGTAACTTTTTCATCTTGGTGACTATCAGTTGTCTGTCCATGTTGACAATATTTTAAAAAGTTTTGAAAGGGAAACTCGGAGTTACAACACTACCAGCTATTTCCTTCTAAAATGAAAGTGAAATAGTTTCGCATATAATGACAATTCAATACAAATAATTGATCAAGTGTATATATATATATATATATATTTTTTTACCACACTACATCAAATAAATTTATTCACTAAACTACTCTCTATTCAAAACAGGGTTAATTAATTTTGTGAAATATGTTATTTAAAAGCAATTTTCTTTCTTTCTACTAGGTATTAGACTACTGCACTAGCTGCTATTAAAGCAGTTTACATGAAATATAGAAGCTATGATTGCAAGAAAGGAGTCAGGATATGTCTTAAAGGTAAATGACGAGACAGAGGTTTAACTAATACCTTGAAGAGTTTACGCCATGTCTTGTCAATAGGTCCATACTTGTGATCAGGAATATCAACATCCTTGGTTAGCTCACATCTATATTAAAAGATAATGTGTACATACATTAATCATGTCCGTGCATGACCTAATGAGGGTGCCGGTGAAATTCTTGCGTTGGGTGATAAACAATTGATTTGATTTTGCACGACACCGACGTGTGTATAGCACTGCATACTCAGTGCTTTCCGAGTGTCTGTGAAAAACTTCACAGGCGACTCGGGCGGGATTCGAGACAAGACCTCCTGCTTACTAGTGCAGACATCTTAATGAGGGTGCCGTTCATTTTGCCAAGGTAGACATGCGCCATTTTCATTCAAGTATTTACAGTTACCAGGACTACGATGAGCAAGAAGCTGACAGACAGCTATGTCAAGACTTTGCATACATTTCTCACATTTCATTCTTGTAGGGGTAAGGCCACTTGTCCTGAGTAAAGGGCACTTCCATTAGAATATCAGAATGTCTATGGGAACATTTTGTAAGGGGCACCAAGGCCAAAATGAGTGCCCAATTTCATAGTGCTGCTTACCAGTAAGCATATTTTCGTGCTTACTATAGCAGAAAATTTTAGCGTATTTCACAGGTTATCAAGTAAATAAAGAGAGGCGCGTGGGCGTTCACCATGGATTTGTATTGTTGCATCACTCATTTGCTAGCAATATCGGCCAGCAAGTTAGCATGCCTTTCTCTATGCTTAATGGTTTAGCAGCGCTGTGAAATGAAAAACGTACAGTAAGCAAAATATCAGCTGCTTATAGCGGCTCTATGAAATTGGGACCAGGGCAATGGAGGCCATGGCCTCTGTATTCCAGGACTGGGGACAATTTCACAGAGAGCTGCTTAGCAGATAAAATTGCTTCCCAGAACAATTTGCTTAGCAGGTTTCTTTGGTTACCAGCCAAACATTCATACAAAATATATGAATTTTGGTTGGTAATCTGTTTTATATTGCTTTGTAAAAATATTTGCTTAGCCAAATTCTCTGCTTAGCAGCTCTGTGTAATTAAGCCCTGGTCCATCAAACAAATTATGACACACTTCTTCAGTTCATTTCTTGTTAGCTGGACATTAACCCTCCTACAATCAGTGTAATTTTTGAAACAACCCATTCAGGCCACTCCAAGCCATTAGCTGTTGCCAGTGGCCTCCTATGGTTACCCTTCTGTGCACTGTCACACCACTGAGATTGCAGGGTAAAGTGGTCTCCCATTGATACATTGTAGGCCATACTAATATGTTCAAACATTTACAGTGGCCTTGGGTGGCACACAGTTGATTTTGTAGGATTACTTGGAAAGGACAGCAGGCTTGTACATGTATGTACTGAAGGTTGCTAAAGAACAGACTTTAGTGGATCAAAGTGGTCTCCATGTGTAGGAGGGTTAACCCTTGTATAGTTGATCCCTCACTACCGTACGACGGGCCAATATCATAGAACTGCAAGCAGAGAATGATCCCTCAATACCCTACGACGGGCCAATATCATAGAACTGCAAGCAGAGAATGATCCCTCAATACCCTACGACGGGCCAATATCATAGAACTGCAAGCAGAGAATGATCCCTCACTACCCTACGACGGGCCAATATCATAGAACTGCAAGCAGAGAATGATCCCTCACTACCCTACGACGGGCCAATATCATAGAACTGCAAGCAGAGAATGATCCCTCAATACCCTACGACGGGCCAATATCATAGAACTGCAAGCAGAGAATGATCCCTCAATACCCGACGACGGGCCAATATCATAGAACTGCAAGCAGAGAATGATCCCTCAATACCCTACGACGGGCCAATATCATAGAACTGCAAGCAGAGAATGATCCCTCAATACCCTACGACGGGCCAATATCATAGAACTGCAAGCAGAGAATGATCCCTCAATACCCTACGACGGGCCAATATCATAGAACTGCAAGCAGAGAATGATCCCTCAATACCCTACGACGGGCCAATATCATAGAACTGCAAGCAGAGAATGATCCCTCAATACCCTACGACGGGCCAATATCATAGAACTGCAAGCAGAGAATGATCCCTCAATACCCTACGACGGGCCAATATCATAGAACTGCAAGCAGAGAATGATCCCTCAATACCCTACGACGGGCCAATATCATAGATCTGCAAGCAGAGAATGATCCCTCAATACCCTACGACGGGCCAATATCATAGAACTGCAAGCAGAGAATGATCCCTCAATACCCTCTGACGGGCCAATATCATAGAACTGCAAGCAGAGAATGATCCTCAATACCCTACGACGGGCCAATATCATAGAACTGCAAGCAGAGAATGATCCTCACTACCCTACGACGGGCCAATATCATAGAACTGCAAGCAGAGAATGATCCTCAATACCCTACGGGCCAATATCATTGAACTGCAAGCAGAGAATGATCCCTCAATACCCTACGACGGGCCAATATCATAGAACTGCAACCAGAGAAAGATCCCTCAATACCCTGACGGGCCAATATCATAGAACTGCAAGCAGAGAATGATCCTCAATACCCTACGACGGGCCAATATCATAGAACTGCAAGCAGAGAATGATCCTCAATACCCTACGACGGGCCAATATCATAGAACTGCAAGCAGAGAATGATCCTCACTACCCTCGACGGGCCAATATCATAGAACTGCAAGCAGAGAATGATCCTCAATACCCTACGACGGGCCAATATCATAGAACTGCAAGCAGAGAATGATCCTCAATACCCTACGACGGGCCAATATCATAGAACTGCAAGCAGAGAATGATCCTCAATACCCTACGACGGGCCAATATCATAGAACTGCAAGCAGAGAATGATCCTCAATACCCTACGACGGGCCAATATCATAGAACTGCAAGCAGAGAATGATCCTCAATACCCTACGACGGGCCAATAACATAGAACTGCAAGCAGAGAATGATCCCTCAATACCCTACGATGGGCCAATATCATAGAACTGCAAGCAGAGAATGATCCCTCAATACCCTACGACGGGCCAATATCATAGAACTGCAAGCAGAGAATGATCCCTCAATACCCTACGACAGGCCAATATCATAGAACTGCAAGCAGAGAATGATCCCTCAATACCCTACGACGGGCCAATATCCTAGAACTGCAAGCAGAGAATGATCCCTCAATACCCTACGACGGGCCAATATCATAGAACTGCAAGCAGAGAATGATCCCTCAATACCCTATGACGGGCCAATATCATAGAACTGCAAGCAGAGAATTTTACTTAGCAAATATTTTCACTAAGCATTATAAAACAGACTACCAGCCAAAGTACATTCATTTTATGTGCAAGCTTGGCTGGTAACCAAGAAAATCTGCTGATGAGCAAAGATTTCTGGTAAGCAATTTTTTCTGCTGAACAGCTGTATGAAATTGGCCCATGGTTTTAAGAATAGGAGGGTTAAGGAATATTATTGGCACTCAGTCTTAATACGTTACTTACAGAATGATAAGATCCAGAAACTCATAGAGTTGAATACGTCCTGGCTCATCAAAGTCCTCTTGCATATGTTTGACACGATGCATGAGTTTCATTGGAGCAATAGTACGATCACATAGCTACAAATAAACACCAGTCACAGTCAATACAAGTACAGACAACAAATAATTATAAAGTTTCAATTATTTAGATGCAATGAATGTTTTTATTAAACACGATGGTCTTCCTCAGCAGGATGACACAGATCTGAAATCTCCTCATATCTGTGATTTTATGCACAAGTATAATTATGTTCTTATCTGCCAAGTGTACGCTTCAAGACAAAACCTTTCTTAAATGAAAGATTGGAGGCTTTGCATGGTGAAGTAAATGTTATTGATTGGAGTGCCATGGAGTGCCATGGAGTGCCATAGTCGAGCCGTTTAGTGCATTGGATTTGTGTTCTAATGGCTGAGTCATCAGAATGTGGGTTCGAATCCCGACCGCGACCGTGGTGCTTGTGTCCTTGAGCAAGACACTTTACCATAATTGCTTATCTCCACCTAGGGGTAAATGGGTACCTGTGAGGCCAGAGTTAGTTGTTGTGTTTGATTAGGCCTATATGCGCCGAAATGGCAGCAATTGAGCTGTATACTCCCCAGGGAGCTGAGATGGTTTCAGGAATGATTTATGAGCCTGATGAGCAGGGGTAATAATGTACAGCGCTGTGATACCTCGTGTAAGAGCGCTTTAAAAATGCCTCCATTATTATTGATTCAGTTTTCGGTAACATAGTATTAACGCAAACCAAACTAAATGATACTTCTATAAGTGCAACAATGATGCATGACAATAATGTACTGCCATGACAGCAGCTTAATAATAATAATAATAATAATACGAAGAAGAAGTTTTTATAAAGTGCCTTATTACATCAAAGACGATCTCAAAGCGCTTTACAAAGTTAAACATTAAAATACATGTAAAAGAACAATATAAAAGTACAAATACAGATTTTATACATTAAACATAGACTAAAGAATAAATTAGATTAGATTAAACATAAGTAAAGTATAAATTCATCTATAGCCTACATCATACCTTCAGTGCTCTTAGTTGTGTATGAGTATCTATTACCATTCCTCTCATATCACCAGCTTCGTAAGCTTGAAAAGCTACTCGAACATCATTAAGCTCAGAGAAACTGGAGAGAAAAGTCAAATATAAAAAAAAAAAAATGAATTCAAATTTATAAAACAAATTTAAAATTGAAGGTTTACAGCAGTGGTATACACTATCAGTTCAGTTCTGAAAGGTTCTTAACAGGGGGTGGAGTCAGGATGGCAAAATGGGAGGGGATTCCCATCCCCCCTTTGAATCTGCCAGTGGTCCCATTATCTAGTCAGCTCATTTGTGTTAAATTATATACAAGGTGTCAAGGTCCTTATAGCAATGCTAAGACATGAGCGTTGTATAGAAATAGATTGGTAACATTATCCTGACAGTAAAACATGACAACAACATTCGGTGGCATTTTATCAGGCTCCCTAATGATCGATCTCATAATTTGTATTAACCCTCCTACTACTACAAGGATCAAAATCAGTCAAAATGTTGAAATACTTGCCAAGGTATATCTAGTGCACTTAAAAGCCAAACACTGGCAAACCTTATGTGTAGTAAGTACATTTACAGGTCAAAATGAGTCGACTGTATTTGACTGGTAAAAGCATTGTCTGGTATTGTTCAGGGTGGTCAAAATGATATTAAAAACCAGTCACAAATGCCCCTGTGTACACATTTGGGTCAACAGTCAAAACAGGCAGTTGACTGGTTTTGACCTCTGTAGCTACTTGCCACATAAAGTGCATCTATAGTAGGAGGGTTAACCATCATAATAATCTGTAGATGTACACAAATGTACATGTAAAGATTAACCTTCTTATCCCTGATGTAAAACTAGTCTAATCTTGTTAATACATAATTACATGTATAGAGTCCAGATTATTATTGTACATGTAAATGATATAATGTTATGATAAGGTGTTTTTTTTTAGTCTAGGTCTGAGCCTAATACAAATAAACTTATCAGCTTTGGGTATGTTTAGAAATGATCATTGTATTATTCAACTAGTTGTTTAAACAAAATTGTCTGATTCTCATGTATATAGTGCTTGGAGTTACCGGTTAGTTTGCTAACTGTTTAACCAAACCTTTCAGTCGGCATGAAATGGCCACACAAACTGGATCGGTGGCAAATGGCATAATGTCTATACATTTTCAATCAAATAATCACGCAATTAATGGAGTGTCATGGCCGAGCGGTCTAGCTTACCGGACTCAAGTTCTGGTGTTAGCAGCAGAATGTGGGTTCAAATCCCGGCCGTGACACTTGTGTCCTTGAGCAAGACACTTAACCATAATTGCTTCTCTCCACCCAGGGGTTAAATGGGTACCTGTGAGGGCAGAGTTGGTTGATTAGCTCTATATGCGCTGTAATGGCAGCAATTGAGCCGTATACTCCCCAGGGAGCTGAGATGGTTTCAGGAATGATTTATGAGCCTTATGAGCAGGGGTAATAATATAATGCGCCTTGAGCACCACTAAGTTGGTGGATACGTGCGCTATATAAGTCCACACATTATTATTATTATTATTAATTATTATTTAATAACCAATGTGGCAAAAAAACAATTCTAGAACAACAAAATGGGCGGCAAATTCTTCCAAAACTTTTTTTTTTTTTTTTAAATATTGGTTTTGGTTAGCCGGTTACCAAATTTCTAAATGGTTAGTGCAGTTTCAGTCGGTGAACCGGTTAACCGTCTCAGCACTACATATTAACCCTACTACTATAGCTGCACTACAGTGGCAAGAAGCTATAGTGGTCAAAACCAGTCAACTGACTGTTTTGACTGTTGACCAAATGTGCACACAGGGGCATTTTTGACTGGTTTTTACTGTCATTTTGACCACCCTGAACAATACAAGACAACGCTTTTACCAGTCAAAAACGGTCGACTCATTTTGACCTGTAAATGTACTTACCACACGTAAAGTTTGACAGTGACTTTTAAGTGCACTCGATATACATGTACCTTGGCAGGTACGTGTTATATCAACATTTTGACTGATCTTGACCCTTGTAGTAGTAGGAGGGTTTCTGTGACCATTTTATTAAAGTTAGCACACCCATTGAAGAAGTCAAATGTCACACCTTCCCTTCCCTTAATACTCACCTCAGTAATCTGTGATTAAGTAACTTAAGACACTGCATGAGTATATTGACATTGTAGTCAGCTGTGTGCATATTAATGGTACGATCCAAGGCATCATTGAAGTACTTAAGTTCTATCAGTTTCAAGATTGCCTGACAACGAGGAGTGAAAGAGAGAATTATGAGGAAAAACATCATTTATAAATACTTTGAATAATAATAATCGACATTATTACGCTGTCACGTTGGAGGGAAAATAATGTGTACGCACTCCAATAAACATAATTCTAGGATAGGCTTGGGTGATATCGATTTTTTTCATCCACGATATATATTGGCAAACATATATATCACGATTTTCAATAGTGTCGCGATTATTTTTTTCATTCATGTGTGATTGCTTGAGAGCCAGTAACCAGAGGTATGTACTGTACCCCTCTAGATACAAGTGTCACAATAAATCGCCAGTGCTTAGCTGAGAGGCACTGACAATCGCGTAAATCATGCATGTACCATGGATATTGGCAAATTCGTATGCATAGTGTATGTACTTCCGTAGGCCTCTGTATGGTGGCTCCTTTGTGATCCAACAGTTGGCTAACCACTAAATTATTTCTCTTTTGTTTCTCACTTCCAAAAGCTGAAAAGATTGGCCTAATTTTGTTTCCATAGGATTTCTGACTCGACTTGCAATTGCGATTTTTATATTTCAATTGTGATATTTTTTTTTAAATTGTGATTTGCCGATATTTTGATAACTTGAAAAGGTTCTCGATATCATAATGGAATAAAAAAGGTATCGCGATATTCGATATAAACGTGCTATCGCCCAAGCTTATTCCAGAACAAAAAACTTATATGCATTTGATCATACCTTGTAGCTTATTCCTTCTTCTGTGCTTGTTATTTCATCAGGAATACAATTTTTGATGGTTTCACTCGGGAACTAAAAAATAATCCAACATATATATAAAGAAAAATTAAATTACAAAAACATACATTACGGTAATACACCCATCACAACTTCTACATGTAAGTTCCCCCTAATATTTTTTACAATATCTCAACAAGTATTGCATGAATTTTAAAAATTCAAAAAGCAAATGACAGAATGACATGTTCTACACAGCTCGTAATGAAATGGTTGAAATTCAATCATGCATGCACAATTGACAGTGATTTAAATGAAAATTCAGCTGAAAAAAAAGTTGCAGTAAAGCATTGCTTCAATGGCATGTTACACATAGTTTTCTGTAAGAACTCATGCATCAATAACAATGGTATTGATGGCTGTTTCATAATAAGAAAAGAATATTCAAAGAGCAACATGCATGTCCATTGTTTTAGAAGGGTAGAGCAAGAGTTTAATATGGAATTGGTCCTCCATTATTCTACATAACTGAGTTCTTACAGAAAACTACATGCGTAACATGCCACTGAAGCAATGCTTTGTACTGCAACTTTTTTTTCAGCTGAATTTTCATTCAAATCACTGTCAATTGTGCATGCATGATTGAATTTCAACCATTTCATTACGAGCTGTGTAGAACATGTCATTCTGTCATTTGCTTTTTGAATTTTTAAGATTCATGCAATACTTGTTGAGATATTCTAAAAAATATTAGGGGGAACTTAGAAGTTGTGATGGGTGTATATCATTCATACAGAAATCATAGATTCAACCTTTTTATTTTGTCATTAATTAATGAGATTATGAGAAAATAACAAAATTTAATTTCAGATTTGTTGTTACATGTGTATGTGGAATTTTAATCTCACAAAGTCAAAATCTCATCTATGTTACTAATTTAAAAAAATGATTGCACCTCGGACTAAACAAATCAAGGTGGGATACTTTATAAATATATCTCTATCAACTTTACACGAAGTAAGTTTTATGTATAAATGTAATCTTTTTTGTCGTATCCAACTGCCACTTTTTCTCATTCAATATCCAATAATGTAATCTTACCTACCCAGTAAGGCGGAGAACATATGGATGATGATGGACATACATGTATACTTCAAATTATTCCAGGATATTTATTTCATGAAAAATCAGGCATTTTTGGTATACGATGACTTCCTCAGTCATGTCAGTCTGATCTTGTCAACTCCCCTGTTAGTGACCAACACGATCATTGTACATGCGCAGTGGCAACTATAATAGGATTCTTCTATTTTCTGAAGGAGAGGATTTTTTAGAAGGGAAATAAAGTCCGAAAACCATCATAAAAGTGGATTTTAAAGATTGTTTTCGCTTTCTGTACCCCCAAAAATCGATAGAATAATTTTTTAACTGGTTAACAGTGGTTGCAAAAAATTCCCCCCAAAACCCTTAAAAAGTGGCGGTTGGATACGACATTCTTTCCTAGATTACAAATAGTGTATTCAAATATACATATAATATCTGGATCTAAACCAACCCTTAAAACTTACCCCCATTGCCCGAGACAAACAGCTGTAAAAAATAAACAGAAAAACAAACAAAATTAAAATGCACTATGAAATATCCATGACTTACTAGTATAAATGCTACTTCATAACTTATAGCATGGAGGAAGTTCTTCCTCCATGCTTATTATAATATAACTTATAGTATTGACCTATTATTAGTATTACTATCAAAGACTTAGGCCAATGCAAGTTAAAGTTGATCGTTACATTTAGTTTCTAGTCAACCAACAATCTCAGAAAATTAACAGTTAATAATATGTTAATTTGAATTAACGTTAGTTAGGGCCTATTAATTATCAATAAAATATAGGCAAGTTGTTTAGAGTCATGAGAATGTCCTTAAATTTATTATTATGGTACAACTATAGAATGCAGGCCACACCGAAGGTTACTTCTTGTAAATTTACGTAATCTGACAGTGACAGTTAAAAATACACAACTGCGGTTCCTAGGTCAAATTCAGGGAAAAAAGGTGTTGAAAATTTGGCCCTGCATTCTATAGGCACTCCATTATTATTTAGCCTACATTATTTAAATGTTACTGAAACAAACTTATAAAACAATTATTATGAGCATTTTGTTTTTCAATAATGATCCATACTATTACTGGTTAATCAATGTCACAACAAGTTAATACAAGCGCATGTACCACTGATAACGTACGAACATACAGTAACTTGGCAACAACGTGTTCCTTACCTCAACTCTTCCCATGTGTAAAAATTCCGACTCTTTGGGAACTGTAAATGCATCATTTTGATGACTTACTTAAACTGCTCCTTGATACACAAATGTTAAGTAATATCCATCTTCATTTATTAGAAAAAAAAACTTCAATTTCTTGCAAAACAAGGAATAAAATCGGCACTTTCATTTTGTTTTCAGTTTTGTTTATAATTTGGTTTACAACACACAAGTTGAGGGCGCCATTCTTGGTTTGTTTTCTCTATACATTGGAGAGGGCGCCCTCAAGCACAGATTGTAGGCATATAATAATTTGTCAATCAATAATGATCTCAATGTTGATTGGCTAAGCTTCATTTTAGCAACATTATTGTCTAGTTCCCTGCTGAACCAATGTGGCGGAACAGGTGCATTACATTCCCAGCGGTTTCAGGGTATCTTGTTCATGGATATAGCTTGTTCTGCAAAGAACGCGGGGGGTAACTCCGTTACCTAAAGGACAAACGTGGATATAATTAGAAATAAATAATTTTCTTGAAACGTTTTGATAACACATTCAAAGTTAAACATTGTATTGAAATAACCCACGATATTTAATGAACAAGGTCGCCACTGCACGGTATTATAAATGAAGTCAAAGATCAAAAGGTTTCCCTGATATGAATATTCATAATAACATTATTCTTCGCACATCCAAATATGGTAAAGCTATTTCTTTATATGGATAGCAAGAGGGGAATCCCTTGCTATATTTAGGACTGGCGTACGTGTGATACGTGAAAAGCTGCACGTTGTAAATGGAGGATTTTGAACGTGTATGTTGTGTATTGCTTTGGCGCCTCAATTAAAGTAGTGTGTCTCTAGCTGACTGTTTCAGGTATTCAGTCTTTCATAGTTTTCTTTCAGGCACAAGGGAAACAGTGATGAGCGGGAAGCTGTCATTGTGTTTCCATAATTATATTAACCATTGTGCTAACCAGGTTTGTAAACCTTTTATCAGGGGCAACATTTGGCAAAAAACTGTTGTGTTAATATTTTATTGGCCTCGCTCTAACGGTGTCGCAGGCAACGACCTCACGATGGACAGGCCCAAAACGTATTGGGTTTTCAGAGCGTCTTATGATCTTCGGTGCACGTGAGTACAATCACCGAAGAAGGAAATATTTTTCGGTTAAATATGTTGTTTTATTTCGTTCAATTTAAATTTTTATTTCATTTATTGTATATCTAGATTATTTGTACATGTGTGATTTTTTTATTTTTTTAATTTTTTTTTATACCAATATTTTGTATGTGCAATAGGTTTGATGATCTATTGTGGTCCGTTCTGGATTAGGGTGATCCATATTAAATTTGTTTTCTTCTTGGCTTCCCATATAAAGCTGTCATAGGTCTAAGGCTTTACATGTCCAGTTTGACTGAAAACCCTAATTTACTCAATGATAACTTCGCTTTTTGGTAATCATTAGTTTTCAGGATCATTATTTTTTTAAGTGAAAAGTAAATTATTTAGTATTTTCTGTACTGTACTTGTATTGTATTGTTTTGAATTATTTTCAACTAAAACAATTTAGTGGAGTACATTCTTTACTGAAGGTGTGGCCAGGTCTTTTTCAGTGGGGTGGGGGGGGGACAGGGGAATTGCTTTTCAGTGGGGGTATGGCCCAGGGGTATGGGGTTTTCCCTTTTCTTTTTCTTTTCTGTTTTTGGGGGCAGTATGAGGATTTTTCGTGGGGATCTGGGGGCACTGGAAATTTGTGGGGGCACGTGACCCCCAGGCCCCCTGTGGCTACGCCGCTTTATTGAAGGTGTGGCCAACAGCGGCGGCGCTACGGGGGGGGGGGCAAGGGGGAAATGCCCCCCGGTTACTTTCTTTTCCCCCAATTTGCCCCCCTCCCCCCAATTTTTTCCCCGATGGTAAGTCAATGCTTTTTCAGCAGTACAAAATTACATTAAAGATTAATTTTTTCCCCCCTTAAATTTAAGCTTGCCCCCCCCCCCCCCCCCAGTTTAACAGGTCTGGTGCCGCCGCTGGTGGCCAGGGAAAGGAATGATTCTGAATTCCAATTATAACACCCTTTTTTGAATGATTAAGTCATTGTTTGGATTTTAAAAAACCCTATAATTATACTAGATCCAATTAATTTTTACTTTCCCCCTTTGCCGTGTCCCCTCCCCTTTTTTCCGAGACCCTGACGTTCATAAATCAAGTTTGTGAAAGATAGCGGTTCTACAGCTTCTCTGGATAAAAGAACCCTACAGTACAGTAAATACCATTTGCATTATGCCCAGTTCGGGCCAGAGGCATGTGCAATTTACAAAGAACATCAAGTCAACAATCTGTGGTTTACATGAACTACGTGCCTAATCGCACGGTCATCTCCGGCATTATGTGCACGTGTGGTTGGGCACATACAGACGGTACGTGCAGAATAGATTAATAAATGACAATCAATGGCGTGTTACCGATTATGACCTTGGAATAGACGCCTACCGTTTTCCACAGTCTCTAATAAACCATGCCATCGTAGAAAACTTGTTAAAACCTAGTTTTGGTTTTAATCTCAAAACTTGTCAGCATGGAAACCACATAAATTAGTGAAGATAATAATTATAACCGCTTTTCGTAGCGTATTTCGATGGTTTGATCGACTTACTCGAAGTGTAACCAATGACATAAGAGCAATCGAATAGGACGATCGCCTTAATGTGACAATCACCTTTGTGTGACAGTCACCTTGACCAGGACATCACTCAGCCTGGACATTGACCAGTTACTGACTAGGAATGCTGTGGACATAAGTCACTGTCTCGCGGCACAAAGAGTGGATATGGTTACAGTCTCTTGTGCGTGCGACAGCGACTGATGTATGCCAGCAGATATCATCTGAAGAAAGGGGTCCTCTAATCCATAGAAGAGAGCTACCCAGAGCAAATCTTCCATACAAAATGCTCTAAGTAGATGTCATCCAAAGATAGGAGACCAGACATCCAAAGAAGAGAGCGACCTACAGCAAATCTTCCATGTAAAAAATACTGCAGCCTATAGGATTCAGTTATCACTGATCGTTATGTAAGGGGATGGAAGATAAGTAAGACTAATATTACAGTGACACCATGTAAAAATCTCAATTGAGTAGTAATTAGTTCTGAAAAGAACTGGAGGTTACAAATCGACGTTTCGATCAGTATGTTCTGATCGTCTTCAGGAGAATTTATTTAGGGATGGAAGACATAATACAGTTAAATTTATTTAGGGTAAACAAGTTGCACGTGACCCACCCCAAATCAGAAATGTACCGACTAATTTCCCCACCAGTGTGCAGTGACTATACTCAGAAGTCTAGATACACTTTGCCGCACACATGTTTGTTGGATAGTAAAGGAAGTTGCCATAGGCTCAACCATTTCAAAAATATTATTATTTGCTTACATTTTACTTCGAGAGGTCAAGACGTCTGCACTAGTAAACAGGAGGTCGTGGGTTCGAATCCCGCCCGAGTCGCCTGTGTATTTTTGTCACAGACACTCGGAAAGCACTGAGCATACAGTGCTATACACACGTCGGTGTAGGGCAAAATTAAATCAATTGTTTATCTCCCGACGCAAGAATTTCACCAATCTATACATTTTACTTATTGAAAAAAATAAACAAGATTTTCATTACCATCTAAGCTTGTCCCGCACATACGTTTGCTTGTGACATGTTCCACGTACATGGACTCAGATCATAACAGCTTTAAGATATTGTTTTTGTGAGTTAATAACTTAATAGTTTAACCGATATGTAAGACAGAGTGATACACTCATGGCGATCACACAATCATCTTTAGCGTTCTCGACTTGAACGTAAGATTCTAAGGTCATTATGTGCGGGCATTAAAATTCTAAAACCGCGTTATAAGTTATAATAACTATAATAATGAACAATTTATAACAGTTTCGGCAACACTGCTTTAAGATCAGTACAAAATATTTGTGCAGGTGTTAGTTGATCATAATGGAAAACTCATAGGTTAAATACAGAAATGATAACATCGAACAATTGGTAAATTTTGTATCATTTATTGTGCGAGTTTAATGATTATACGTGTCAGCCTGCAGTTGAACAACGCCATTCACTTACAAAATGTCCAAGTTGACAACAAAGGAAATGGTAGTGATTGAAAGTTTATTTGTATACAGCTCATAAAATTGTGACATCACAATATTTATTTGTAAAATGCAAATCATTATTCAAGTGCTAAAAACCTGTCTGTGAATCATTTTAATAAATGGTGATGAACTTCCCCGATGTGCAAATCAGTGCATTAGGCCTAGCTCGAAGGAATTATTACGTAACACATGATATTGTTTTCTTAATTCGACAGCGCCCTCTACTGACCACTGCCAAAAGAAGTGTTAATAAAAGTAATCTTAAAAATGTGAAATCATTCTGTACTTCGAAGCATATACACTTTTGCTTGTCGTGAAATAAATAATCTTAAAATGATTTGATGGCATGTCATCAGCAGATGTTTAGTATTGTAATTCTTAGTAAGAAACAATAATTATCTCAAACCTCATTATCAATTCTACAAATGAGTGTCGGTACAAAAATGTGAAATCATTCTGTACTTCGAAGCATATACACTTTTGCTTGCCGTGAAATAAATAATCTTAAAATGATTTGATGGCATGTCATCAGCAGATGTTTAGTACTGTAATTCTTAGTAAGAAACAATAATTATCTCAAACCTCATTATCAATTCTACAAATGAGTGTCGGTACAAAAATGTGAAATCATTCTGTACTTCGAAGCAATTATACACTTTTGCTTGTCGTGAAATAAATAATCTTAAAATGATTTGATGGCATGTCATCAGCAGATGTTTAGTATTGTAATTCTAAGTAAGAAACAATAATTATCTCAAACCTCATTATCAATTCTACAAATGAGTGTCGGTACAAAAATGTGAAATCATTCTGTACTTCGAAGCATATACACTTTTGCTTGCCGTGAAATAAATAATCTTAAAATGATTTGATGGCATGTCATCAGCAGATGTTTAGTATTGTAATTCTTAGTAAGAAACAATAATTATCTCAAACCTCATTATCAATTCTACAAATGAGTGTCGGTACAAAAATGTGAAATCATTCTGTACTTCGAAGCATATACACTTTTGCTTGCCGTGAAATAAATAATCTTAAAATGATTTGATGGCATGTCATCAGCAGATGTTTAGTATTGTAATTCTAAGTAAGAAACAATAATTATCTCAAACCTCATTATCAATTCTACAAATGAGTGTCGGTACAAAAATGTGAAATCATTCTGTAGTTATAAATGTACACTGAGCATCAAAAGAAACTTATCAAATCTTTGGAAGGACACTCATTAAAATCCTCCACAGAAAAATGAAAAATATTTGAACACAGGTAAACTACAGTAATCTTGTTTATTGACATGTGCTTAGTAAAGATAACTGAAGTTTACCCGTGTTCAAATATTTTTCATTTTTCCGTGGAGGATTTGAATGAGTGTCCTTCCAAAGATTTGATAAGTTTCTTTTGATTCTCAGTATACATTACTTGCTTGTCATGAAATAATAATGTAATAATATTGGAGTGTATTACCGAAAATCTATCACGATACTGAAAGAGTCTATATTCACCATAGAATACCTTATGTCAAATTAAAGGTTTTCCGGCAATTATAAGGTCTCAAAGTTGATGAGTTTATAAATAATATACCAGATTGGGGGGGGGGGGGGGTTATCTGAACAAATATAGGTTAAAAACTAAAAATACAGATACCTCTAAAACGGTTTGTAAATAATTATTATTCAGTAGTTTATACAAAGATTAAGCTAACTTACATTAAGCTAACTTATATTTGGACGGATATTAAAGATAAAAACGCAGTACAGATATATATATTATACACGTTAAATTTAATTAACTGACTCCCATTCAATGAAAGATGTGCGTAAGAAGTTTGAATATAGTGGAGGAGAAAAGGTGGTTCAGAACATGGTTTTTGCCAATTATAAACCGATATTTCAATAATATAAATGGCCGTACATGTATTTAGTAACACAACGTTGTATACAGTACTGTAGTGTACAACACCACAATGTTTCAAATACTCAACGAAATTTCATTTTGCATTCCCTAAAGAAAACACGTACGAGCATTAACAAGCAGACACTTGAGATTGAAAGGTATGTCAAAAGCATAAATACCTTGCAAACACTGAGGTGTTAAATAACAGTGGTGGTGTCATCTTCTATGGTGTTAATACTGGGTGAGTTGCCCCAAATAAGCGCCACTGGTGCGGTGTATAACACCAAAGCTTTTGCAGTGTACTCTCATTAAATTCCAAGAAAACACCAGATTTACACTTCACTTCATATTCAGAATTTACGCATTAAAAATCCATTGAACAATGGGCAGCTCACTTATGATGCGAAAAATAAAACACACAAATATATTATACTTTATACAAACACTACAGCGTTACAAACACTTCATCATATATTAATTGGCTAAGATTTTTCTGATCAAAAAATATTATCACACCATGGGCGGATCCAGAACATTTTTTAGGGGGGAGGGGCTGAGAATCAAAAACAATTATTTTTCAGTACTACAAAGGGTGCCGCCACTTCCTATGCGCAACGGTTAGTACAGTACTAAGTAGGTCACCTCCTTATGTTTATAATAATAATAATAATAATAATAAAGATTTTTAGCGCGCACATATCCACCCTGTTGGGCGCTCAAGGCGCGGAAACACTGTGGGAATGGGAGTGCGTTCTCCCCTCCCCTCCCCTCCCCCTCCCCCCTCTCTCTCTCTCTCTCTCTCTTTTTTTTTGGTTTTGTTTTTTATTAATTTAAGGGGGGGGGCTACAGCCCCCTTAGCCCCCCCCCCCCGGATCCGCCAATGCACACATTATTTTATTATTGAAAAAAAAACATTATTGAAAGACTTGCAGTTCAGGAGACATCACTGCTCAACAGATTAAAATTGGTAATTTCCGCGGTATTTCTGGAAAAACCGCTCTGAAATTATCCATATATGCCCGAATACGAGGACGGAATAACCAAATTGTGCTACGCTACCCTGTAAATGCTACCACTAAAAAACATACTACAATATGATTAAACTACCAAAGGGGCAGAAATATGCATCAAAAACACAACACAACACATCGAAAAAAGGGGAAATTAACACAGAAAGAAACCAAACAATATTACTTGGTCTATAGAAACTAAAAGAACAAAATATTTTCAATTACATTTCCCTTTTATAATATAATTTGGAATCAGCCAAGCATTTATTTATAAGATAATTACAAAAGAAAATATATACTATAATTATTGGAAGTATTATTAAAGCTTAAAATGTCACAATAAAAACCCAGACATTTGAAATATCTCATCAAGAGTGTTGCATATTGTCATTTAATACTTCAGCCGTTTCGTTATCACCCCAATGGCGCCCAATTAAAAAAACAATAAGTGTGGTGTGCATTTAGGAAATTTGCAACAGATTTATGTTGAATAAAAACAGTTAATAAGAATAAAAACAGTTACATGTGGTGGGAAAATATACTCCAGTTTATAGGATATATACTGCGGTTTCGAAAATAAAAATTTCCTGTTGTAACATGTAGTGTCCCTCTTCTAGGCCACTCGTTGAGACTTGAAAATATTTACAATAAATATGCAAAAAGATAAGATTTAATTATTTTGTGGCAGCGTACAACAGTCATTAAGTATTAACTGATTTCATGACGTCAACCCGGCTGCTTTGATGAAATTTGACTCATAAAATACTCATCTAAATCATGCAATAACGTAATACTAACGTCGTATGTCATGTACCACCGAGTGCATATGAAATATTGCAAATCGCGGCGACGTCTGGAAAATGTCACATTCATAATATATCAAATGCCCCTTGCCTTCCAATTGAAAACCAAAAACAAATAAAACCTTCATTTGTTTCTTCTGTGTCTAAAAAAATCAGAAACATTTCTGTTTGTTTGCAGTCTCATATAATGACCTTTGTATACGCCTCAATGTTTCACGTCCGCCACAACGTTAAAGGGAATATATCATTGGTAAACTTGTTTGTGTCTCTCTTAAAGAGGGGCTCTAAGGTCCAATTTAGTTAAATAGAGTCCTTATTAAAGTGTGAAAAAATTACACACAAAAATTAGTCTCTAACCTCACGTTAAAGTGATGTAAAATGTCCTTTTATTTGATAACCTTCCTGTGTGAAATGTGTTAACATCCAAAGACAACAGTGACGTCACATTTCAAATAAATGGATCTCTACATTTTTGTACGGTGAATTTGCAGTTCATTCCTGAATCTCCACAATATTTGATCAAATCGGCGTTGAAATTGACTTTTTGACAAACAAAAAATTCCTGTATGGAATGTTACAGACTCATTTACCGTAAGAAAATAGTGACGTCATGTTTCAAATATCGCTCTGAAAGGGTATCAAATAAAATGATATGTTACACCACTTTAAAGTGAAGTTAGAGACTTGTAATTTTTTTCACACTTTAATAAGGACTCTATGGAAAATGAGTGCATCACAAAACTGAATCTGACCTTAGAGTGCCTCTTTAATCAATGTTAACCTTGTGTCATTAACGAGAAAATTATGAAAATGCATTCGGAAATTTCGATCAATCGGTAAACATAGCCTACGTCTTATTCATCATACATCTAATGTGATACAGTTCGTTATCACATTTCTGATGCACAAATTTTACTATTCAAATACTAAAGCATCTCAAGCAGTCACTCATATTTCAAAAGATGCTTTACACCATCATCAACTCTACCCCCAAGTTAATGTTTATCATGATTCAATGACAAGTAAATATATTTGTAGAAGCAATTTTGCCAACAGTACCGATGTTGTAAACCGACGCTGGAAACAAAATAAACGGACTTTGCCCGCTTTGGTTTTAAATGTCTAGGCTAGCACGTGCACTGCTTATCTCAAACTGTCATTAATAATAAATAACTGTAAATAATTTGTTCATTTTTTATGTACATGTACTGATAAAAACTTCAAAGGCGTTGCCAATAAGGCATAGAATATGTAATTAAAAAAATAACCAAAATAATATTAAACTTTTAATGCAGAACTTACTCGTTGTTAAAGGGGCAGTGTCGCTCCGATCAGAGCAGACATTCAACAGGACATGGAATTGGTATCCTATTTTAAGACGAACACAATGCATCAGCAACGGTAATGAGACCTTATCATATGGGGTATTATTTTCAGTCACTGAATTAATCTAAAACTAGCACTCTGATTCCATGTCCTGTTGATCATGACGATATTTCCCCTTTTAATAATGGTACCAATCTTCCCTAGTAATATTTGGGTTTTTTCCTGGAATGCTTTCATTTTGAAGAAAAGTAAAATTATTGCCAATAAGTTTATCGAAAAAGTACTCTTTCTTAAATTCCACATTTAACTTAGAATGAATATGATAAATCTAAAATGCATTTTCTTTCTTTTATTCCAGTGAACGATACAGGCCCTATGTATGCCCTGAATATTGATTCAAAGAAAGAAAGCATACCCGTAGAAGCAGTCTTGCCAATACATTAGATACACTGTACAGTCCCTTTTAAGAAAAACGAATTTGATAATATTTGTCGAATACAAGCAATTGCATTCGTTAATTTAAATATCGTTGGAACCTTGCCTACTGTGACTTATGGTCTGTTTATCTTTAATCACATCTTATTATAAGTGCATACTTCCACTTCAACGAATTATTATTATTTTTTATTTTTTGCTCGGGATTGGAGAATGGATTTTTCTCCACTTTCAGTCGCAAATTTTGTTTTAATCTTTTGAAATGATGTCGTTGTTAAACCGTGTTAGAATATAAATATTATTTTAAAGTTTAATTAAATTTCATTCAGGCGAAATGTGCAAAAACCTGAATTATTTGGTAATTTATTTACTAAATCACATCAGTGAAAGCCAACAATATGTTATCGTTTCATTCTTGTATCTTGAGGTTGGTATGTCTTGGCGTCCATATAATTACACCACGCTCTCTAGCTACATGTTGTAACTCTGGAAAGTCACATATTTTTTATTTCATTCCAAAATTCATGCAAATAAAGTTTTAAAATTGTTTCTTGCTTTAAAGAGGCGACTGAAATTGATTAGTCCAAAGAGTTTAGATTGACTCTTTATAATAACTTTTTTTTCACTCGTGCACGTTCATTGTTTTATCTTATATGTATGTTTATATATAACAGGCAACGATTTCGTTCTAAAATGTTGCATAGCAAAATTGCGATGCAAAAAATGAATTTGCATAGCAAAATAATTTATTTGTATAGCAATCTGTGAATTTTGTGTAGCAAATTTAAAAATGCTTAAAATTACAATATGTAGTGTGCGTAGGTAAAGGTTTTTTTTTTTAAGGCTTTACTGTCGTTTGGTTCATAATATGTCCAAATTTTACTAGAAAAAATAGTTTTTAGTGTCCGAAAGTTGAGCCACAGGTTGTAAAAAAACTCACGTGTAACAATTTTCGCCAAATTGTAGTCATTCATGAAAGTTAGTCCTCCGTCCATTTTCTTTTTTTGTTTACATTATTATATCGATCGCTAAAATAGAGGCCATATATCACGAAAACAAATTACCGACTGCGACATGTTTGGGTGCTTTTCAAAGTGAATATCGCCGAGTGTAACGTTACTTTGTGGTATGATCAAGCTTGATTTTGATTATTAAAAATTCGTCAGGAAAATGAGTTGTTGATAGCGCGATCATATTGTGTGCCGAAATGATTATAAATCTCACCACTACTTATATAAATGAATGCTCATTTTGTTAGTTTTCAAAAATCTTTATTATAAAACGAAGTTAGTAACGTTTCTAGAGTTCCCTTGTTGAATACGGCCGTAGTGATCATGTGAAAGCGCACATGTGAACTGAACACGGTACTATTGTGTATAGGGGGTGGCTCAATTGCTCAATGTTCCAACCCCCAAACTCAGGAGAAGAAAAATAAACACGTGCGAAGCTAACAAAAAACTGGGCGGTTGTTGCGTGTTTTCCATTTCGGGAATTTCACCCGTAGAAAAATATTCAGCAAAAAAATATTGCATGCACATAGAATTTTAGGCATTGCGGATAAAACCTATACAGATGTACGGATTCACATAGGTAAAACAAGTGCACGTGTTCACTGTTGCATCAACACCGTCGCGTCGTCAAGTAATTGTTGACCACGAACGTCCGCACGGACGTACCCCAGGCGTGGTCTGGACACAAGGAAACAAACCCAGTCAGGACGGATCCCTTGATATTTTTTGGTCGGAAATATACATGTAAACGTTACTTCGGGAAAGGTTTGTGAATATGATTTCAAAAATGTTTATCAATCAGTCGAAATTTGTATCGCAAAATCTGCGATGCATTGTTTGAAATTGCATCGCAGATTGTCCAAATTACGTCGCATTTTGCGATGTGATACAGGGGAAATCGTTCACTGATATATATATATATATATATATATATATATATATATATATATATATATATATTTTTGGTGCATTATTACGTATTTCTTTAAAGTTGACATTGAACAAGCTTTTGTTCATTACGTTTGCTTCTTGTTTTATTTGTTATATTATTCTTATATACTCTGCATTGTACATATCATTAATTTGTCCATCTATGTATCTGGAGAATGGAAATAAATGTAATATTAAATTGAATTGAATTTAACATTTCCAAAAGACTTTCCTCACCACTTTAATTGGTAGATGCAAATGTGCATCATATAATTTATATAGAAGAAAACATTTTTTAAAGTTATAGGCAGCTTACTACACAAAACTGCAAATATTGTCAGCTGACCTATCCAATGTCGTGGGTGGGTTCAAAAATGATATTTGCAAAGAGGTCATATTAGATATACCAAAAGGTCAAATTGTGCATAATTGACAACAACATCTGCTTTGACTGCCCTCTGGTGCTGCTGATATAAACGTGTAAAATGGTAAAAGTCAATCTTACCAAAATAAGTTTCAAACACAGAAAAAACATGCATGGAACAGATCCAAAATATAAAAACAATGCATTTGTTTCCTGAGACATAAATTTCATTTGACTCCAAACTAACATTCAATACTCCTGGAATCATGAGAAAGCAGATACCTGCTCAATGTGGCCAGGCACCTGCTCAATGTGGGCAGCCTCTGATAATGTATCCAATCAATCCTGTTAGTACCCAGCAGAAGTAAATAATGCTTATTGAAAAGCTTCATGCATATTCATAATCTCATTACCATGATCACTGGTGGGTGTGGTCTAAACTTTAAACACTTAATTAAAAAAAGGAAAATTCATAACGATAATATACTGAACAGCAAAAGAAACGTCGTATGAATACAAGATATCAACAGGTATATTTTGTAACGTACACTTTGAAAACCATTCAAGTCGCATTCCATCCGCCTATAGGATTTTCAGGCACAGTCATGATTCAGAATGATGTTAGACTGCATATTTCCCGAAAACGATACATGTAAAACTCTTGTGGTTGAGTTATGTCAATGATTTAAAATCACGACGTTTCTTTTGCTGTTCAGTATACAACAATGTCATGACAGGAGGCATATTGTAAAAAGATGGAAGCTTACATATCAAATGATTTCTAATATATCCTTAATATGCATTCCTTACCATGTTACCATACCATGATAATATCACAGATGCTGTCATTCATTTTAAGATAACAATTCATTCTTAACGATTAAAACTTGAGACAAATATATTAGGCCAAAAGTCTCCAGTTTCTGGTCATTGGTCGGCTTCAAAATCGGTGCTGGGGCCGCGATTTTTTTTTGCCAACAGGGAAATATGTGATACATGCATACGCAGGGACCAGATTTCCAATATACAAAGTATGGCAGCTAAGAGAGGCCTCACAAATCGGGCAAACATTCATACCCATATGTGAAAAAGTCGTTTAAAGCACAGCACGGCAAAAATCCAATGGATCCACCAATTTTGGCTGCAATTGCACATCGTTTCATAGCCAAAAAAAAAATTTAAATTAAAATGCTGACGCGTGGGTCTGAGGCGACGTGTGCAGAGACCAGAAATTGGGGACTTTTTTGGGGGACTTACAGGTTGTCCCTAGCTTCAATTGATAAGAGTGAATTTCAATCTCAAAACTTTAGAGAGTGGGTGTGGTGTGGGCGGGGGGAAAGAGTTGACCCACTGACTCATGGAGTTTAGGCCACATTCATAACCATGTTACAATGATGATGTCATAGGTGCGTAAGGAATATGGGAAGACTGACACTTTAGCTGGCTCTGATAAGTTCAGGCCAGCTTTTATATGCATATTCATGTTACCATGATGATGATGACAGGTGGGTGTGGCATACGGTGCTGGAAGCTGATCAACATACTGGCTGACATAGACTTCAGGCTGCTGATATGCATATTCATGACCACTTTACCATGATGATATGACAGGTGGGCGTGGCATAGGAGGCTGGAAGCTTACCCGTTGGCTAGCATTGATGGAGTTCAGGTTAGCATAATGTTCTTGGTGGGGTGACATGAAGGGGCTAGGTTGGGCGCTGTATCGGATAGAACCACTCTGTAATACAGAAAATAAAAAACAATGTCAGCATTTATAAGAATGAACAAGTGAGGGAAGGGGAATGAATAAGGGGGAAAGGGGAGGGGCTTGATTGTGGTCAACCATTGTGCATAATGTTGAAACTGTACAAGGATAAAGAGGTACATGGAGCCGAAGGTAGGTGGGTGGGTAAGGGGGGGGGGGGGGGGGGTGAGTTGTATATTCTAATCTTACCCCAGAGCCTCTAGTAGGACTTGTTCTCATGGGTTTTCTTAGCTGAGCTGCTCCAGTACGAGATGCACCTGCCCCAGAACCTGCATACAGGACACCTAGTCAGGGAAAAACAACATTCAACATATTTCTTTGTCAGTCTATTTTAATTCAGACCACAATTTAACAATTTTCTTTAATCACTCTGAAAAAGGTTAAAACTATCGTGAAAAACAGGAAAAATTCCTCGGAAATGGAAAGCTGAAGGCAGAGTTGTAATGACTCAAGTCCCAATTTTCAATGGCGCGATTCGACTTGAGTCATTGTCATATGACTGGAATTTATTGGAGTCTCTATCCCAAAGACTAGACATGTCTAAAAGTCTTGGTGTCGCAAATTGACTTGAGTCATTGCCATTAATATGACTTGAATTTACTTGAGTCTCTGCCCTAAAAACTGGAACATGTCTAAAACTCAAAGATGTGCCTTTCTCTGTGATTAAAGGTTAGTGGTGCAATGAAATGAAAAAACAACTAGTAAGCGAAAACACAAATCGGCTACAGCTCTATGATAATTACCTGTCATCAAGTTTCAACCAGAGACCACATTATTTTTTAAATTTAATTTTTAATTTTTTTTATTTGGGGGGGGGGGGGGACTCTAAATATCATAAACTTTCAAAGGATTTAAATAGTTACCTACCTCTAACAACATCAGGTACTGGTTTGGAGTTCTGCGAGCGCGTCTGTCGACACAGACTGCTATTATCATTCCCATATGTCTTCACCCTTGGCTGACCGGTTGATGGGTGAGTTGGTGACCCAGGGTACTGACCGTTGGGGTGTTTAGGAGGCGATAAAGAAGGCAAATCCTCTTTTTCCCTGTGGAGTTAAATTTGTGATTATGTCAAATATCCTGGGTAAAATGTTCTACATTACATTAAAAGGAAATTTTAAATTAAATTCATTTCTCAAATCATTCAGTGAACAAGTTAAAGGAACAATATCATCCTGATCAGAGCAGACTTTCTACAGGGCATGGAATCGGTGTCCTAGTTGAAGATGAACACAGTGACTGAAAATTACTGGCTCATTTATGCAGCAGCAACGTTAATATGACCTTACCATGTGGGGTATTATTTTCAGTCACTGAGTTAATCTAAAACTAGCACTCTGATTCCATGCCCTGTTGATTGTGATGATAGTGCCCCTTTAATGTATGCAAATGTTTGTCTCATACCCCAAGAAAATATAAACACAGAATGTCAATGATAACAAAGAAACAATTACAGATTGTAGATAAGCATAAAGCTGTGATAATACCTCATTAGTACAGTTGTTGGTTTTCCATCAATCTCAACCTCTACCTCAGGGTGTGGTTGAGATACTCCATTCCAATCCTCTTGAGGATCATCAAGCTTGCTCCCAGAGCTCTCACTGGTCGTGTCATAACTCTTGGCTGTTTTTGTGAAACGATGGGCTGCAGTTGTCCAAGCAATGGCCTGTTGGTTTTACAAGAAAATATAAATACGCCTTCAAATGAAATAAACAGGGCATATTCTCAGCCTTCTGGTTTTATTTGGATTCTGTTTGGGATGTAACCCATTAATCATGGTATGCTGACACATGTTAAGGCATATTGCCATGACAGCATATATTCAAAGAGAAAGTACAACACTGGTAAATTTGGCAAGCTACTTTGTCAACTTGAATGCTTATGTTTTTCGCATCAAGATATGTTGTAAAAACGACCAACCTGTGACAGTTTGAGCTTATTATGATAGGTGTTCACAAGAAAAAAGTGAAAATGCTTTCAGATTTTTGTTTTGGCAAACTCTGTATTCATTCTAACATGGAATTTTCATCTTATTTAAACATAACTTCAGTTGGAAATAGTTTTACATTTTTTCCACTAAAATGCAAGCACCTCAGACAGAAAGACTTCCAGGGAAGTTTAATATCATCCCTACCACCTCAGACAGAAAGACTTTCAGAGAAGTTTAATATCATCCCTAGTACCTTAGACAGAACGACTTCCAGAGAAGTTTAATATCATCCCTAGCACCTCAGACAGAAAAACTTCCAGGGAAGATTAATATCATCCCTAGCACCTCAGGCAGAAAGACTTCCAGGGAAGTTTAATATCATTCCTAGCACCTCAGACAGAAAGACTTCCAGGGAAGTTTAATATCATCCCTAGCACCTCAGACAGAAAGACTTCCAGAGAAGTTTAATATCATCCCTACCACCTCAGACTGAAAGACTTCCAGAGAAGTTTAATATCATCCCTAGCACCTCAGACAGAAAGACTTCCAGGGAAGTTTAATATCATCCCTAGCACCTCGGACAGAAAGACTTCCAGAGAAGTTTAATATCATCCCTAGCACCTCAGACAGAAAGACTTCCAGGGAAGTTTAATATCATCCCTAGCACCTCAGACAGAAAGACTTCCAGGGAAGTTTAATATCATCCCTAGCACCTCAGACAGAAAGACTTCCAGGGAAGTTTAATATCATCCCTAGCACCTCGGACAGAAAGACTTCCAGGGAAGTTTAATATTATCCCTAGCACCTCGGACAGAAAGACTTCCAGGGAAGTTTAATATCATCCCTAGCACCTCAGAAAGACTTCCAGGGAAGTTTAATATCATCCCTAGCACCTCAGACAGAAAGACTTCCAGAGAAGTTTAATATCATCCCTAGCACCTCAGACAGAAAGACTTCCAGAGAAGTTTAATATCATCCCTAGCACCTCAGACAGAAAGACTTCCAGGGAAGTTTAATATCATCCCTAGCACCTCAGACAGAAAGACTTCCAGGGAAGTTTAATATCATCCCTAGCACCTCAGAAAGACTTCCAGAGAAGTTTAATATCATCCCTAGCACCTCAGACAGAAAGACTTCCAGGGAAGTTTAATATCATCCCTAGCACCTCAGACAGAAAGACTTCCAGAGAAGTTTAATATCATCCCTAGCACCTCAGAAAGACTTCCAGAGAAGTTTAATATTATCCCTAGCACCTCAGACAGAAAGACTTCCAGGGAAGTTTAATATCATCCCTAGCACCTCAGAAAGACTTCCAGAGAAGTTTAATATCATCCCTAGCACCTCAGACAGAAAGACTTCCAGAGAAGTTTAATATCATCCCTAGCACCTCAGACAGAAAAACTTCCAGGGAAGTTTAATATCATCCCTAGCACCTCAGACAGAAAGACTTCCAGGGAAGTTTAATATCATCCCTAGCACCTCAGACAGAAAGACTTCCAGAGAAGTTTAATATTATCCCTAGCACATCAGACAGAAAGACTTCCAGGGAAGTTTAATATCATCCCTAGCACCTCAGAAAGACTTCCAGAGAAGTTTAATATCATCCCTAGCACCTCAGACAGAAAGACTTCCAGGGAAGTTTAATATCATCCCTAGCACCTCAGACAGAAAGACTTCCAGGGAAGTTTAATATCATCCCTAGCACCTCAGACAGAAAGACTTCCAGGGAAGTTTAATATCATCCCTAGCACCTCAGAAAGACTTCCAGGGAAGATTAATATTATCCCTACCACCTCAGACAGAAAGACTTCCAGGGAAGTTTAATATCATCCCTAGCACCTCGGACAGAAAGACTTCCAGGGAAGTTTAATATCATCCCTAGCACCTCGGACAGAAAGATTTCCAGGGAAGTTTAATATCATCCCTAGCACCTCAGACAGAAAGACTTCCAGGGAAGTTTAATATCATCCCTAGCACCTCAGACAGAAAGACTTCCAGAGAAGTTTAATATCATCCCTAGCACCTCAGACAGAAAGACTTCCAGGGAAGTTTAATATCATCCCTAGCACCTCAGACAGAAAGACTTCCAGAGAAGTTTAATATTATCCCTAGCACATCAGACAGAAAGACTTCCAGGGAAGTTTAATATCATCCCTAGCACCTCAGAAAGACTTCCAGAGAAGTTTAATATCATCCCTAGCACCTCAGACAGAAAGACTTCCAGGGAAGTTTAATATCATCCCTAGCACCTCAGACAGAAAGACTTCCAGGGAAGTTTAATATCATCCCTAGCACCTCAGACAGAAAGACTTCCAGGGAAGTTTAATATCATCCCTAGCACCTCAGAAAGACTTCCAGAGAAGTTTAATATCATCCCTAGCACCTCAGACAGAAAGACTTCCAGGGAAGTTTAATATCATCCCTAGCACCTCAGACAGAAAGACTTCCAGGGAAGTTTAATATCATCCCTAGCACCTCAGACAGAAAGACTTCCAGGGAAGTTTAATATCATCCCTAGCACCTCAGAAAGACTTCCAGGGAAGATTAATATTATCCCTACCACCTCAGACAGAAAGACTTCCAGGGAAGTTTAATATCATCCCTAGCACCTCAGACAGAAAGACTTCCAGGGAAGTTTAATATCATCCCTAGCACCTCAGACAGAAAGACTTCCAGGGAAGTTTAATATCATCCCTAGCACCTCGGACAGAAAGACTTCCAGGGAAGTTTAATATCATCCCTAGCACATCGGACAGAAAGACTTCCAGGGAAGTTTAATATCATCCCTAGCACCTCGGACAGAAAGATTTCCAGGGAAGTTTAATATCATCCCTAGCACCTCGGACAGAAAGCCTTCCAGGGAAGTTTAATATCATCCCTAGCACCTCGGACAGAAAGACTTCCAGGGAAGTTTAATATTATCCCTAGCACCTCGGACAGAAAGACTTCCAGGGAAGTTTAATATCATCCCTAGCACCTCAGAAAGACTTCCAGGGAAGTTTAATATCATCCCTAGCACCTCAGAAAGACTTCCAGAGAAGTTTAATATTATCCCTAGCACCTCAGACAGAAAGACTTCCAGGGAAGTTTAATATCATCCCTAGCACCTCAGAAAGACTTCCAGAGAAGTTTAATATCATCCCTAGCACCTCAGACAGAAAGACTTCCAGAGAAGTTTAATATCATCCCTAGCACCTCAGACAGAAAGACTTCCAGGGAAGTTTAATATCATCCCTAGCACCTCAGACAGAAAGACTTCCAGGGAAGTTTAATATCATCCCTACCACCTCAGACAGAAAGACTTCCAGAGAAGTTTAATATCATCCTCACACGTTACACCAAGTAAGGTTTATGTCAAACTTTGATCAATTATGTTTGAGAGAATACCAGTTTTATACCTACTCTTTGAATTCAGTAGTCTTGGTTCAAAACCGTGTTTGTATGTTTTTGATACACGATCCGATGGCGCTACACGAACGCTACAATCACGAACCGCTACCACACACAAACTGCAAACAGTCTTGAGAACTTTGTACAATCTCCCCCTGAAAATGGGGGAAACTACTACGCATGCGTCAATTTGAAATGGTAGCACAGCCCACATTTTTGGTGCGCACGCGCATAAACAACAACGGACTGCTGGGAAGTTGTCGATCAGTGAACACGGCAGTCCGTTGTTTTTTATGCACGTGTGCACCAAAAATGTGGGCCGTGCTAGCATTTCAAATTGACGCAATGCGTAGTGGTTTCCCCCCGTTTTTGGGGGGAGATTATATTCCCAAGACTGTGTTTGATAGCGGTTCGCGTGTGTGGTAGCGGTTTGTGATTGTAGCGTTCGTGTAGCGCAATCGGGTCGTGCATCAACAACATACAAACACAGTTTTGAACCAAGACTGTAAATTCAGTGCAAATAAAGAGATTCTTTTCATACCTGTCCATTTGGTTTGCATAAGATCGTTGTACATTCTGGTCCTGTGCCCCATTTATTTTGTTCCTTCCATAAGAAGTCTGTTGGAGGATTATGTTGAGCAAGACTTGATGCTGACCATACCTAAAGGAAAACAGTTCAAATATAATAAAATAGAATAAAAGATATTCTGTGTGATTACCTTATGTTGTAACACTAGTGCCATTTGCACCTTCTAAGTTTGAGAATAAGAACAAGCGATCTTTGTCATTCATTGTGTTTGAATGTAATCAGTATGTGAGCTGTGAGTGTCCATATAAACTGCACAACTAGCACCAGTATTGCATAATATATTTTAAAATCCACCTTATGTGATGAAAGTCTCACAGAACATATTAAAGGAATTGGGTATCATATTTCTATAGGTTGGTGAAATTCTTGCATTGGGTAAACAATTGATTTGATTTTGCCCTACACCAACGTGTGTATATCACTGCATATTCAGTGCTTTCCGAGTGTCTGTGAAAAAATTCACAGGCGACTCGGGCAGGATTCGAGGTCGTGGGTTCAAATCCCGTGAAGTTTTTCACAGACACTTGGAAATCACTGAGTATGAAGTGCTATACACACATTGGTGTAGTGCAAAATTAAATCAACTATAATATTTCTGGCAAAATAAATGTTGATAATTGTGTGTGTTTATGAATTATGTAATGACAACAAATGCTAATTGTCTTGCCTTCAGGTAGTCTTACTATCACTGTGGTGTGAATAGTTTGGAAAAACTTTTGAAATATTTCTGAGAACCAAGGCACTCTGCTAACTTACTGTTATGGTGGATCCAGCTCTGAACCTAGTCCTTGGAGCAAAGCGGTAGACAGCGACTGGATGACCACCAATGTTTTGTTGGATCATGAAACCGCCGATTTCTAGGTCATCTCGTGGGGACGTGTTGAAGAGACGGATAAACCGACCATCCTCGTTCACTTCAAGAATCTTGACTGAACCGGTTGTGCTGTAAAGGGAAAAACTCTAATCAACAAATGATCCATCAATTAATGCAAACCTGCTGAAATATAGGGATATAACCGACCTGTTGACATCAGTCAAGCTCGCTGATTAACCCTAACCACAAAATCTTCAAAGGGGCACTTTTGGGGAAAAATTCAGAACTGTTGGAAACTGGTACTTTACTTCTTCAAATGGGGCAAAATTACTACCTGGCAAGAAATACAGGCCATAAGTGCTAAATATGAAAGATCAATGAAAATGTATGGTGCATTTTGAAGATAAGGGCATATTTCCAAAAGTGCACTGATGGATTTTGGAGGATTCAGGAAGTTCCTAGCCAGAATACCTAAGGGGTTAAGGTTAAGGAAGGTTCCTAGCCAGAATACCTATGGGGTAAGGGTTAGGGTTAAGGAAGGTTCCTAGCCAGAATACCTATGGGGTAAGGGTTAGGGTTCAGGAAGGTTCCTAGCCAGAATACCTAGGGGGTTAGGGTTAAAAAGGTCAATAAAATGTCTGCAAATAAGAAAGCAGGAGCAAAGTTTCATACTATGAATCATAGAAATGGCTATGAAACTTGGAACAAAACTAAATTATTAAAGTAGCTTGTACCATATAAGGAACCAGTAGCCAACTTGACCACTCTCAGTTGGTGCTTCTGGAGGACAATGGCGACACTATATTTCTTTACAGTGATGACATGATGTAGGGATATAACATACCTTGAAGTAGCTGTGGTGTAGTCATGTGTGGTTGAAGCAAGTCTAACTGGTGGACTAGACTTTGGATGGAGTCGAGGATATATTGTCCGACTCTTTTGGAGATCTCCAAACATAGAGTCAAAATAATCCTTACCCTGTCCCATGGAGGTTACGGGAACAGATGCTGGCCGTCTCTCAGCTAGAGAAATTAAAAAATATATATTTAACGTTAAGAAATTGCAAAAGGTCAATTCCCAGGGGCAGATATAGAATCGTTTTCTTTCTTTTACTGCCTAAACCCTAAGTTATTTTACAGTTAAATTTACATCATTTATAAAATTCATCAGTGCTTATTATCTTCATGAAATCAAAAACAACTGTACCTACCTCTAGGGCTGAGCTGTGTGACGCTTGATACCAGACCTGTCGTGTTCTCATATCCCTTCATTGGTGAGGTTGATCGTGGTACTGTTGGATTGCGTGTGGTGAGTGGAACACTAGAACGAAGGGCAGTGGGCAGGGAGACTGGCCTATGGATCGGGTCACCTGTGACGTTGCGGAGCCTAGCAAGGTAATAAAATGTAAGTTTATAAAAGGGAAACTGCTGAGACAATATGATTGATCAAGATTTGACCATGTGGGGTTGTTTTAACTGTCAAAATAAATCGATCTATGTCATGCTAGCATAGCCCTTTATCATAAGGTAGCCATCTTGTTTTTCTCTTATTTATATCAATGTAACCAAAGAGAGGCTGGAAGGGAAAAATAGTCTGGCTCCTTTTTGTATAATGAGGATCAGTATTTATGGTTGCTGTTGCATACAGGGAACATGACAAATATGGTGGTAGCATGATAAAGGTCTATTAAGCCAATGGGTAACAATTCTAAATTGAACGAATCAGTGAAGGATTTTTTTTGGTGTCATACTGACTTATGTCTTGCATTGGTATTTCCTGTGACATTTCTATTTGGCTCTCTTCAATTTATTTATATCTTACTTTCTTTCTTCCTCCTCAACAAGTTCCATTAATGCTTCAATCTCGGCCCTGACTGGCATCTTTGCATCAGTTGCCAAGGTGATTTCTCTCATTTTCTGCACCAAGCTGTCCTGCATATCACAAAGTTTCCCCTCTAAGGCACGGACATGAGCTGCTGCACCTTCTCTCTCCTGTTTCAGCTGATCTGAGAGATTACGGTTTTGGTATTCGGCAGATCCCAGCTAAATGTTGACACAAGAAAGTTTTGAAATGTCATCTAGCCAGCCAAGTATCATTTGTAAGCTCAGTGCTTGAGATGTTAATAATACTAGTAAGCTGCAGATGATGAGTTAAGTCACACCCAAGTCATTGAGTATGCAGTGTTGAGTAAAAAACTAAGTCTTTGAGGCACAAGTTACACGTGTCTATTATTCTGAAGCAATTACTTGTGTCAAGTTGACTTAAGTCAAGTCAATTCATCTACAATTGCTACTTAGGTGAGTCAAGTCACCTTGAGTTCTACTTCAGTCCAGTCAAGTTTATAACTTAAATTGCAACTTTTTTTATACATATTTGCCCTAAACAAGGCTAAAAGCCACTTAAGGAACAGGGCTACAAAAGAAGAGAAATAAAAAGTAAATAGACTCAGAGGAGCTGAAGGTGTAAATTGAGATTCCTCTTGAAACAGGATAGATCGTAGGATGAAGGGAAACATGCACCAAGGCAAGAAATTCCAAAGAGATGCAGCACGTGGAAAAAAGCTCTGACTCGAGATGAGATGAGTCACCTAAAATTGTTGATTGCAGTCTGAGTTGAGTGAAGTTTTCTCAGCTGCAATACATACCCTTGTCTGTAAAGAATGGATCTGGTTTTTCAGGTCTTCAATCTGTGCAGCTAATTGCTTGTTGCTTCCAGACAACTTATCAATGTTATCAGCATCACTGTCCATCTGATCTCTCAATTCTTGTAACTATAAGAAAGTAAAAAAAAAAGAATGTTATGTAATTTTATTAAAACAGTTTTGTTAAAGCTAATATAATACCCAAGTAGATCCTTGTCATTTGATTGGAGGAATGTAGGGCATGCAGCATTCATTAATTAAACCATTACATGCCCTACGTCATAAACTGTGCATTTTGGTTCCATTCACCGTGCATTATTGTTCCATCCCATCTGATCTATTGCACGCTCGGCCACATCATGCGTTATATACACAGCAGTACAAAACATCCTCTTTTGACAAGACACAACTATTCGAGCAAACCGTGCGTCATAAGCCGAAAAATAAAGTAGTGGATGCCAGAATACAATCTTGTACATTTTGTTTATTCTTACAGTTTTATCCTCCAATCAAATGACAAAGATCTACTTGGATGTTATATAAAACAAATAATGAATGTTTTTGCATTTGTGTAATGGAGATAATATTTTTATTCGTTGAAAGATGTTCCATTCAACTTCGCCTCGTTGAATGGAACATTCCATCTTTCAACTCATGAAAATATTCTCACCATTGCACTCAAAAATATTCATTTAGTAAAATTAACCCTTCTGCATGCAAGGATCAAAATCAGTCAAAATGTTGATATACTTACCAAGGTATATCTAGTGCACTTAAAAGTCTAACAGGTTGGTTTTTATAAATATATCTTGATTCTTATAAAGTATGGATATATCTATCGACATTTTACCCAAAGTGTATTGGCATTAATTCAATCTCTGCCCAAGACAACAAGAAGCATAAGTGGTGTCTTTCAATGACTTACATTTTTCTGATATGTAATCTCTGATTCCTCTTGATACTTGAGTAGTTCAGCAGTAGCTGCATCTCGCACCCTCTGTAAGGCTTCATGAAGCGTATTGTCTGGTTTACTGAGTTCACGAACCTTTGCTTCCAGCTGAAGTATATGATTAGCCTTCTCATCTAGTCGATTTCTGCTCTCAATCAATTCCTAAATTGGAAAATAATGAGAATTATCAACTTATTTCATGTCAACAGCTGCTCGCTTGATACAAAATTCTATACCCACATTGGGTACATCGTATCTCACTTTTGTGAAAATGAAACTTGTGGATAGTTGATAAGGCACATGAGTGATTATACTGAACATTGCATATAAAGTATACTTGATACGCATAGTTTTCTGACAGCATTTTTGTTTTTTTTAAGAAGATTCACCTTAAAAGGAAACAAAGCATTTGTTTTGTCTTTTTTTAATTTATAGTTTTAATGTTTATTATAACGTCGCATCAGTGCAACAAGGTCGTATCATAGTTATGACCTTGTTGCAGACATGGATTTTACTCAGTGCAACAAGGTCGTATCTTTTTACAAAGTTCCAGGATGAACACGCAAAACCTATGGAAGAAGATACAACGTTGTTGCACTCAATTGTTTTAATGTATGCAAATTTATGCACTATTGCACATATGACCTTGTTGCATTTTTTAGATACTACCTTGTTGCACTGATGTAATGATAACTAAACCTACTGGATTCTCCCAATGTGGAGTGTCATGGCCGAGCGGTCTAGCTTACCGGACTCAAGTTCTGGTGTTAGCAGCAGAATGTGGGTTCGAATCCCGGCCGTGACACTTGCGTCCTTGAGCAAGACACTTAACCATAATTGCTTCTCTCCACCCAGGGGTTAAATGGGTACCTGTGAGGGCAGAGTTGGTTGATTAGCCCTATATGCGCTGTAATGGCAGCAATTGAGCTGTATACTCCCCAGGGAGCTGAGATGGTTTCAGGAATGATTTATGAACCTTATGAGCCTTATGAGCAGGGGTAATAATATAATGCGCCTTGAGCACCACTCAGTTGGTGGATACGCTATATAAGTCCACACATTATTATTATTATTATTATTATTAATGTCCCTCCATATATTCATAACTGATAGTTCAAATTATCCAATTGCCGTTGTTTTGAAGCATTGCTTTTAAACCTCAGATACTGGAGACTTGTTAGCCTCATGTCTCAGTGTGTCTTATTGTTGCATACCTGAGAGTGAAGCTGATCCTGAAACTCAATCTTGTTTCTCAGAGACTGCTGGACATCGTGAGCCTCCAATCTCTGTGTAGTCTCCTGATCTAACCTATAAAAAGCCAATTACAAAGATAGATGTGAAATGAGCATCAAACTAGCGAAACTGTGTAGTCTTGTGACAAGACATTTTTGGGAAATCTAATCTCACTGTTACTACGCTGGAGTGCATTAATAATAATAACAATAATGTGGACTTATATGGTGCATGTATCCACCAAACTGGTGCTCAAGGCGCATTACATTATTACCCTTGCTCATCAGGCTCATAAATCATTCCTGAAACCATCTCAGCTCCCTGGGGAGTATACAGCTCAATTGTTGCCATTTCAGCGCATATGGGCTAATCAAACACATTAACCAACTCTGCCCTCACAGGTACCCATTTACCCCTGGGTGGAGAGAAACAATTATGGTAAAGTGTCTTGCTCAAGGACACAAGTACCCCGGTCGCGGTTGGGATTCGAACCCACATTCTGACGACTCAGCCATCAGAACACAAATCCGATGCACTAAACCGCTCGACCATGGCACTCCATTGTGAATACATTGCATATTGATATTCCAGCAGTATCGAACCATTTATCACAATTCCCCCTACAAAAGGAAACAGTACAGCACAAACCTAATAGCTTGCGTATTATAAACATTACCTTCGCTGTATGTCAGCAGAGTGATGCTGTAATGATTCATGATCATCTTCTAAGTCTCTCAGCTTTCGGGTCAGATCTTCACCTTTGACCCTCGCCTGCTGGAGGTCACCATCCTTCTGACTACATAGTCTCTGCAAAGCAGATATCTCATCAGACAGGGCTCGGCCACGCTGGCTTTCCACGGATAACCTACAAGTACCCCCAAGAAAAAGCATATAAGAATTATCACCTGATGCAAGAATTTCATAAATCTAAGAATTACATGTGTGGTGTTCTAGTAATTATGCTCAACTTTACTTTTTCAAAAGATTTTCTTTTCAATTGTTTTCAGTCACACTGGACAAAGACAGGCCTGCCAGTGCCTAATCTACCAAATATGCGGTACACATGTTACAGTTTGCCTACTGTTTTGGCTTCATCTCTTTATACTTCGGAAGTAATTTTTCTTCAAAGTCGTGAGGATTTTATGAGGAAGTTGAAAATGTGTTGCAGGAGATTAAAAATATAGGTTTTTATAAGTTAATGTAGGTTTTTTGGGGGAAATAAAGGTTCCTATTTTGAAATATAGGTTTTTATAGGTTTTATAGGTTTCGCTGGGAGGTATTCAAATTCATTCTGCATCATCATTCAAAGGGTGGCTGATCAATGAACAAGTGCACAAGGAAGATGACTCAGCTAATATTTTATTAAGCAAAAATTAAACTGATAACCAGTATGACAATTTGGCTGGTAACCAACTTTACCTGCTTAGCAATTAAGTGTTTTTTCCTTTCTGCTAAGTAGGTATATGAAATTGATTTATTTAAACTGACCTGTCTTGGAGGTCGTTTGCTAGTTGTTTGTTCCTATGAGCCTGCACTTCAGCCTGATTCCTTCCACCCATCTCGTCTTCCACCTTCCTTCGTTCATTCTCAAGTTCCTTCTCATACATGCTCTTGATGGCAGTAACCTCATCTTCTAAGACACGCATCGCATTCAGGAGAGACGAGGAGTCAATCTACAAAATGACAGAAGAATATTCATATCTATAATTTTATACAGCGTAATTTATTCTTGTTATTTTGGGTGAAATAATTTTGTTAACAGATGATATAACGAAAATTGTGTTTCATTTCAGAAAGCTCATAGTCTATAAAAACTCTGTTTTCTGATGTTCATTGTACTACCCCGTTAACCCTAACTCCAACCCCTAGGTATTCTGGCTAGGAACCTCCCTGAATCCTCTAAAATCCATCAGTGCACTTTTGGAAACATGTCCTTATCTTCAAAATGCACCATGCATTTTCGTTGATCTTTCATATTCAGCACTTATGGCCTGTACTTCTTGTCAGGTAGTAATTTTGTCCCATTTGAAAAGGTGAAAGTACCAGTTTCCAACAGTGCTGAATTTTTCCCAAAAAGTGCCCCTTGGAGGATTTTGCAGGATTTGGAGTGGTTAGGGTTAACAAAGGGGAAGGGTTATCTGAGTTTGGTAACATTTCAAGTCCTTTTTTAATATATATTTTCTTTTAATTTGAACATTTTCCATTTGTCATAATCTGCCAGCTGTATATAGACACCATTGATCAAGGAGGGGAGTAAGTGGATCATAGTATCTCATCATTTGACAAAGCATCTCCATTTCAAAACCATTTATTTGTTTCTAGATAAAGGCCATCAATAGACCAGATCAAAACTGCATCTTTTGTGGAAGAAGCTTGTAAAATCTTTAAAAAGTTCTTAGGAAGTCCTACTGTGTAGTCACCAGCTCTCATCCAAGCCAGATATATTTGGGTTGCTCTCTAAATCCTAATCATCAAACAATTTAAGCTGGTGGCAGTATGTGATTAAGTCACCGCATGGCTGACCTTTTTGTTAGGATTTAACAAATTAACAAAGGGATGCATTCCAGGCTATTAGAAGTCTTACAGGGCTTCAAATTCACCAAAGCTGCCAAGCTTAAGAAGGGTTTTCCCCTGTGTAAAATCTTAGTGACCTTAGGCCAGATTGTACTCCTACCTAAGTAGGTGCCAGTCAGTGGTAGAGTCCATTCTCTATGTTGACCCTTGACATTTTATTTTCTTGATTTTTCCCCCATTTCATAAAGTACTACCAAATACAAACACCATATCAAAAAAAGCATGTTTATTTATTTATTTAACAGAAATTTCTAGCAAATAAGTGACACAGAAGTTGCTGACATTAGTATGACCGGGCATTTTGCTATGAATTACAAGCAAACTCATTCGCTGTTAACATGGTGAGGCATAGTCACAACTGGTAGTCAAATGGAGATAAGTCAATCTGTCAAAGAAAAGCCTACATTCCTCACTCTGTATACTTACATTATTAGCTTCCTCGCGCATCTTGCGAACCTTAGCGATGTAGTTCTGCACTCGGCCATTAAGATGCTGGAGCTCTGCTTTCTCCTGCTGCCGTGTCATCGGCGCTGGAGGAAATACAAGGCCACTCATCTTAAAAATCTGAAGAAAATAAATTTAAGAAGAAAGGTTATCACCTTTAAACATGTTGTAATACGACTTTATGTAAAACTTGTAGCTTTGCATGGTGAAGAGGATAAGTAAGACTAATTGCGGTGACACCATGTGAAATTTTCAATTGAGTAGTAATTAGTTCTGAAAAGAACTGGAGGTACAACTCGACGTTTCGATCAGTATGGAAAAACAAAAACAAACAAAAAACAACAAGGCAGGACTCAGAGGATATAACAAAAAAAATTAATAGAGAAAGTATATAAGTTTATAACTCTATTGAGGAAAAATAATTTATACATTTGTTAACATAACACTGTCATAGGCAGAAAACAGCATCTGTCTTCGACATTCAGGTAAAACCTTTTTAAAATTTAGTCTTGAGAAATAGCTAAACTAGTATTATAAATGTTAAAATACGTAAAGGGTCAATTTTGTTGTTCCTTTCTCCATGCATGGCTTGATGGTTGCAGTCACCTTGTCGGTAATGTTGATTGCACATTAAAAGACTAAAGGATCCGTTAGGGGAAAACAGTATTAATGTTTGTTAGTAAAACCATGGAGGAAGGAAAACAGACTTCCTCCATGGTAAAACCATTGATCATGGAGTAAACATGCTAAAGTAACGTTAAACATCGCCGGTAAACATGGTAAACCGATCGAACATATCGAAAGTCAATCTCGAGTTTTATCTGCACTCTCCGTTCCTTCTCCAAGCCAGAGCCAGACAAGATTCACCGATTTTACTTATACTTCAAGTTACACCTGAGATTATTCTTAAATCTGGTATTTACATGACGACTAAACTAAAGGATCCCAACTTAATTAATCAAAAATACCTGTTGAGTATACACCTGTTGATATGGCGGCAGAGCTTTTGTGTAAGTTGTAACTATGGTACTCAGCTGACCTTTGATCCACGCGGTTAATGAGTGATTGACCCCGTCTGCTACTGTATTGGTCAGTTCCACTTATCAGAGGGGTAAAATAATTCAATATAAAAAAATACAAATGTCATCAAATTTCTTATTCTGAGAGATGTTTTACCTATGTTAATTAATAAATGTAATAATTTAACATTAAAATAATAGTTCAATATTCATAAACTATATATGTATTAAACTAATTGGAGAATATTTATTAAATAAAATGTTTGTTTCCCTATTATTAATTTTGGAATCAACTACAACGAATCTGACAAACATTTACGGCTGTTTTATGATTCATATTTGTATGAATACAAATTTTCAAAGCTCACTTAGGAAATAATTTTTATACAATTATCAACAACATCAATAACTTTTGAAGAAAAAAAAAGGTTTCCCTTATTTAGGCATTTTAATAGTTCAATTATTTTCTTTTCCCATAAGTTTTATATTAAACCATTGAGGAAGGAACACGGCGGAAGGATTAAATAGTCATGTATCATATCGCGCGTAACACATAAAGCGCAAAGTAATTGGACTACGCATGCGCTTTACATTGATGGTAAAAACCGGGTGCCAGCGATAACAATGTTATAATACTTAATAGTGCTCACAAATCACTGGTGTTCGGTGTGACCTAGCTTATTACGCATACAATTAGTTTCGTGCGTTCATACGTACGTACATGTATGATATTTTGCACTTCATCCTTGACGACAAAAAAAAAAAAGTAAGGGAAATTTTGTGTATTTCTGTAGTTGTTTTTATGCATTTTTGTTCTGATAATATGTAACATTATACACTGAGAGCATTTTTTGAAGACCTAGTTTGGTTTAATTTACATAAAGTTGAGGTCACTTAGGTTGATTGCGTGGCGGTCGATTTGCTCTGTGTTGTTGGTCGAGTTGTCACAAAGATACAATTATATACAATCTAGGCCTATTTGTATAAAGGTCGAGTTGCCTCATTTGACCGATTTTCGAAGGTCGAGTTGTTAATGTTACAAGAGTAAAATTTCTTCTTGATAATAAGCAAAAATGACAAACCACCTGAGGCTGACCTCCAATGCATTAGCCCCATTCTAACGTAAGGGCCAATACACTGGACTCCCTCCGTATCCTTGGCCCTAGCCCCACATGTACCAAAATGGAGCGATTTTTCAACTTTTGATCTGCTAATTAGTAGTACTACTAGTACTAGTACTACTAGTAGGGACTGCAATTGTGCAAACGAACTAACGCGCTTCGCCACTGCGCATGCCGCTGCCGAAAAAAACGTGTGTACAAAAAATGGTACACCGCGGGTCGCATGGCTTCCGTTCGGCTAGCGCATAGCGCTGTGGGATAGAATCACGTTTTGTTTACCGATAATTTACAGATAATTTCTGAGGATAGCCTACTGCCAAAAGAATGACGAAAATCAACAAATTTTTCGCCAAATTCTAAGGAAATTGAAGGGTAAGTAATTTTCAATGTCAAATTTGAAGTAGGCCTAGTATAAAGGGGCTTTAAATAGGGTTTTCAGGTGAAAAATTATTCCTGAACCAATATGCTCAATATTTATATCAAATTGAAGGTCTTGATGAAAGAAATACAATGGGTTTTAAATCAAGAAAATCGGACGAGTAGTTTTTGAGGAATCCTGTTTTATTTAATCAAGTATACAGCATTCAATGAAGCCCGACTGTCCATACATTGTGTACATCCCTAATGGCAACAAAACCGTTGAATCAGCCTACACACACCGTGATACACACGTACAGCGTTCGTGCTCGTTTCCCCCATGAGAGCTTTTGAAAGGGTGTAAAAAATACACTCTCCGCTCAAAACTAAACACAATTACGGCTCAAAACTTTCACATATGATAGAAAAGAGGTGTAAAATTTATTCAGACACTGCTCTTACCTTTCAACTTGAAGATTTCACCTCGAAAAAACGGTGTTTACTTTTTATCTCTTCGTAACCTCGGTTGTAGAGTAGTTATGGAGATCGAGCAAGCATTGGTATGTAAAGAAGCCCTTTGACTCAATAGGGAAACCTGTTTTCATGTCAATCACAATGTACTCGGGCGCGGAGACAACTCCGAAGTGGATGCCCTCAGCAGAGCACGGCAAATTTTACGTGCCGAATGCGCCCGATCTCGGAACACTTCTCGAAAGGCTGGGCAGGACGAGAGTGGTTCATTCATAAAAACCTAGGCTTTCGCACGTACTTCCGATTGTTATTTTATGTACATTGTTGTATAGCTGAAACTATAAGCTTTCCAATGAGCTATTAGTTCGACAGGTAAAAGTAGTAAAATGTTTGATTTAAAATTTTGATGTTTTTTGTTGCGGGCGATGCGCTGTGCGTGTGGAGGGCTTCGGTCAAGCACGTACGAACTGAAAACCCTACTTTAAATTTCAAATAGAAGGGCAGAAATGGAAGATTGACGTCGAAATAGGGTAGAAACGATGTTTTATAACCGGGGGAGACTAGCACAAATGAGCGTAGAGAGGGAAAATATATTTCCATCAAATTCAGAGGGAGTAAGTTTAACTAATATAATTGGTAATAGTGTGTTTGTTGCTAGCCGCTGTTCTCTTTGTTTAACTTACCCTTACTCGACCAGTGATAATTTAAAAAAACATTTTAATAAAATATTTTGATGTTTTTTTATACAAAATACATTTGAAATACACAAAATTCAAGGAACTACATTTCAGAAAAGTATAGTTGAAGAATATTCATGCATTTGCAAACAATTTTTCTCCAATTTTGTTTATGAACATCAGGGAAAGTTCAAGGGTATGTTTTAGGTTTTTTATTTCCTAAAAATTATTATTATTATTTTTTTTAAATAAAACAATATTTCTAATGAATAAATTGTTTTTACTTAATATTTTTATTATTTCAAAACATTTTCTTTAGGAATCCTCAACCAAACAGGATGGGTGTTTCCCTTGAAGTGTGGAGGCAATAAATAGGATGTCATCAATCAGAAGAGGCAGTGTTCAAGAAAGCTGGCATTCATCTTAGTCTGGGCATTCGTACGTACTTGGCCGTTTTCATCTCTTTGCGCTCTGCTGCTCTTCAGACAACTATGTGATATCACCGTATCTGGTGATGTTGAGTTGAACCTCGGACCTTCAACTGTTGGCACACCGCACTACCCCACCACTTTCTGACGATATTCTTAAATCCTTGAAGAATGGAACTTGCACTGAAGTGAATCTTCATCATGATACATGTATAACGAACATACTTAAAATGATTTATCATTTTTATAAAAGAACTTCTCCAATGGAAGAAAACCTTTCACAGCTAGATTTAAAGTCAGATTATTTCCTTTATTGCAATCAAATACGAGTACACATTTTACCAAGCAAGTACAATGTATAGGGGCCGGAGAGAAATTCATTTAATATCAGTCATCAGTGTAAAATATGTCAATAACATTTTGAATAAATAATAGTTTGAGTGGAATGGATAGTTGTAACACACATTTATTGAAAATTTAATTAGATAGCTATAATTCAAAAAAAAAATAAGTTGATAGCTTACCCAGTTTTTGTGATACAGCCACTCCATTTTGTTTACTGCTTTGTTTACGTTGCGAAAATTGAGTAAACAAATTAAATGAGCCATTGTTGAAAAACAGATTGAAAATACTTGTTTTACTTGGACTGTGTGCTTTATTTATATGTAAGGGACCCAAAACCACCATGATTCCCTTCACATTATCCAATTTTGACCAATTAAGGGATGATTGTTGTTTACTATTGTTTCCATGGCAACGGTTGTTTACATCATTAACAAATAAATTTAAATTTTATATACACTGTAAACTGTTTTGGACAACATTCAGGTACACCTTCACAAAGTTTCAGGGCCGTGGAAACTATAGTATTTACAATATGGCAGTTTCCTTTTGTTTACCAACTTGTTTACAATGGTAAACAGTACCAAAATGACACCTCTTGAACCGAAAGCTCCATAGGGAAATTGAACCAAAATTTCCTGAAAACAAAAACAGTAAAAAGGGAATAACTTGATAACCGTAAGTCCGATTTTAATGATTCAAAAAGAATTTCAATTAGAACTATATTTTCTATCATAATATATCAAAAGATTCAGCATAAAAGGACATTTCAGAAATGGTTTGCGGTCCCTATAATTAGGCTCATTATGATCTCAAATTTTGTTAGTTCATGATTTAGGTTACGTTAAGCTTGTCCAAGCACTGAAACAGACACTTTTGGCATAGTTAACTAAGTTACGTTATTGTGAGATCGGTAATTTTGGTGAAAACTAAGTTAGGCCTATTATTATTTTTTTTATTTAAAAAATGTTTCAAAAATTTCATGAAAGTGAGATATCCCAGAATAATGGATTTTATGCCAAAAGTGTCTGCTTGGTCTTGGGCAAGGTTACCTAATCACTAAGATTTAGGTTGTAATAATTCTATCAAAAGTTGAAGAAAAAAAAAAGAGAAAAATCGGTCCATTTTTGTACATGTGGTCTAGGGTCAAGGATACGGAGGGAGTCCAGTGCACTGGCCCTAGAATGGGGCTACCGATGCATTATCAATATCAACCGTGAATAATCATGTTTATTAAAAAAATAAGATACAAACGTCAAAGTCAACATTAAAGTAAACCAGGTAAAATTAACATTAACGTTAGTGTTAATGCGTGATTCAGTACAATAATGAAAACCACTTCTAAAACTAGTAAGTCATTTAAAATTTCAAGTTTTGTCTATTTTCCATTATTTACAGATATTGCAAAAAAATATGACAAACAAGTAACTGTGATAGAATCTTTTAAAATATACACTTTAACGGTAATATGCGCAATGTTTTTGATGGGCCAAAATTGTTTATTTCAACACTCATTGCCGTCTGCGACCCAGTGCATGAAGTTCACACACCCTCCAGACGCGTGCATGAAGTTCACACACCCTCCAGACGCGTGCATGAAGTTCACACACCCTCCAGACGCGTGCATGAAGTTCACACACCCTCCAGACGCGTGCATGAAGTTCACACACCCTCCAGACGCGTGCATGAAGTTCACACACCCTCCAGACGCGTGCATGAAGTTCACACACCCTCCAGACGCGTGCATGAAGTTCACACACCCTCCAGACGCGTGCATGAAGTTCACACACCCTCCAGACGCGTGCATGAAGTTCACACACCCTCCAGACGCGTGCATGAAGTTCACACACCCTCCAGACGCGTGCATGAAGTTCACACACCCTCCAGACGCGTGCATGAAGTTCACACACCCTCCAGACGCGTGCATGAAGTTCACACACCCTCCAGACGCGTGCATGAAGTTCACACACCCTCCAGACGCGTGCATGAAGTTCACACACCCTCCAGACGCGTGCATGAAGTTCACACACCCTCCAGACGCGTGCATGAAGTTCACACACCCTCCAGACGCGTGCATGAAGTTCACACACCCTCCAGATGCGTGCATGAAGTTCACACACCTCCAGACGCCGCGTGCATGAAGTTCACACACCCTCCAGACGCGTGCATGAAGTTCACACACCCTCCAGACGCGTGCATGAAGTTCACACACCCTCCAGACGCGTGCATGAAGTTCACACACCCTCCAGACGCGTGCATGAAGTTCACACACCCTCCAGACGCGTGCATGAAGTTCACACACCCTCCAGACGCGTGCATGAAGTTCACACACCCTCCAGACGCGTGCATGAAGTTCACACACCCTCCAGACGCGTGCATGAAGTTCGAGCACAGGGTCGCAGACGGCAACGAGTGTTCAAAATAAACAATTTTGCCCCGTCAAAAACATGGCGTATATTACCGTGACAGGGTTTATTAACCCTAATCACCCCATATCCTCCAAAATCCTCCATAGGGCACTGTCGTGGCCGAGCGGTCTAGCTTACCGGATTCAAGTTCTGGTGTTAGCAACATAATGTGGGTTCGAATCACGGCCGTGACACTTGTGTCCTTGAGCAAGACACTTAATCATAATTGCTTCTCTCCACCCAGGGGTTAAATGGGTACCTGTGAAGGCAGAGTTGGTTTGCTCTATATGCGCTAGAAATGGCAGCAATTGAGCTGTATACTCCCCAGGGAGCTGAGATGGTTTCAGGAATGATTTATGAGCCTTATGAGCCTGATGAGCAGGGATAATAATATAATGCGCCTTGAGCACCACTTAGTTGGTGGATACGTGCGCTATATAAATCCACACATTATTATTATTATTATTTCTTGGAAAAATTCAGCACTGTTGGAAACGGGTACATTTACCTCTTCAAATGGGGCAAAATTACTACCTGGCAAGAAGTACAGGCCATAAGTGCCGAATAGGAAAGATCAACGAAAAGATACAGGCATGTTTCCAGTTCACTGGAGGATTTTGGAGGATTCAGGAATGTTCCTAGCCAGAATAACTAGGGGGTTAGGGTTAATAAATAATGTACTATCTGGGCAAAAAATGATCAATTAAATATCACTCAAATTTGAAACATCTACATGTATCAACTCTGTATCAAAGTTAAGGAATTGTTTATTTTGGAGGAAAACAATGTGATTTACCTCTTACCAATCATCCTTGTTTCATATATCTTTCCATTTGTTTCATGTATTTCTCATTTTAAATTTAGTTGATAGCAGAAACTTCAAAGCATCACTATGTCGCATTGGCGAGATCAAGGACCGCTGGACTGTAAACTGTATGTCGGAGACCTTGGGTCAGGTGCAGCTAAGCATGAACTGGAGAGGGCGTTTGAGACCTATGGACCCATTGTCAATGTCTGGGTTGCGCGGAATCCAGCAGGGTTTGCCTTTGTTGAATTCCAAGATCCACGAGATGCTGAAGATGCTGCTAGAGGGCTTGACGGAAGGTATAACTTTGATTTGATTGGATTGGATATCGATTCGATTCGCCAGTTAACTCTAGCCACCTGTTGCATTACATACATATAAATGTTTCTACCTCAACGGATTGTTAGGCAAACTTCATTTAAAACATTCATTATGAATACCTCTTGTCTGCAGATTTTAATAAATTACTGACAAATTTTACAAATATTTGTACAATCTTTGTAGGAGAGGTTTGAAACAGTCATGTTTTGAATTGATAATTTGTTATTCCTTTTTTCAATAGAAAATACCATCAATAGAAAATACTGTTGGACAGGTTCTGTTGAATTGATAACTGAAGACATCCTCACCAACTATAAATCCCTGATTATGATCAAGCTTGTCACATTTGTTTTGGTCTGTTTACAGGAAAATATGTGGACGGCGGGTAAGAGTTGAGATGGCCAGTGGTAAGAAGAGAAGTTCTCGTGGGGGATATGGAGGAGGGCCACCCAGGTCACGTTATGGAGGAGGAGGAAGGTAAAATATATCAAGTAAAATGTTTGAAAGTTGAAAAGAAAAGAAATAGGTGTTCCCATAAGGGCTGGTTCATAAAGTTTAAGACTTGCGAATGGAAATAATACAAAACAAAAGGGGACGTCAAGTGCAGATATTCACAGCAAGTGATTTGCAGTAAGTTAAACACATTCACTTTGCACAAATCATTTACCAGGAAGAATAGATATACATGTACAAAATTAATTTGCATTTGCTTGGAGTATAAACCTACATTCAGCATTTGTATTTATTCCTTTACTACTGATTTTTATAATTGAAAAAAATGGACTTTTAAAAGGTGGCCGAAATAAATTATGGAATAACTAAAAATGAATTTCTCTTTTATGTAATTAAAAGCATATTACCTTAATGTAATAATTTTATTTTACTAAATATTTATTGATAGGGTTCTTCCAGGGGTTTCAGTGGTAATGGGACCTTTTGAAAAAAATGGATTCATACATTTTTTTTTTTTAAAGATTAAAATTTTGTTATGTACTAACACTTTATTTCCTTAGTAAAAATAGAATACATTCTTGTGTCTTCCAATTCATAAATATGGAATTTGATTTCATCTGCTGACCCCCAACAGGATAATGTCTTTGACACTCAACCAATCATCTCCCATTCTCACCGCCATGTGACCATTCTTGTCCAATCAGCATCTGGTCAACTTTGACCCTGGCCTAAACCCATCATCAACAACCAACCAACCAACCAACCAACCAACCAACCAACCAACGGTCAGTGTTCCACCCAGCATGCATTGCAGCTGGTAACGTTAACACCCAATTCTGCAGCTATCAACAGAGGGCACTCTGTGGTGCCAATTACATTTGGGGCAAGTCCAATCGGCCGCTTTTTTGCAACGTTTACGGACATCCAAACATCCACCCATCCTCCACGCTGCAGAAATTGAAGAAAATCAACTCAGAAAATCAGTCAATATAACAGCGGAATTTCGACGCAGCAATCTTTCACTACGTTGTCTTCACATCTTTGAATTTCCACGCTCACAATTGCTGGTGGTGGTTAGTGCTTTTGTTAATAAGTGTTGAATTTGAGGTTGTCCGTTCCCAAAGCAGGTTTGTCTTATATAAAACTAACGCATTATTTTCAATACGTACACCGTTCCATATTGGCCAAATCAATACTCAAACTCGATTCTTGCTTTGTTTTATTAAAGCCATTATACACTATTGGTATTCTCAAAAAAACAACTGATCACATTTTACTTAGAACTTACTTGCTTTAACCCTAACCCCGTAGGTATTCTGGCTAGGAACCATCCCGAATCCTCCAAAATCCATCAGTGCACTTTTGTCCATCAGTGCACTTTTGTCCATCAGTGCACTTTTGTCCATCAGTGCCCTTTTGTCCATCAGTGCCCTTTTGTCCATCAGTGCCCTTATTTTCAAAATTCACCATGCATTTTCATTGATCTTTCATATTCAGCACTTATGGCCTGTACTTCTTGTCGGGTAGTAAGTTTGGTAAAACTTGTAGCTTTGCATGGTGAGGATGATAAGTAAGACTAATTGCGGTGACACCATGTGGAATCTCAATTGAGTAGTAATTAGTTCTGATAAAGAACTGGAGGTAAGTTTGCCCCATTTGAAGAGGTGAAAGTACCAGTTTCCAACAGTGTTGAAATTTTCCCAAAAAGAAGGATTTTGGAGGATTTGAGGTGGTTAGAGATAAGGTTGATAATGGTTTAAAACATCTCTAGAAGCTTTCTGTGTGAGGAGCTATCATTTTAGTAACATTAGTCAGTTTCTCAAATTAATGTTTGACTTTAGAAGATGAAAAGTTACAATGCTTGTTTACAGCACTAAAGAAAATAAATAAATATCAATGCATGCAAAACGTGTGTGCATATTCACTATTTAATCGTTTACAACACAATGGAATAAACTAAGTTTATTTATGTCATATATCTTGATTCTTACAAGGTACTTGTTTATTTACAAACATTTTACCAATAGTGCTTACTGGTTTTAAGTCTAGACCCTTTATTCACATTGTCTAATGTGAGGGTGCCAGTACAATGGATCACATGTCAACAAAGGCCTTGGCAGGGCTCTAAATAAACACCAGTACACTTGACCGAGGCCAATTGTCTAAGGCCAGTGGTCTGGTAGAAGTGAAGGTATTTTACCCAACTGCAGACCCTTCATTCACATTGTCTGATGTGAGGGTGCCAGTACAATCTGATCATATCTTAACAAACTTATGAAGAGATTGTCCATGTAGTAAAAGTTTTGTATCACTACGTTAAGTTCTGAGATCTGGTTGGTTTAAATTTGGTTTAAATTGGAACCCTGCTAAGGAATTATTGGTCATTGACCAGTCCACTGGGTGATTGATTGGTCGGAACAATGTACACTAGTATGTAGCAAACCATTGTGTGATTAGAGTAGGCGTGACCTTTCTGTCAGTGATAAACTGACATAACAGTATTTCTCACAGAATAAGTTAACATTTTATGATTTAAACCAGGACCTTTAAGCTCTGTAAAAAAACACACTAAGCATACAACAAAAGATCACGGGGAATTCTTCAATAGTAGATATTTTATCTGAGAGCAAAACTATGTCCGACATTAAATAGACAACAAACACAAAATGACATGCTAGGGACAAGGGCCAAAGTCATGGTACAGCCAAGCCTTTGAGAAGCCCAGCCAGGCCCAGGCTTTTCCCCTTGCCTACTGGCCTATATAATGAGCGCTGCTTGCCTGGGCTAGGCCCTCCAGAAGCCCAGGTTATGTTGATTGGCAGGTACTGTATTGTTACAGGATTAGGACTCACGAAAGGCAATTAGGAGGCCAGGTAGCCCAGGCCTGGCCTGGCTTCTCAAAGGCTTGGCTGTACCATGACTTTGGCCCTTCTCCCTTACATAACATCTAGTGAAAACTATTACAAGTTACAATACAAGAAAATAAGGGTCACTTACATTAACATACATGTATTAATTTAGTACATTTAAGAGACCCTTCACCTATACAAGTAATATCTCCTCAAACAGGATCCCATAGGTGAACTCACAGGGAACCTAAAACATGTATAACAACTTGCAATGTGAAAAGCATCAGTGTATTTCAGATAAGCTTGGGCGATATTGATGTTTTTTCATCCACGATATATCGGCAAATATATCGCGATTTTCGATAGTATTGCGATTATTTTTTCATTCATACATGATTGCTTTAGAGCCGACAACCACAGGTATGTACCCCTCTACAAGCGTCACAATAAATCGCAAATTCGTTTGCATATCATGTATGTACTTCTGAAGTTGTTCACTTTTGTTTGTCACTTCTGAAAGCTGAAAAGACTGTCCTAATTTTGTTTCCATGGAATTTCTGACTCACAATGGTGATTCTTTTTTAATCGCGATGTATTTTTTTAATCGCGATATATTTTTTTAATCGCGATTTGCCGATATCTCGATAACTTCAAAAGGTTCTCGATATCATAATTGAATAAAAAAGATATCACGATATTCAATATTATCGTCTTATCACCCAAGCTTAATTACAGACATGAGTCTTATATAGATTTTTATATTATGAATACAAGATGACAGTCACAGTAAAATATCCCTGTAGTACTCATATGCTTTTATTCGCACCGTGCATGACCTGTAGAGGGCCAAATTGTTGGATCACTGTTGGTCGATAGGGCAGCCTCATGCTTTGCATATGGCAGATTTTGCAGTAGATGTGTGTATGCACGGAACAAAGTGTTCACACAATGCTCACTTTACACCCAAGTGCCCATCATCTACACACGGGGTTAAATTTCACCACTAGAGGGCGATAATTTGACAATCTCTGTTCCATTTTTTTTTTTTTTTAACCTAAGATTTTTCTGTATAATATAACATTCCCAGACATAATAAACATGAATTCTAATTTAGTCCTCTTTATGCTCCACTAACATCCTAAATCCTTACATAGAATTCATCCTTTAATAAATTAAAGTGAAGTGTGGGCATCTGGGGCTTTTCAGGGTCATAAATAATTGTGATTGTTATTCATTGTCATAGATATGGATCTCCACCAAGATATTCTCGTCGGTACAGCAGATCGAGAAGTCACAGTCGGGACAGGAGGCGGTAAGTCACCCTTTGGAATTCCTAAATATAAGACAGTTTTAAGGCAAGTATTCTGACATGGAAATCTAATTATGGTGGATTGGTAGATTGGGGTGTAAAAATCTTTGTATTTTATGTCAAATATTTGTTCAGTTGGAGAAAACAGTTATTTTTGTTTATCTTCATGGTTTAATGAAGTTTGTTTTTAATTTTCGTTTTTTCCCGCAATTCTCTTTCAGCCGTCGATCTCATCGGTCACGCTCAAGATCACGTGACTACTCGCATAGATCAAGGTCAAGGTCAAGAGACCGATACCATGGGTCAAAGTCAGCAGAGCGCAGGTCAAGGTCAATGGAGCACAGGTCGCGATCTAGGTCGCGATCTAGGTCACGATCTAGATCTAGTGCACATGACCATCAATCAAGATCTGAGCGAATGTCACGGAGTGGCTCCAGAGGAAGAAGAGAAAGGTAAAATATTTTGTATTAAATCAAAGAGCAGTATTTTAACCCTCCCATGACTGCAAGGGTCAAAATCAGTCAAAATGTTGATATACTTGCCAAGGTATATCTAGTGCACTTAAAAGTCAAACACTGTCAAACCTTACGTGTAGTAAGTACATTTACAGGTCAAAATGAGTCGACTGTTTTTGACTGGTAAAAGCATTGTCTGCTATTGTTCAGGGTGGTCAAAATGACAGTAAAAACCAGTCAAAAATGCCCCTGTGTGCACATTTGGGTCAACAGTCAAAACAGGCAGTTGACTGATTTTTGACTGTAGCTACTTGCCACTAAAGTGCAGCTATAGTAGGAGGATTAAATGGAACATTTGTAAACTAAAAAACAAACAGATATACATACATGTACGGAGACCACAAACTGGAGACTTTTCTTTTTGTCGTAATTCACTTGTTCATTGCCTTTAACATTCTGTGTAATATTATCTTAACGGTCTACCAGCCCCAGGCGTGCCTCACGGTCTCCAAGCCCCAGGCGTGCATCATCACGGTCTCTGAGCCCCAGGCATACCAAATCTGAATCTCCAGAACACAGAAGGGACGAGAGGGAACAGTCTCCTTGTCATTCACAGCAAGACAACGAAAATAAAGGGCAACACTCATCAGAAGGTTCCCCGGTGAAATACGGAGCGGATGATGAAAACAAGGGGAAGGAAGAGAATGGGGATGAGGTTGAAATGGATAGCCCCCCTGAGGAGTGTGAATCAGAGGGAGATCTTGAACAGACGGTAGATTAAAACTCTGCTATATACCTTTATTATGTAGTAACCATCTTGTTTTCTTCTATATACATCCATGTAACCAAATAGAGGCTGGAATGAAAAATAGTATGGCCCCTTTTTGTATAATCTGACCAGGATAGCTCCAGATAGAGGACTATAAGAAAACACTACTGTAATGATACTATAGGTATAATACACTACACATTGATTTTCAGTGTATGTACATATACATGTAATGTTACTGCAGTGTATACAACAGGAATGCAACTTTTCAGCTGATCAGCTGATTTCCTCTTTTTTCTTTAATAATAGTGCTATAGAAAACTGAAAAACACTGTACAAAGTTTTGTGTGCTCGGCCATTTTCTCCTTTTCTGCAATTACAAAGTTGCATGTCTGATACATAACTAATGCATCCCTTTAGTTAAGGTGGTTTGTTTGCCATGATGATTCCAATACAAATATCTTAGCCCTCCCCAACCCCCCCCCAAAAAAAAAAAATTTAAAAAAAGTTTAAAAACCTAACCCAAATTTTCAATGTCTGAAAGTCACTAATTTTAAATTTGTGTATTTAATTTTTTAAAGAAATAATTTCTAAAGCAATAATTCACCATAAAACCAAAAAAGTTGTAATCAGTTTATTTAATTGATTCATCAACCTCCCCCCCCCCCACGTCTATTTTTTCTTGTTTTGGTAAGATATGGTCAGGATGTTGATACAAAGGGCATGCATTTGAAGTTACATGAAGAGGGATCATTATTTGTAAATTCATCTCCTTCTCCGTAGCTCAAGAAATGATGAAAGTAATGTTTAAGACATTTAGTAATGGGGTAGATTGCACACTAAACTGAAGTGGCATGTCTGGTACAAATATTTTAAAAAATACTTTAACCCTAACCTTCCCAAATCCTCCAAAATCCTCTTTGCCAAAGTGAAGGATTTTGAAGGATTGAGGTTACATGCTACATGCTCTTTGCTTAAGTGAAGGATTTTGGAGGATTGAGGTTATTAGGCATACTTGCCTTTCCATGGTACATGTATGTTTGTAGTGATTGCAAGGTCAGTGCTTGGGTCAGTGGACACTGTTTATTGCTCCATGCATGCAGGGAGGGTCCCTGGCCATGTACATGTATCACAGATTAGAAACACATGTGTACATACATGTCATGTGCTTGCTTTACTACTGAAGGATTCAGATTATGTATAAGCAAATGGCCTAGGGAGTTAGGGTTAATGTAAATGTGTATAATTGATATCTGAAATAATTGTCGATTCTCACAACAGGGGAGATTGCCTCGCTTTACCAAACCCTTGCAAAAATTTAACCAACATCCACAAATGATTACAATAATTGCTACCCAGATATTGGCACTAGCAATTGATTTGAAATTGCGAGAATTGCATGTTCTATAGCCCAGGCGGTTATATTTTATTTTCTGCAGATTAGAATTTCCATTATACCTTCTGTAAGATGTTTTATAATTTTATAGTTTGATTCTACCAGAATTCAGATTTTAACTTGTTTTTCTAATTAACAAAAACAAATAATAAATTATGAATATACATTGTATATACATGCAATAATTCACAGCTGCTTTGTTAAAGGAAAGTTAAGTCCAAAATTAATTTTAACATACAAATGCATATGGAAGAAAGTACAATGGTTTGCAGGGAAAATAGTCGCGCTCTTGCGGCAAATATTATAATTAACAGCCATTAGCATGTTACTATCTAACCAAGTCAAGTCATTACATCAAAAACTTGACTCAAATCAAGTCACATTGCCGTGCTTGAGTCGATGTTTATTATTTTACGGATTGCATTGTCTAAATTGATACATTTTAAATCACGGATTTAATATGTTGTTACCTAATTATTGTCATGTGCTTACACACAATCAATGAAATGTCTTAATTAGTCATTCTGCTTCATTCCAAGATGTTGCTATCTTCTTAGTACAAAAGACAATACAATCTGAGATATAAAGGCTGTGTTGTTTTGTTGTACTACAACAAAAAGTATAGATTGTACTACAGTATTTTTGTGGAACGGTAATACATTTAATTTTTAATTTCTATTTCTTGAATAAGACAAATAATAAAACATTACTTTGTTCATACAAAGAAGATGAGTTGTTATTCGTGAATTATTGTGGAGTCGGAAGAAGACGAGTTGTTATTCGTGAATTATTGTGGAGTCGGAAGATGAGTTGTTATTCGTGAATTATTGTGGAGTCGGAAGAAGACGATTTGTTATTCGTGAATTATTGTGGAGTCGGAAGATGAGTTGTTATTCGTGAATTATTGTGGAGTCGGTGTAGAGTCTTAGCTACCTCGTCCCCGCCCAGGGAAAATGACTTCCGCAACGTTGATTGGTTGCAAAAATTAATACACAAAGAACAGTTTGAAATTGATAAAGTTTGTTTTATTCTTCACATAACTAATGATGTCGTGGATTTAATTTAACACATGAAATGTTTGGATGTGTGATTTTTATATAAGTAATAGTTCCAGTCTCCCTTGGAAGCACACACTATTAGTAACGGTAACAGACCATCACCTAATTTGCATATTCAAGATTTTGGGATATTGAAGTCATCCAGTTCATGGCTGAATGAGCAGCGGGTACGATTTTTAAATTAACTGCTCGATAGCCCTGGTCGAGGCTGGAAATCTTAGTCATGAGAAAAGTGAACAAAGAAAACGTTAAATTGATGACAGAAAACATTCTGAGCAAAACGTTGTCATCTGGCAAATCGTTGAAAATCACACATTATTTGTTGGTTGTTTTCTCTGAAATGAAAACCTCAGATTGAATATTTGTTGTAGAATTATTGATACCTTAACCAACTACATCTACATGTAGGTCTATACACAAAGTTATATTTGGACAATAATATTTATTTATTATCGGGTAATTATTAATACGTAGTCAACTCTTTTAGTGGAACAAATCCTTAAATTTTAATATTTATCCATGAAGCCAAAGAAGTCTCTGGTTTCTGGTCTCCGCGCGCCGCCATTTGTTGTTTTCCTTTTCTTTTGCTATGAAACGATGACCAATTGCAGCTAAAATTGCTGTGTTTCAAACAATTATTTTTCTCACACAGTGGTATGGACGTTAGTCCGATTTGTGTGGTCACACTCAGCCTGCATACCGTACTTTTTATATGGGAAATTTGGTCTGGTTCCAATAACCCCGTATACCATATTAATATGATGCTCGATACGCGGCAGAGCGCACTCCCCTTCCATTGTGTCTTCATTGTGTTCCGGGAATCTTAGGAATTCTTTAGAGGATTTTGGGCGGGGGGGGGGGGGGAGAGACAATAGAACAACAGTGTGTTAGTGTATAGGGATATAGGGATATTTGGGGGGGGGGGGGGGGGTGGCACTCTGCTGCACATCGAGCATGGTATATAGTGTATACAGTCATGTATCATTTCACTGGTTCGCCAAAAAAAATAGATTACCAACAATAAAAAAAGGCGTCACCGATTTTGAAGCCGACCTCAGACTAGAAACGGGAAACTTTTTTGACCTTACTAGCAATCAAAGTAATAAATGTGCAAAGCCTAAACCACCCAAGCAACATTAATTAATAGTTGTCATTAGAGACTTTTATTCGACTGTATTATGCGCTAGGCCTATACAAGAACTGTTCATTATTATTATTATTATTATTATTATTATTATTATTATTATTATTATTATTATTATTATTATTATTATTATTATTATTATTATTATTATTATTATTATTATTATTATTATTATTATTATTATTATTATTATTATTATTATTATTATTATTATTATTATTATTATTATTATTATTATTATTATTATTATTATTATTATTATTATTATTATTATTATTATTATTATTATTATTATTATTATTATTATTATTATTATTATTATTATTATTATTATTATTATTATTATTATTATTATTATTATTATTATTATTATTATTATTATTATTATTATTATTATTATTATTATTATTATTATTATTATTATTATTATTATTATTATTATTATTATTATTATTATTATTATTATTATTATTATTATTATTATTATTATTATTATTATTATTATTATTATTATTATTATTATTATTATTATTATTATTATTATTATTATTATTATTATTATTATTATTATTATTATTATTATTATTATTATTATTATTATTATTATTATTATTATTATTATTATTATTATTATTATTATTATTATTATTATTATTATTATTATTATTATTATTATTATTATTATTATTATTATTATTATTATTATTATTATTATTATTATTATTATTATTATTATTATTATTATTATTATTATTATTATTATTATTATTATTATTATTATTATTATTATTATTATTATTATTATTATTATTATTATTATTATTATTATTATTATTATTATTATTATTATTATTATTATTATTATTATTATTATTATTATTATTATTATTATTATTATTATTATTACTGTTATTACTGTTATTACTGTTATTACTGTTACTGTTACACCAAGCATTTGGGACTGGTTTCAATCACCGACTAGTCAATATTAACGCAGCCGAGGTCGACGCCAACGATTTTTTGACCGAACAACTTTGCTTCCAGACCGAAGCACCCGTGAAACTTTGTATGGCCTGAGTTCACATGCAGGTCGGACAGCTTGATGCACACTGATACGAACTTAATTTTAGGGACGGGTGCACAGACTGGAGGTGGGTTTACAGCTGAAGATGGATAGAAATAAAAACATTAAGTAATAGTATTATATCACCTTTATAGTCATTACAGAAAACAATTATTATTACTACTATATTATTATTAATGGCATAACAGTTTGTCACGTGGTCTTTACCGCAGGTTAATGATCGGTTTGGGCGTGGTCACGGACGATCAGGACCATTCCTAGCGAAATTGATGCTATTTCGTGACAACATTAATTTTACCCTAAATTAATCAATATTATGTACTGTGTACATGTAGGCTTAAGCCTATTACAATATAATCATTTCATCACCTACCTGACACCGTTTCGTCAATGATCTTTTGGCCGTTGATGGTAGCTTTAACACGGAGGCCGTACTCGTCTGGGAGGTATTCACCGTACACACAACCTGATACAAACAGATATAATCGATCGTGTTATTATTTGACTCTTCCATGGGCGGATCCAGGGTGATTGAAGGGGGGAAACATATACAAACACCTTTGGCCAGACGCGCCGCCATAGACGTAGTTCGGTGAGTGACAACACTTTGTAAAGTTAAATTCAACACAAGGAAAGTGTTGAAATAACACGAAGTCAAGTTAATTCTCACTGTATCAATGTTAATTCAATACTTTTAAATGTTAAATCAAACTTTATAAAGAGTTGTCACTGACCAAACTCTTTAAATTTTAATTCAACACTTTAAAGGGGGACTGACATCCTTTATTGTGTGTGTACTTAAGGCGTTTTGTAATAAAATATTGTTTTTGAGACCCACCTGTGTCTATTTAATCATTGATTTCTGAGTACAAGTATTTAAAAACAATGTTTGAAGTGTTTGGGGGAGGCAACCCCGCCCCATGGTGGAAGCTTCATTTGCATAAGATATGTGACGTAAGGTCGGGAAGATCCGATGTGTACATGATGTACATGTACATACAAACGTTTCACACACGTATCGTCGATTTCATTTCTTCCGTGATTTTTGTTTCCGGAACTAATAAAATGCCGGGAAGATGTGGTTCTGCAGGATGCAGCAACACCACCAAAGACGTTGTTAGCCTTCATCTGTTCCCAAGTGACCCAAAAATCACCGTATTTGGACGAGCAAAGTTCGACTGACAAGAGTAAAGTGGTCAGGTCCATCGGCTCACATAGTTTTGTGCAGCGATCATTTTGAGCCGAGTTTTGAGCCGAATTTCTCTTCCCGACATGACGTCACAAACAGCTCCTCCGTGCAGGGCGTAAAAGTGGGGGGCATTTTTACAATGGTAAAATAACACTCTCAAAAACAATAAAAACACAAAACAAAATTTTTATTGAGCTTTTACTGATATAAAAGAATAAAACGATCACATATTTAACTGTTTGATTTAAATCCATGTCAGTCCCCCTTTAATTTAGTTTTAAGAGTGTACGCACTGTACACAGGAACATTTTACCAATGCATCCCCTAGCTCCAGGTGTAATGGATCCCACATTCAGCCTAGACTGATCCCCTGTCTTTATCCTATATCAAGGATATACACAGGCTCCAGGCATACCATTCAAGGGGTTTCATTGGATACGTTGTGCTGAAATTATGACGTCACACTTCGAGGCTCGCGCGCAAGCTACCAACCAAGGTCAAAGTTGAACATCGGGGAAAATAATGGCGGCCGCACGGCCAGGATCTGGCGTAATTCACGCGCCTCTAGCACAAAGCGTGACATCAGATCTTCAGGCTAGATTCAGCCTAGCCTCACATTCATTGGGTTAGTGCGAGCAGACATGATTGGACTGTGTGGAGTATCAATGAGTAAACTAGCCTCCCTGCGTGTGGTTAATTTACACGTGATGATAACAAAGAGGAAAATAAATAGCTCCACCTTCCCCTCCCCACTTACTTTTTCTCGGCATTTTTCTGGGGCCAATAAAATATAAATCAGACTCGGAGACTTGGATCTCAAGTCAATATCACCGAGTGTTATAACGCACCGACTAGGCCTTCAGTGCAAAAGCCTTGAATGAGATGTGACCACAACACTGGCTGGAATATCCATCCACTGAGCAATCACCTGATCCTGTCGGGGCTCGCTTCTCAAGGAATTCTGTAACAGAAAAGGCAGAAAAGCGAGGTCCATCATTATCAATTATCGAATTATTAAAAAAACCTCCGGTTTCTGTTTTTTTCTTCTTTTTCTTTTTCTTTTTTGCTATGAAACGATGTCCAATTGCACCCATTGGAATTCTGCAGTGCTGTGTTTTAAACGACTTTTTCGTTTGCCCGATTTGTGCGGCTTCTATTAGCACTTGAGGTGCTATATTCAACACTTCGTTTGTTAGAGTATACCGGTATCACGGCGTATTTCCCTGTTGGCGAAAAACAGAAAGATTATCCCCCCCCAAAAAAACAAAAAAATAAATAAATCGCGTCACCGCGGCGACTGACGGAAGCCGACCAATGACCAGAAAGCTGAACACTTACTCGGTGTTAAGTTTATACATTAATCAATACTAATGATCAATTATTTCTGTTCATGTTTTTTTCATTTTTGTGAAAGAGGGGAATTTACAAAAACATTAAAAACTTAAATTGAAAATACATGTGATCTTGAAAGGGCAACAATAAACGAACATTTTCAACAACCAATGTTGTACTTTCCCTATAAAACTTCATCCCTATGCCAAATGGTCTATACATACATCAAATCTTACTACGTCGCAAATTTTGAGATTGTGGTGCTTAAAGGGGGACTGACATGGATTTAAATCAAACAGTTAAATATGTGATCGTTTTATTATTTTATATCAGTAAAAGATCAATACAATTTTTGTTTTGTGTTTTTATTGTTTTTGAGAGTGTTATTTTCCATTGTAAAAATGCCCCCCACGTTTACGCCCTGCACGGAGGAGCTGTTCGTGACGTCATGTTGGGAAGAGAAATTCGGCTCAAAACTCGGCTCAAAATGATCGCTGCACAAAACTATGTGAGCCGATGGACCTGACCACTTTACTCTTGTCAGTCGAACTTTGCTCGTCCAAATACGGTGATTTTTGGGTCACTTGCGAACAGATGAAGGCTAACACCGTCTTTGGTGGTGTTGCTGCATCCTGCAGAAACACATCTTCCCGGCATTTTATTAGTTCCGGAAACAAAAATCACGGAAGAAATGAAATCGACGCTACGTGTGTGAAACGTTTGTATGTATATGTACATCATGTACACATCGGATCTTCCCGACCTTACGTCACATATCTTATGCAAATGAAGCTTCCACCAAACACTTCAAACATTGTTTTAAAATACTTGTACTCATAAATCAATGATTAAATAGACACAGGTGGGTCTCAAAAACAATATTTTATTACAAAACGCCTTAAGTACACACACAATAAAGGATGTCAGTCCCCCTTTAATATTGTTCCCCAAAGGAGACACTTGTCATTGCTTCTCTCCACCACTGAGTCCTACACAACTTGTCATTGCTTCTCTCCACCACTGAGCCCTACACAGCGGAAGCTCAGAAATGTATTTATACTCTGAAAGGAACTCAACTAATTTACAGAATGTAATAATGGCCCAATGATGATATGAATAATGTAAAGGCATTATTTGGTTATATTCTCTAAATTAGATGATACATTATTCTTGCAATTTTACAGAACAGGGAAATTTATTTTAGTTTGAAATGCAAATAATAATCGGCCCAAGCTACATGACTTACGGTCCTCAAGTAACGTCATTGCCAAATCTTTCTCGAGTTCCGCTTCCAGTTTCTTCATCAGTAACTCCTCTTCCGCATTCATTGATATCCCATCATTGGATACCTCCGCAGTCTATAAAATATAATCAATAATTCCATAAATAATACAACAAATACTAGTGAAACATCAGACAAATATTTATTCCTAAAAGAACAGGCTTTAAGTGTTGTCAGTAGACGCTCACATTGTCCCTGAGAACATTAAACAAGTTTTAAGCATAACGAATTTACCAAGTTACCGCTGATGGAGAACATGTGAATAAATAATTCTTGATTCCTGGATCCACGCTATTAAAACGTATATCGATTTATGAAAATAATATTTACCACAACACTTTTTTGAGACAAGATTTACAGATTCATTGCCCATCTTGTTTGACATACTTCACCTGTTCAGTGATTCGTTGTAAACATTTAAAGTGTGTTTAATAAATATCTTTTCAAGTAGTTTTATGTAATAGCTCTTAACACATGACCTGGTTTTTTTTTATATGAACACATAAGTGCCAAGACGAAATTACAAGGGCTAATTATACGTTTTGAAGTCCACACACGACCAGTTGATTAAAAAAATGTTTTTGTTTACCTTTTCTTTTTCACAAAAGGTAGGCCTATATAGAAATGATTTGTTTTAGGTAATACTCAAGTTCGCCCTTGGAAATAAAATCCTTACTAACCTCTATCGACATTGCAGTTGTAGACACTGCAAAAACACCACCAAGAAGAAGACACAACTTTAACAGCCCGCACATCTTGATGTAGTGTAACTCGTGAGATACGGTAGGCCTATAAAGCCAAACGACTTTCGAAAGACAAGACTGTCAGAACGCAGAGCGAAGATTACAACAGAACACGTCAATCGTCTTGGAGGAACAGGTGAATTGTGTGTGAGAACTTGTGTGGCGAACGTGATTTATGTTGTGATTTATGTTCCCTTGTTATGCATCATTAATTAATACATGAATATATCACGTGACAAGAACCCGCATCTTTCTCTCTTTACATTAGAAACGCCTGATCTGAAGTTTTGAGAATTATAAGCTACAAGCAAATATCAATAATTAGCCTTTCCACATTTTGAAAAGTGACTGATTTTGTTTTCTTATTTTATTGTTGGCAAAATTGTTGACAAAAAATCTGTCGGTAAATTCATACACTTGTTGGTATAATTATGTGAACCATGAACGTTTACTAAATATTAACATAATTCGTCGGGAGTTTTGTTTCGGTTTTGTTACCCCCAAAAATGTCTCCCACTCTGAAGATCCTTGGTACGCCACAATGTCATCGTGGTATTACCGTTACATTAGTAGCGCCCTCTTCAGGCCATGGCCGGAGCCTACAGCGTAATCCATGCATTGGTAAAGGAAATGAGCAACCACATAGGAAATGGAAATGGTTGCGCAATCTATTACTTAAATAATTTAAATTTCATTTCCATATTCTAACCTTGATTGATGGCGTAGTTGTTTAGTCTAAGGTTTCAGTGCAAAGGACCCTGGTTCAAATCCCAGTAGCGAAACTTTTTAAAATTTTTAAATGGTTATCCAATCACAATATTCTAAGCAGTTTAAAGTTCATGTCCAAATACCAACACGGATTGATGGCGTAGTTGTTAAATCGATAGTTTCAGTGCAAAGGACCCTGGCTCGAAACCCAGTGGTGCCACCATTTTTATTTTTTATGATTACGCAATAACGATTTATTTAAGTAGTTTTAACTTCCATTCCAAATACCAACAGGATAAATGGCGCAAGCCGTTAGTCCACTGGGCTGTCAATTGCGGCAGTTCCAGGCTGGTACGTCCGGGTTCGAATCCTGCTCCTGACACATAGAGACATGACAGCTGCTGGCTGCGGCAATGGCTTGGGGACCGTCATGTCTCTCCCCTGAAGGTTTGAGCGTGGAGGAAATATACGGACGGGGGAGTAAAGGAGGGACCGGGAGGGTAGCGACATCCAAGAAGGGTGCTAAGGTGATCACCATGCCGGTTCGCCCGGACTTTGAGTCTCCCGAGTACCTGGTCGACACTCGGACCAACTCTCCGCACTTTTTTACAATATCATTATTTATTTATTTTCTTTAGCAAATAGCAAACTACGCATTTTAAAAGTCCTTTTTTTCCCCCCTTTCCCCAGAAACATTTAATTTATTGTAAATATAAAAATATAAATAAAAAATTTATAAAAATATAAATAAAATTGAATTCCACCCTAATCAATGCGATCCGCGAGAGGGCAGTATTTTAGGCACTAAATCAAACAAGGGGGTAAGGCTAGTAGTTTCATCTGCAAAAATCACAAAGGGTAAAGCTTGTTTTTCCAAAACCCACTAGGTGTGAGACTTGTAGTAATTGTGTGTGAGAACTTGTGTGGCGAACGTGATTTATGTTGTGATTTATGTTCCCTTGTTATGCATCATTAATTAATACATGAATATATCACGTGACAAGAACCCGCATCTTTCTCTCTTTACATTAGAAACGCCTGATCTGAAGTTTTGAGAATTATAAGCTACAAGCAAATATCAGTAATTAACCTTTCCACATTTTGAAAAGTGACTGATTTTTATTTTCTTATTTTATTGTTGGCAAAATTGTTGACAAAAAATCTGTCGGTAAATTCATACACCTGTTGGTTTAATTATGTGAACCATGAACGTTTACTAAAGATTGACATAATTCGTCGGGAGTTTTGTTTCGGTTTTGTTACCCCCAAAAATATCTCCCACTCTGAAGATCCTTGGTACGCCACAATGTCATCGTGGTATTACCGTTACATTAGTAGCGCCCTCTTCAGGCCATGGCCGGAGCCTACAGCGTAATCCATGCATTGGTAAAGGAAATGAGCAACCACATAGGAAATGGAAATGGTTGCGCAATCTATTACTTAAATAATTTAAATTTCATTTCCATATTCTAACCTTGATTGATGGCGTAGTTGTTTAGTCTAAGGTTTCAGTGCAAAGGACCCTGGTTCAAATCCCAGTAGCGACACTTTAAAAAATTTTTAAATGGTTATCCAATCACAATATTTTAAGCAGTTTAAAGTTCATGTCCAAATACCAACACGGATTGATGGCGTAGTTGTTAAATCGATAGTTTCAGTGCAAAGGACCCTGGTTCGAAACCCATTTGCCACCATTTTTATTTTTTATGATTACGCAATAACGATTTATTTAAGTAGTTTAAACTGCTATTCCAAATACCAACAGGATAAATGGCGCAAGCCGTTAGTCCACTGGGCTGTCAATTGCGGCAGTTCCAGGCTGGTACGTCCGGGTTCGAATCCTGCTCCTGACACATAGGGACATGACAGCTGCTGGCTGCGGCAATGGCTTGGGGACCGTCATGTCTCTCCCCTGAAGGTTTGAGCGTGGAGGAAATGTACGGACGGGGGAGTAAAGGAGGGACCGGGAGGGTAGCGACCTCCCAGAAGGGTGCTAAGGTGATCACCACGCCGGTTCGCCCGGACTTTGAGTCTCCCGAATACCTGGTCGACACTCGGACTAACTCTCCGCACTTTTTTACAATATCATTATTTATTTATTTTTTCTTTAGCATTTTTAAAAGCTTTTTTATTTATTTATTTATTTTTATTTATTTTTTTATTTTTATTTTTTTATTTTTTTTTATTTTTATTATTATTATTTTTTTTTTAATTTATTTTTTTATTTTTTTTATTTATTTATTTTTTTTTATTTCCCCAAAAACATTTACCTTTTTGTAAATATGAAAAAACGTCGAGGGGTATTCCTGGTCTCAAATAAGATTGAATTCCACCCTAATCAATGTGAGCGGCGAGAGGGCATTATTTTAGGCACTAAATCAAACAAGGCGGTTAAGGCTTGTATTTTTTTGATCACAAGGCGGTGAGGCTTGTAGTTTGATCTCTAAAAACCATAAGGCTTGCAGTCCCCACCCCCCCCCCCCAAATCACAAAAGATAAGGCTTGTTTTTTTCTCCAAAAACCACAAGGGGTGAGGCTTGTATACGTTTTCCCCCAAAAAATTACAAGGGGTCAGTCTTGTATTTTTTTCATAAAAATTACAAGGGTTTAGGCTTGCAATTTTTTGCCCAAAAATCACAAGTGGTGAGCCTTGTAGTGTTTTTCCCCAAAAATTACAAGTGCTTGTATTATTTTCAAACAATTACAAGGTTTAGGCTGGTAGTTTTTCCCTAAAAATCTCAAGTGGTAATTTTTTGAAATCACAAGGGGTAAGCATTAGTAGTATGTGTGCAGCATCACAGGACAGTTTGTGGCGGTGCAGTGTGCAATTTGTGTGCAGTGATTTTGTGCAGTTTGTAACGGCAAGAACCACATTGCACCACAGTGAAATGGATCAATGGGCGACGATTTTGCACTTTGTGGAGGAGGGTGCACTTTGTGGCGGTGGAGCACCATAATTTCTTTTTTACTTGGCCACAATTTTTTTTCTTCTTCCATTTTTATTTTTTAAATTTTTTTATGACGTCATTTCGGCCAAGTAAAAAAAAATTGTGTTACCACTGCTCCACCGCCACAAAGTGCACCCACCACCACTACAAAGTGTAAAATCGTCGCCCATTGCTCCATTTCACTGTGGTGCAATGTGGTTCTTGCCGTTACAAACTGCACAAAATCACTGCAGACAAATTGCACACTGCACCGCCACAAAATGTACTGTGATGCTGCACACATGATTGAAATTTTTCATGATTGAGTTTTTTTTTTCAATTATTATTTTTTTTTTTCAACCACAATTTTACCACTGCACACAACTGCACACAAAATACTGCACACAACTGTACACAAAATACTGCACACAACTGCGCACTACTCCCTCCACACAAACTGCACACAAACTCCCTCCACACAAACTGCACACAAAATACTGCACGCAACTGCGCACTACTCCCTCCACACAAACTGCACACTACTCCCTCCACACAAACTGCACACACAATTAAAGGTGGAGGTGTGCAGTTTGTGGTGGAGGGAGTAGTGCGCAAGCGCAGCATGCATATTGATGATTTCGGGTAAGTTGAGACACGTTATAGTAGTTTGTGTGGTGGTGGAGGGAGTAGTGCGCAAGCGCAGCATGCATATTGATGATTTCGGGCAAGTTGAGACAGTCGTTTCTCACATCACCTCTCTTCATTCACATACACTGTACCGTTTTTATATATTTGTCAATGAATTTAAAGGTGGAGGTGTGCAGTTTGTGTGGTGGAGGGAGTAGTGCGCAAGCGCAGCATGCATATTGATGATTTCGGGCAAGTTGAGACATAATGACACAAAAATATAAACACAAAAGAACACATTCAACTCTTTTTATTATTTTTTATTCACTTTTTTTTTAATTCACGTAACAATGAATGGATTACCGATACAAATCACTATATAAAAGAAAACTCAAAAATTATTATAACTCAAAGTATTAATAATTCCCAAGAAAAATGCACATTGTACAATAATCCCTATATAAAAACAATGTAAATCAAATATCTATTGGACTTAGCTTGTCAATTTTGTACACGTTATATGGTGATTTTGGGGAGAGGAAATGATGAGGGATGTATAGGACTAGGGAAATCAATAGATAGTCAAGTGAATTATAAGGAATATAACAGAATTAAAAGAAAGTCAACTCACACTGAATTTTACAGGGATTAAGAGTCTACACTCCTTGCAATAAATGTAACACGATAGATTTACACATCTCACTCGTTCATACCGAGCACATGGGACGAAGTGTTTTGGATTATATTTCCGCTTCAATGAACTGCTCAGGAACTTGGAATTTCGTTGCGTGTACTGTCAACGAAACCGTAAATGAAGTCGGATATTAGGGCTCATAATACAGTTGTCTAACTTACATGAAACAACGGCCCGCTTTAGAATGTTAGGCCTGTAGTTCACAATACACTGTCTATTTAAAGATGAATAGAAAGTCACCCAGAAGTTTAGAACCCATGCAGAGGCACTCATTTTCTTCGAAATTAAGTTGTCACTGCCCTTGATGTAACGTAATAGTGTAAAATAACCATAAAGGATTACTGTAAGACTAACAGAGGTGGTTATTTTATAGATTTTTTATTCCTACCAAAAAACACTATTATAGATGTTTTTTTTTAATTACAGTAGTCTTTCTGAAACATCTGGTCTTTCATTATCACTCTTCCTCGTTCTCTTCATCCTCGTTCTCTTCATCCTCATTTAGTTGAAGTAGTAGTCCGTCAAATTTGGTATGGTGTTTAGGCATTACTCTGTTCAGAGCTTTGTTTACTTCCATGCCTTTATTTACTTTTTCTTCGAGATCTTCCGCAATATCCTGATGAGTCCCATTATCTTTCAGATGTAGGTAACTTGACAAAAAATCCTTGTATTTGTTGAAAAAGATTCGCTTGACTGCCCAAAGGGTTTTCCTATTGGCTTTTTCCTTGGCTTGATCTTCACTCATACCCCCGTTGACGTACTTTTCATATTTTTCACACCACATCTCTTCAGTAGCCACTTTAGCCTCTTCCAACCAGTCTCGAAAAGTGGCATTGTCTTCCAGTTCAGAACTAGACTCATCCTCTTCCGATGATTCGTCATATTCCACCTCCGTATCGGATTATGAATCATCTTCCTCGAAATCTTCGTCTTCTTCCTGCATAGATTCAGTTTCACAAGTTTCTATTTCCGAATCTTCAAATCTACGCTTTTTAACATCGGGTTCAGAATTATCGATGTCAGAATTGTCAGATTGGATAGCTTTAATTTCAGAATCATCGTCAACTTCATCCATTTTAGATTTCTCTTCATTATGTAACATGTTCTGCATGCGGTTTGACAGCAGAAATAACATTCATGTTGAATCTCTGATGCTTAATCTCCGATTGACAAGAAACGGAAGAAATAGTTTATATATAGGCCTATAACTACTCATTTCGCTGGTCATTTGCAAGCAAAATGAGCAAATGAGCAGCGAAATGAGCAAATGAGCAAATGAGCAAATGAGCAGCGAAATGAGCAAATGAGCAGCAAAATGATGTGAGAAACGACTGTCTCAACTTGCCCGAAATCATCAATATGCATGCTGCGCTTGCGCACTACTCCCTCCACCACCACACAAACTACTATAACGTGTCTCAACTTACCCGAAATCATCAATATGCATGCTGCGCTTGCGCACTACTCCCTCCACCACACAAACTGCACACCTCCACCTTTAATTTTGTGTGCAGTTTGTGTGGAGGGAGTAGTGCGCAGTTGTGTGCAGTTTGTGTGGAGGGAGTAGTGCGCAGTTGTGTGCAGTATTTTGTGTGCAGTATTTTGTGTGCAGTTTGTGTGGAGGGAGTAGTGCGCAGTTGTGTGCAGTATTTTGTGTGCAGTTTGTGTGGAGGGAGTAGTGTGCAGTATTTTGTGTGCAGTTTGTGTGCAGTTTGTGTGCAGTATTTTGTGTACAGTTGTGTGCAGTATTTTGTGTGCAGTTGTGTGCAGTGGTAAAATTGTGGTTGAAAAAAAAAAAAAAAAATTGAAACAAAAATTTCAATCATGAAAAATTTCAATCATGTGTGCAGCATCACAGTACATTTTGTGGCGGTGCAGTGTGCAATTTGTCTGCAGTGATTTTGTGCAGTTTGTAACGGCAAGAACCACATTGCACCACAGTGAAATGGAGCAATGGGCGACGATTTTGCACTTTGTAGTGGTGGTGGGTGCACTTTGTGGCGGTGGAGCAGTGGTAACACAATTTTTTTTTACTTGGCCGAAATGACGTCATAAAAAAAATGGAAGAAAAAAAATTGTGGCCAAGTAAAAAGAAATTATGGTGCTCCACCGCCACAAAGTGTACCCTCCTCCACAAAGTGCAAAATCGTCGCCCATTGATCCATTTCACTGTGGTGCAATGTGGTTCTTGCCGTTACAAACTGCACAAAATCACTGCACACAAATTGCACACTGCACCGCCACAAACTGTCCTGTGATGCTGCTCACATACTACTAGCATTGTAGTATATTTTCCCCAAAAATCACAAGAGTTTATGCTTGTAGTTGTTTTTTAAAATAAAAATCACAAGGGTTTAAGCTTGTAGTTTTTAATCACAAAGGGTAAGGCTTGTAGTTTTTTCCCCCCAAAATCACAAGGATTAAATTTTGTAGGTTTTCACAAAAATCACAAGGGGCAAGGTTTGTAGTTTTCCCCCACAATATTACAAGGGGTAGGGTTGTAGTTTTTGAAAAAAATCACAAGGGTTTAAGCTTGTAGTTTTTAATCACAAAGGGTAAGGCTTGTATTTTCCCCCCAAAATCACAAGGGGGTACGTCTGGTCGTCCCCCCGCCAAAAAAAAAATCACAGGGTTAAAGTTTGTAGTTTTCACAAAAATCACAAGGGGTAAGGCTTGTAATTTCCCCCAAAATCACAAGGGGTAAGGCTTGTATTTTTCCCAAAAATCACAAGGGTTTAAGTTTGTAGGTCTTTTTTCTAAAAATTACAAGGGTCTAAGCTTGTATTTTTTCCTAAAAATCACAAGTGATAAGCCATGTATTTTTTAATCACAAGGGGTAAGGCTTGTAGTTTTTCCAAAAAAAATCCACAAGGGGGTAAGGTTTGTATTATTTTCAAAAAATTACAAGGTTTAGGCTGGTAGTTTTTTCTAAAAATCTCAAGTGGTAATTTTTTGAAATCACAAGGGGTAAGCATTTTAATATATTTTCCCCCAAATTTACAAGGGTTTAAGTTTATAGTTTTTAATCACAAGGGGTCAGTCTTGTATTTTTTCATAAGAATTACAAGGGTTATATAGGCTTGTAATTTTTCCCAAAAATGTAGTTTTTCACAAAAAATATTAGGGTTGTAGTTTTAGGCACTAAATCAAACAAGGGGGTAAGGCTTGTATATTTCTAATCACAAGGCTCCAAAAATCACAAAGCTTGTATTCCCCCTCGCCCCCCAAAAAAAAATCACAAAGGGCAAGGCTTGCTGTTTTTTTTCCCCAAAAACCACAAGGGGTGAGGCTTGTAGGTATTTTCCCCTAAAATCACAAGGGGCCAGTCTTGTATTTTTTTCATAAAAATTACAAGGGTTAAAGTTTGTAGTTTTTCACAGTAATCACAAGGGTTAAAGTTTGTAGTTTTTCACAATAATCACAAGGGTTAAAGTTTGTTGTTTTTCACAAAAATCACAAAAGTTAAAGTTTGTAGTTTTTCACAAAAATCACAAAAGTTAAAGTTTGTAGTTTTTCACAAAAATCACAAAGGGTAAATTTAGGCTTGTATTTTTTCCACAAATCACAAGGGTTTAGGTTTGTAGGTCTTTTTTTCTAAAAATCACAAGTGTCTAAGCTTGTATTTTCTTTCTAAAAATCACAAGTGATAAGCTATGTATTTTTTAACCACAAGGGGTAAGGCTTGTAATTTTCCCCAAAAATCCACACGGGGTAAGGTTTGTATTATTTTCAAAAAATACAATGTTTAGGCAGGTATTTTTTTTTCTAAAAATCTCAAGTGGTAATTTTTTGAAATCACAAGGGGTAAGCATTGTAGTATATTTCCCCCAAAAAATCACAAGGGTTTAGGCTTGTAACTTTTAACCACAAAGGGTCAGTCTTGTAATTTTTTCATAAAAATTACAAGGGTTTAGGCTTGTAATTGTTTTGCCCAAAAGTGGTGAGCCTTGTAGTTTTTACCAAAAATGTAGTTTTTCACAAAAATCACAAGGCGGTAAGGCTTGTATTTTTCCCAAAAATCACAAGGGTTTAGGCTTGTAGTTGTTTTTTTCTAAAAATCACAAGGGTTTAAGGTTGTAGTTTTTTAATACCTAAAAAGTATTTCCCAAAAAATATCACAAGGCGTTATAGGGTTGTAGTTTTTTCTCCAAAAATTACAAGGTTTTTTTTAACTTGTAGTTTGTAATCACAAAAGGATAAGGCTTGATGTTTTTCACAAAAATCACAAGGGGTAAGGTTTGTAGTTTTCCCCAAAAATATTAGGGTTGTAGTTTTTGATAAAAATCACCAAGGGTACCGTAAGGCTTGTATTTATAATCACAAGGGTTTGTAGCTTTTCCCCAAAATATTACAAGGGTTTAGGCTTGTAGTTTTCACAAAAATCACAACGGGTGAGGCTTGCCGTTTTTTCCCCCAAAATCACAAGGGGTAAGGCTTGTATTAGGGTAAGTCTTATATTTATTTTGCCAAAAATCACAAGGGAGTGAGGCTTATATTTTCAAATCACAAGGGGTATACAGCCTTGTATTTTTTTCCCAACAAATCACAAAGGGTAAGGGTTGTATTTACCCCCCAAAATCACAAGGGTAAGTCTTATATTTATTTTGCCAACAATCACAAGGGAGTGAGGCTTATATTTTAAAATCACAAGGGGTACAGCCTTGTATTTTTTCCCAAAAAATCACAAAGGGTGAGGCTTGTATTTTTTATTCACAAGGTGTAATGCTTGCAGTTTTTGACAAACTCACAAAGGGTAAGCCTTATATTGTTTTAATCACAAGAGTAAGCCTTGTATTTTTTATTCACAAGGTGTAATGCTTGCAGTTTTTGATAAACTCACAAAGGGTAAGCCTTATATTGTTTTAATCACAAGAGTAAGGCTTGTATTTTTGAATAATTACAAGGTTTAGGCTTGTAGTTTTTTTCTTAAAAATCGCAAGTGGTAGGCCTAATCTTTGCAGTTTTTTGAAATCACAAGGGGAAAGCATTGTCGTATTTCCCAAAAATCACAGAGGTAAGCATTGTAGTTTAATCCCTCAAACCACAAGGGTTAAGGCTTGTATTTTTTCGTAAAAAATAATCATAAGGGGTAGTAGTAGTATTTTCCTTCAAAAATCACAAGCGGGTAAGGCTTGTTGTTGGGGGAAACACCTACAAGCCTTACCCATTGTTATTTTGGAGAAAAACTGAAAGCCTTACCACTGTGATTTTTTTTGGGAAACAAACTTACTGCAAGCCTCCTTGTGATTTTTGGAGAAAACTACAAGTCTCACACCTAGTGGGTTTTTGGAAAAAACAAGCTTTACCCTTTGTGATTTTTGCAGATAAAACTACTAGCCTTACCCCCTTGTTTGATTTAGTGCCTAAAATACTGCCCTCTCGCGGCTCGCATTGATTATGGTGGAATTCAATTTTATTTATATTTTTATAAATTATTTATTTATATTTTTTATATTTACAATAAAGTAAATGTTTCTGGGGAAAGGGGAAAAAAAAGGACTTTTAAAATGCGTAGTTTGCTATTTGCTAAAGAAAATAAATAATGATATTGTAAAAAAGTGCGGAGAGTTAGTTCGAGTGTCGACCAGGTATTCGGGAGACTCAAAGTCCGGGCGAACCGGCATGGTGATCACCTTAGCACCCTCCCAGTCCCTCCTTTACTCCCCGTCCGTACATTTCATCCACGCTCAAACCTTCAGGGGAGAGACATGACGGTCCCCAAGCCATTGGCGCAGCCAGCAGCTGTCATGTCCCTATGTGTCAGGAGTAGGATTCGAACCCAGACGTACCAGCCTGGAACTGCCTGCAATTTACAGACCAGTGGACTAACGGCTTGCGCCATTTATCCTGTTGGTATTTGGAGTTGAATTTTAAACTACTTAAATAAATCGTTATTGCGTAATCATAAAAATTTTAAATAGTGGCGCCACTGGGTTTCGAACCAGGGTCCTTTGCACTGAAACTATCGACTTAACAACTACGCCTTCAATCCGTGTTGGTACTTGGAATTGACTTTTATACTACTTAAAATATAGTTGTAATTGCGCAACCATTTAAAAATTTTTTTTAAATGGCGCCACTGATTCGAACCAGGATCCCTTGCACTAAATCCATCGATTAAACAACTACGCCATCGATCCAATTCGGTATGTGGAATTGAAATTTAATCTACTTAAATAATTGATTACCCCAAACATAACAAAAAACACAAGGGTGTAAAACAAGGTAATTTTATTATTTATTCACCAAGGTTTATAATATGCTAAAACACGCTTGCCGCCCATCAGAGATTTTAATTTGTTATTGTATTTTCATTTAACCATTTTTTCATTTTTATTTGTTTACATTCGTTGAGATGCAAAGCTTTTCACAATACATGTGGTAATAATTTCACGGCTGTGGATGATTTTTACATTAATTTTCAGCTTACAAATGGATATAGGAGAATGTACAATGGTATTAATATGTTGGGAAAATTATCTCGCTCTGGCGGCAAAATGCTAATGACAGTTAATTATACTATCTAATCAAGTCTAATCAAGTCAAGTCAAGTCAAGTCATTAACATCAAAAACATGACTCAAATCAAGTAATTTTGCTTCTTTCCAAGATGTTGCCATCTTAGTAAAAACTGAAGCAAACAAAGTGTTTAAGTGCAACTATTTGACAAGCAATGAAATTGTGATATTGCATCATAAATTATTTATGTTGTACCGAATTATCATGCTTTGGTCAATTATTTTGACCAAAAGAAATGGTGCGTTTTCACCGCTAGAGGGCTACGATGCGAGTCGATCTGATGTTTGCGCCTCTTCCTGTCTTCTCTAAAATGAGAGCACCACAAATAATAATTCCTTCGTTTTTTATTAGGTTATTATTAATGTACTTTCACTTAAATATATAATGACTTTACCTCAAGTCTCAGACTATCTACACGTGTCAAAACAGTAATTATTGCAATAAATCTTTCAAATGATATATTCTTAAGTTGTATATATTTTTGCTGAAGGGCCGGTGGTGATTCAGAATACTCCACAATGCACATTCAGGCATTCATAAACATTCCTCTAGCGTACAAAGGATCGAGATTGCCTGGGTACCATTGGCGAGTACCCTAGGTGACAACCCATTCAGCTTAACTATAATTTAATTCATCCATAAAATGCAAAGCCCAAACCACCAAGCAACATTAATTATTAGTCGTCATTACTGTCACACCAGGTTTCAATCACCGACTAGCCAATATTGACACAGCCAAGGTCCACGCCAACGCCGGCTCTTTTGATACCGAACAAATGTGTTTCCAGACGGAAGCACCCATGAAACTTAGCATCGCCTGTGTTCACACGGACGTCTGACACCTTAATGCAAACTGTGACAAATTTGAGCCTGGGGATGCCTGAACAGATCGCTGGTGGGTTTGCAGCTGTGGATATAAATAAAAAATTTGCTTTAATTAATCATTCAACGACGACAAAACACGATGGAATGGCCGATTAATCTATTATGTGAACTGGATAATGTTTATCACTTCTGTGTATCAAATTGACAATAAATGTGTTAGTTATATAAAAGTAAATTAGGCTGTATGGAATTCCTAAAAATGTATTGCTCGGTAAAATCTGAACTGATTCATTTCGCCCTCTTCACATTTTACCCGAAGGTAATCAATACTATGCACGATGCTAATCAATACTATGCACGATGCTAATCAATACTATGTACGATGCAGGGTTAGGCAATGATTATTTCATCACCTACCTGACACCGTTTCGTCAATGATCTTTTGGCCGTTGATGGTAGCTTTAACACGGAGGCCGTACTCGTCTGGGAGATATTCACCGTACACACAACCTGATACAAACAAAACTTACATTTATTGTGGTTATTATGCGACTCCTCTTCCAGGGGCGGATCTAGGGTGGTTGAAGGGGGTCACATACAAAAACCTTTGGCCAGACGTGGACGTATGTGCGCACAAGCATTGCGAGATATATTGTCACAATCTGAGCAGGCTTGCGGCTTGACATTGAATCCCGGACTGATAGTTTTAGATGAACTCAATGCGAACATGCGCTGACGTAGATGAAAGGCCAAGGGCGTGAGTCCTGGTAATGTGATGTGGCGCGCCCCGTTACCTAGGCCAGCGCGTGTTTCTGGGGTGTTATTTTCAGTCACTGGGTTCATCAGAGTTCATCAAAAACTATCAGTTCGGGATACAATGTCAAGCCGCAAGCCTACTCAGATCGTGACAATATACCCACTTTAACCTAAGCCCCATCGGCGATTTTTTTCTGCAGTACATCGCCAAATATATGCATTTGTATACTAAAAATGAATTTTTGGCTTTATATTTTCTTTAAAAAAAAATCCTCCACAATCGTGAATTACTCATACTGAAAGGCTTTGCTTCTGAATTATGTAGTTAAATGTATAAAAAATTGTTTATGAAACTGTTGAAAAATTTCATCTTGAACTCGGTACCTTCTATTTGCAAGGTAAGCGTTCTAACCACTACACTACCATACCACTCGATCTTGACGGTTATTTAATTATTGAAGAGCCCTTTTTAAATTAGATTTCTATGCCAATTTGTAAGCCATTGAAGAAGTGTGTGCTGCAGATAAAATATCCACCTGGACCCCACCGTAGGCTCCTAGCCTAGCCCCACATCCAGCTACATGATCAGTTATGTGTGAGTAGACATGATTGGATTGTGCCGAGTACCAACTTTCATTGTCTACACTGTAGTGCTGTTCATCCAGGAGTATAAATGTGTACATGTGATGGTAGAGGTTGATATTGTGGTTGAAAAAGGATCCGATGCGCTACGGTACCATAGCTCTGGGTTGTATACTCCCCAGGGAGCTGAGAAAATTTAAGGATTGATATTGGCCCAATGACCAGGGATAATAATGTAAAAGCGCCTTGTATCCTTTGGCGCTCTATAAATCCAATGTTTATATTGTGCTTTTTCTGTGTTTGAATGCTAAAACCATATGAACAGGTGTCGAAAAGCTAAGCACGTTTAAGCTTTGTGTCATGTATAGATGATGGCCGTTTAGCATTTAAACGCATTCCTAAACGCGTTTATTTTGTACGTGTTGAAATTCTAAACACCGTTTTTACAGTATAGTAAACTAGCCTCCCCGAGTATGGTAAAAATGTACATGCATGATGTACATTAATATCCGCTTCCCCCTCCCCACATTCTCAGATTTTTCATGGGGCCAATAAAATATAAATCAGACTCGGAGACTTAGATCTAAAGTCAATATCACCGAGTGTTATAATGCACCGACTAGGCCTACTGTACTACAGTTCAATGCAAAACGACTTACCATCAAGATTTATGGTCTGAAATAAGAAAGCCCTGAATGAGATGTGACCACAACACTGGCTGGAATATCCATCCACTGAGCAATCACCTGATCCTGTCGGGGCTCGCTTCTCAAGGGATTCTGTAACAGAAAAGGCCCAAAAGATATAATTATGTGGCTCTGAGGGAACATTATGCACTTTTACGTGTCAAATTAATTTGTAAACAGGGTACAACATTATCAAATTAACAAATGTTTATCTAAACGTTTACTCGCGTGTAAAAGTAGGCCTATATAATTATTATACTTAATGGATTAACATTTCTGACAAATTATTCCGTGTGAAGAGCTTTCATTTACAAAAAGGTTCCCGTCCGACAAAAGCTTTTTGTAAAACAAAACGCTTTTTCTCAAAAGGACTGTTACTTAACCTTTGTGATATAGGCCTATTTCTTGAAAACTCAGTATTTGTCAAACAACTATATACAATGACAATTAGTAAATTAACCATATGCCCTCAAAAAGACGTCGCAAAATTTAACATTCATTAAAAAGTGGCGCTTAATATCGTTCCCGTTTGGAAACACTATCATAATTGCTTCTCTCTACCTAGGAATATAAGCCTAATTTATCTCCAAGCGCTTCGAGAGTGACAGCAGGGGCAGTGTATATACACTCAAAAGAACACTCAAATGAGCGCTTTACTGTGTTGGCGAGATGATACACTATTCTTGCAACTGAAGAGTCACATAGGTAAAACGTGTAGCTTTGCATGGTGAAGAGGATTAGTAAGACTAATTGCGGCGACACCATGTGAAATTCGCTATTTAGTAATTAGATATGAAAAGAACCAGAGGTTACAACTCGACGTTTCGATCAGTATGCTCTGATCGTCTTCAGGGGTGACATTTTATAGTTTAGTTTCAAATACAAGTAATAACTAGAGATTCGAGTTTGTCTTGACACAAACCTCTAGGTGTTCGGGAGATGTAAATGTCAAATTGGGGTCACCTTTTTTGTAAATATTTTTTGACAATTAACGATCTGTATACAATGGTACAAAAATTGTGAAGTTACCTCGTGGTTGTCGAGATATAATTTTTTTAAATATTAAACTTTGACTTCCGGTTTGGACAGGAAGTAAGGTCAAATTGGGGTCACTCACAACTCGTTTTTCATCTACTTGTTAAGTTATAAGTACATGCCAAGTTTCAAGTTCATGTGAAGTTTGCAAGTATGCGTTTGTTACCGGACAGTCGCGGGGGAGAAGTAAAAAAAAACGAACAAAAACAATGTGTTTCGGGCACATACCCGAACACCTAATCAGCCCAAATAAGATACATTACGTACGATCCTCAAGTAACGTCATTGCCAAATCTTTCTCCATCTTTTTCTGGAGGTCCGCTTCCAGTTTATTCATCGGTAACTCCTCTTCCGCATTCATTGATATCCCATCATTGGACACCGCAGTCTATAAAATATAAATAATTCCATAAATAATAAAACAGATAATACTGAAACAGACAAACATTTATTCCTAAAAGAACGTGCTTCAAGTGTTGTCAGTAGACGCTGACGTCATTGTCCCTGGGAACATCTAAAAATGAATACACCGTGCCGGATTCACGCTCGTGCGAATTGCCGTTAATGTCTATAGTACATGGAAATTTAAATTTTCATTCAAGAAAAAAAACTGTCCGTTTGACAAATACATTATTATTTTCTTAGTCAACTTTTGACAGATTCATCGCCCGTTTTGTTTTACTTGCGATTCTCCTTTCCAACATTTTTAATAAAGACATTTTCAAGGAGTTGTATCACTATAGTTTTTAATACCGCCAGCTGGAGGATTTGGGATGAACATATCAATCTGTATTATAATTTCAGACAAAATTATAAGGGTTAAGGTTGTCAAGATGTATGAAACAAAAGAGACGAACGACTCAGACAAAGCAACACAAATAATTCATACTTATACATTGCGTGCGACACACAAAAATAGATTGTGTTGACCTTCAATTCAGAATTATAAATTATAATACAGAAGATTTATAATGCGCACATATCCACCAAGAAGTGCTCAAGGCGCTTTACAGTAAACAAGAAATCATACAATAGCATAATACAATAGCAAATGCAATATAATACTAAACAAAAAGATAACAAAAAATACATAAATGAATGTTAGTCCTTATAAGCAATAGACATGAGTTTTTCTTGAAGGAGTAAACATGAGATTCACGAATGTACAGAGGCAAATCATTCCAAAGGCGTGGAGCCACAACTTCAAAAGATCCGTCACCCCAAGAATGTTTAGACTCTTGTTCAGCCAGCAGAAATTTTGTACTAGAACGTAACTTGCGAGAGGGGGCATAGTATTTCAACAAGTCAGATATGTATAAGGACACAATACTGGCTGACAAAAATGGGACACAGTGGGTAAAAAAAAAATATTGGTGGAAAGTTGTAATTTACTTGGAAGTCATAAGAATGGACACCCTTGTACTTGAAAATAACATTGGAGAGATAATGTGCCATGTAGATTTTCCTCCCTGTTGCATTTTCTCGATTGGCGTGTGAAAGTTAACGTAAGTTACATGGTGTCCACTTTTCAGTCTAGTACCCAACAATAAAAGTCAAAGCAAAAATGTTTACACCATGATTATGTAGCTTATTCCCAATATAAAAAAAACGGCTTAGTTTGGTAAGGATGAGTTTTGTAAAAAAAAAAAATAAAAAAAAATAAATCTGGCCGTTTTAACATCGTATGATTTGGTGGACACGATGTGTAACTAACGTGAACACAGATTTAGCGATCATTTGAGGTTCGTGAACTATATATATATTTTTTTTTAGGAGCCAGTTTATTTCTTCATCAAGTTACTCAAGTTATATGCACATCGTGAGGAAAATAAGGGATACGTAAAGTGTTTGATTTGATGAACTTTTGTTCAATTAATGTCCCGTTTTTAGATGCCATTTTGGCAATAAAATTGGTTTGTAAACGTGAATTAAAAGTGACACAACAGGTATTCACACTTTATTTTATCTTTATTTGTCTCTTAAACATATATACAAATATTATCTAAAATTTAAAAAAAAAAATTCAAAATAGTAAAATTATTTAAGAAAATCAAGATCATTTTGTGCTCCATGAAAGTTAAGTCAGTATTGTGTCCTTACACATAAATATAATGGTGCACAATCATTCAAAGATTTGAAAACGATAAGCAATATTTTATAAATAATATGATATGATATTGGCAGCCAATGCAGACCTTTAAGGACGGGGGTGATATGACATGACTTTTTTTTAGAGAGAGTCACAATACGGGGAGTGCAGCAGTGTTTTGAATCTTTTGAAGTCGTTGTAGTTGATCCAGAGGAAGTCCATAAAGCAGTGAATTTGCCATATCAAGACGATATGTAATGAAGGAATGAACAATTTGTTCTGTTGCATCATATTTAAAATATTTGCGTAACTTTCCAATGTTCCCAAGGTGAAATGCTGCGGTGCGAGTAACATTTGAAATTATGAGGTTTAAGTGTCATGTTTGAATCAAAATTAACTTCAAGGTTCCTTGCTCGAGAAGAAGATTGCACATGAGTCACCAATAACAATATTTGGAATAGAAATATGTACAGAGAAAGCAATTTAATACAATGCAAATGATAAAGTAAACTTATAGATACCAGTATCCAAAATAAGAGTAAAGGGTGCGGAGGTTGGAGAACCAGCCCATCATGTCACTAGCTTAGCCGACCGGCGAGAGGATACACCGAGAAAGCGTGACATCGAACCTAGCACATCGCGAAAGTAGCCGAGCCGACGGGTGAGCGGATACTCTGGAGAACGGACATAGGGGCTGGACTTCTGGCTTTGACCGAGACTAGCAAACCAAATAAGTAGCCGAGCCGACGAGCGGGCAGACACTTTGGAGAGTGGACATCAAGACCAGACTTATGGCGTTGACCAAGACGGTAGACCACAGGGACGTTGTGCGAGATGCGAAGAAGACCGAAGTTTTTAGAGGGGCCTATGAGTGGGCAACCCTCGAGTGAATCCGTCTTGTGCATGCTGGATCGGAAGGCTGGGCAGCGACAGCATGCCCCTCACGTAGTGGAATGAGCTCTGCCGAGTTCAGCCACACCTCAGTGTTATAACCAACTATGTTACATTCTTTACGCATAGTTGCGTATCACTACCCAATGAGTGATTAGTGGAAACACATGGTAATGAATACAAAACGCACATGGTGGATTTAATGTTATGCAACAAGTTATTTAGGGGAATGTAACAAGGTCCACTCATTAGGGCTACTTTCTCCAAAAGAGGTTCCACTTTCTCAGAAAGTTTTCAAACTAGACGAAATTAAAAAGCCTAGGCCTACCTTTTATTATTCAGAAATAATTTAGGATTCAAGTTATTTTGGTAATTATTCAAGTTTGTCCTCACTAACCTCTATCGACATTGCAGCTGTAGACACTGCAAAAACACCAAGAAGAAGACACAACATGAACAGCCCGCACATCTTGATGTACCGGTAGTGTAACTCGTGAGATACGGTAGGCCTACAAGCCAAACGACTTCCGAAAGACAAGACTGTCAGAACGCAGAGCGAAGATTACAACAGAAAACTTCAATCGTCTTGGAGGAACAGGTGGGTTGTGTGTGAGAACTTGCGTGGCGCGCAGGCCTTATTTATACTTTTGCTCATGCATATCCAGCGCCAACGCAATACATAATGCGACACCAGCGACAGCCTTGTGTGCGTGCCACACCCTCTCGCCACGTGGCTTGGAGCCCGTCCTTTGGACTTAGTTTATTTTTCTCTTACTTTCCACCCTACACACCGAACACGGTTCGTGGGTGTAGGCCTTCGTCCGTGTACCGTGTTACCCTCATGCAATAGCTTAGCATCCCCAGTAAGCATCGCCCCCTTGAACACGCCCTCCTTTCTAAGTTGTCACTCACTTTACTTTCGTCAAATACCTTTCCTTATATGGAACAATGACAAGTTGTATAATCTGATTTTGCACACGTCTCTACCCTTAGACGCGGAAGGCAAGCTTCTCATTGGCTAAGACGCTAAACTAGGCTAATGTTTTATTCATTCCTAGGCCCAAGATTTCTATATAAACCCAGAGATTTCGAACCGAACTATGACAGTCCAGTGCTTCGATATGACTATTGGATCGCCTAGCTAGTGCGGTCTGATACACACTCTGGCCCCGTCCAGACACCCCGTGTAGTGAAGCCCTGGTGGTCGTCCGTCTCTCGGTGTAGCAGTGCCCGTACCGTATACCGAGTTGACAATCCGCATGAACGAACGATGGTCGTACTGGCTGTATCCAGGGCCGTCTTAAGAATATTTGAGGCCCCCGGGCAAAGCAATGTACTGGGGCCCCTAACCCCCCTTGCCCCCCCAACACATTAAAATTAAGTTTTTCAACTGGGAAATTTACGGCATTTCATTGCAGAAAATTGCTTTATAATTGGTTGAAAGTCTATTTTTGAATCTCGGGGCCCCCGGCAACTGCCCAGTGTGCCCATGCGATAAGACGGCCCCGACTGTATCCGATCCCTTTACTCGAACACACCATTCGGTACTCGTATTATGTAAAGTACAATACGAGTATTAACTATTGAACTATGCTACCACTCTTTATACATGTCATTAGTGCTTTTTATTGTTGTTGAATACAGAGAATTTAATAAACCAACCCCATTTGATATTGTCACAACAGTTTTTGTCCGCCATTATTAATTTGTTGACCCACAACCCTATACAACATAGGCCTAAGTTTTATATAAATTAAAAGTTTTATCTAAACCCAATGTAAAATATTGTAAAGTCATTTCTCTAAGCCCCCTTTGTCACAAATTCAGAATAATAATAATTAATAATAATAAAAACACATTTATATAGAATAGGTGCAGTTGAAGTACGTACATGTTATGGGGGAATCGCTTTTCTGATGTTGCAAAGTTGACCCCTTCTAACACGCGACAAAGACCAGCATTTTTTCATACCTAAAACACGTACTGGATCTGAAAGTTAATGAGTGGGATCTAAGCAAATATTGGTAGTTTACTTTTCCTACTTGTATTTATTAAACCCACGGTAAAATATTACAAGTAATTTCCTCTGAAGCGTTTTGTCTCAAATTCAGGCAAGCCTGATAAGTGATATGCAGTGTATATACACATACATGAACAACCAAGTCTTATATGGCGCTAAAATTCTTAATAATTTGGCGCTCATGGCGCCTAAAAGTGGTGTAAAACAAAGTCTACCCATCAGTGCAGTGGATAATCACCCCAGTATTGGTCAAATATAAATAACACCAAAAATATCGTTGTTTTCCCCGAGTGTACGTTAGTTAAAAAACATCTTATTGATAGAACTTCCTGTGACTCTTACATTGGATCCACCGTGAGTCCAGCTGAATCGAACTCCAGCTGAATCGAACTCCAGTTACACAATACAAGATGAATCTGATTCGACAGTTAGGACTTATACGCGTCATCTTACTCATGATTTGTGACTCAGAATCGTTGACAAAATAAACCAAGTATAAACCATTTTATGTTTTAACCATACAAGGTTACTTAATTTTACAGAATGTTTCGTTTAATATTGGAAAACCCACATTTTAAAAAGTGGGATAAACTTAATTAATTTTACAATATTTTTCTAGAAAACCATAAAGTTGAAATGAAGGTATATTTGCAAAAATACTAATGTAGCCAATGAAGCATCTGTTAATGAATGAGGTTAATCACTTACCAAAATGGTCTGTTCAAATAATATGACGCATACAATGAGTCTATTTATTGTGTTTAATTATTCATGTGAAATTAATTTAGTTTATTTGCACTTGGAAAAGAGTTGAGTACAGATAAACAAAAAATAATAATGCTTGGAAAATAAGGATAAAAGTTCACAGAATATACATCTCAAATAGCAACGTAAAACTCGGTCATCAAGTTGATCTTCAAATTTAATGAACCCTAACTTGAATAGTAGAACACACTTGAGATACATCCCCAACATGGTTGATTTAAAAAAAAGAATAAATTGAAATGTACAGGTACTATATTCTCTCAAATTCCATCTCATCCTGGATAGGAAGACATTTACTAATGGTCAGCTGGTAAAACTGACCATTATTTAGAACTGACCATTGGTCAAGTGTTAGCATTCCACAAATTAAAAGTACCACTGGACTCAACTGATCAACTTTTACTAGCATTGCAGTGGTCACTACTGTGATGTTGAATAGTCACTGTGACGTCCGCATTGCAGATGGTCAATCGTCAACATTGACCAGTGATGGTCAAGCTATTAACATTGACCACTGGTCAACAATTAACACTGCCAATGCTCAATTGTTTGTATTGACAATTCTCAAATGATGGCAATGACATGTTTTGACCAGTAGTCAACCGTTTCACATTCAAAGCAATGTTTCTGGCGATATTTCTTGCTCTTTAAACGAAGTGGTCAACTGTAAGAATTTCTTATATGATTTGTGAGGTCACTACTCTCGGATCTTGCCCTAAACTAATTTTAGAAAAGCACATATTCAAATTAAGTTTTATGGGGGCCACTGGAGTTCCACTAGACTGACCAGTGGTCACAATTAGAGTAAATACCATTGGTCAACTGCTATCAACTAGGGCTGTGCATTTTTGAATAATTTGGTAACCGGATATTCGGATTTTGATATCGATCGGATATTCGATATTCAAAGACTGCCGATTGTAAATTGCACCATGTGATAAAACGAGCACACACAATATGGTGGGGCCCAAAAATGTACTAAACATAATATCGTCCGGACTAGGATGGACTTGCTAGGTGGCGACCAAATGTAAACGGGAGGATGATGGGGGACAATGATGCAAGTGCCAATATGAAAAGAAAAAAAATTAAACAAAAACTTAATTTTTTTCTTCAAATATTCGAACCAGAAAGAAACAACTGGATATCGAACCATCGATCGAATATTCAAATATTCGGTTATTCGGCACAGCACTACTATCAACCATAGATTGGTGGTCACAATTAAAATAACTGCAGCAGTCAAGTGCTATTGACCAATGGTCACAATCAGCAACTGCAGCGGTCAAGTGCTATTGATTAGTGGTCACAATAGAGTAATTGCTAGTGATCAACTGTTAGCATTCCACATATTCAAATTACCGTTCACGGGACCAATGCTCTCTGAATCTACCCTAAACTCCTCATGGAAAAGTGGGTGCCACCAGTGATATACACTGGCACATAACACTGGATCCAAAATTAAGATAGTTCTGTCTGTCCTCATGTGATTGGACTGTCTGCGTCTGTTTTTTTTATTCTGTTGTCGTATTGCTGGCTCTTGAAATTCCAATTTCAGCTTATTGTATGACATCCCCGAGCTTACGCTGATGGAAGCACATACTAACTCTTTACCCATAATCCTCTCTGGTTCCAAGTGGTTGGTTTGCTTGCAGATCACTTTCAGTATGCACTGACCTCGATTGGAATTATAATAAATGTCCTGATTGCGATTCAAAGCCTCCTTCAGCGAATGATTCATCTCATCAATCTGTTGAAACTTCAAATAGTAGACAAAGTTTGATCCTTTGCGTCGGCTGAGATGGTACATGAAGACAACTCCAGACATCTTCTCCACCGCTTCATTGAACGTTACCTTCTTAACTGAATTGCGAACAACGAAGGGTGGGTAGATGAACTGCAGTGACCGTATGACAAGTGACCGAAGACCAAATGTACGCTGTATGCTGGTGTGGTGCAGATCCTTTGGAAGATTTTTTGCTGACTTAGGATTGCAATACCTGAAGAGAGAAGAGATCAAACTGAATTACAAACTGTAAGACTTATTTTCATATGATTCCGCTAAAAGAAATATGTAACCCGCTTCATCGAAATGAGGAATGTCCCCCAAATTTCACATTTTGAGATATGGATATCAACTTAAAGAGAATTTAATGGGCTTTCTGATGATGCCAAACATTCATTTTTGGTGCATTTCATTCCTGTATTAGGATGTGATAAATTGATAATGTAATAATGCAGTCATGCACGTTTTGTGAACTTTGGAAGTCCATTACATGGAAACATCTGTTGGGGGACATTCCTCATTTCGATGGAGCAGGTCACATATGGTTAACAAAAGGGAATATTCACATGCTTAGTCTCCGAATTGTGCCAAAATTGGGCAAATAATGAGTGAGGCATCATGTGCCCTTGTGGCCATCAAGTGGCCATCAAGTGGCCATCAGGTGGCCATCAAGTGGCCATCAAAAAGAAAATGATGTACATTAAGCAAATACAAATGGTACATACATCTTAGTCAGCACTTGTCATGTGTTTTATTCTAGGAAAAATCAGTGCAGTGATGCGGCTTTTTTTTTTTTTTACCATCTTTTTCTTTTTGACAACAGGGAAATACGTGATACATTGTATATACGGGGACTAAATTTCCCATATACAAAGTATGGTGGCTAAGAGAGGCCTCACAAATCGGGCAAACATTCATACCCCTATGTGAAAAAGTCGTTTAAAGCACAGTACAGCAGAATACCAATCCATCCAGCTATTTTGGCTGCAATTGGACATCGTTTTATAGCAAAAAAATTAAATAAAAAAATTAAAATGCCGACGCGCGGGTATGAGGCGACGTCCGCAGAGAACAGAAACCAGAGACTTTTTATGGTGAGGGGTGAGGGGTGAGGGGTGAGGGGTGAGGGGTGGGGTTATTTAATTAGTGGCCATCAAAAAGAAAATACTACATGATGTACATTGTGCAAACACAAATGATTAATACATCTCAGTCACTACGTCTTATGTGCTGATCATCAGCTTTTATTATAGGAATAGATAAATAAATCTAAATTAATGTAAGTACCGATAACATGCCCTACAGACCTTTATCACAGATTCCCTAATTATCATTTCATAAATAGGTACCAGACTATTTTTCCTTCCAGCCTCGGTTTGGTTACATTGATTTGAATGGAAGAGAAACAAGATGGCAACACCATGATAAATGTCTATTGCTCCCACAGGACCATAGGCTTGATTGACATGAATTATGTGACAAATACAATCAACAATCATGTCTAGAACCAAGACTACTTCCCCTGTAATCACTATGAACATACCTGAAGTATAGTCTCCTCCAGAAGCCAGCAGTATTTGTCAGTGCGTATGTGTCATGGCACAAACAGGCAAATGTACAGACATCTTCTGGATATATAAAGGCAGATACCAAGTACCAGATAACAGTAGGGTAAACATGACCGGTGAAGGTATCGCAGGAAATGCTGCCTGCAATATGGTGAAGGAAAAAGTGAATATTAGTAGTATGAAGAGTAAATTTAATAGGCGAATTTAAAAACAGTGGCTATATTGCATTTACTAGGTACAACGAATGAGAATTATTTTACACTGCAATATGGTGAAGTAAAAAGTAAATATTAGTAGTATGAAGAGTAAATTTAATAGGCGAATTTAAAAACAGTGGGTATATTGCATTTACTAGGTACAACGAATGAGAATTATCTTAATACACTTAAAGGGAAGGTATCATCACAATCAGAGCAGACTTTCAACAGGGCATGGAATTGGTGTCCTAGTTTAAGATGAACACAATGACTGGAAATTACTGCCTCATTTATGCAGCAGCAACAGTAATATGACCTTGTCATGTGCGGTATTACTTTCAGTCACTGAGTTAATATAAAACTAAAATCAAATTCCATGCCCTGTTGATCGTGACGATATTGTCCCTTTAATAGTAATGAATGATTTTGCTTGCATTTCATATAAAAATACTCATCATAATTTACAATTTACTAATCAACAAAAAAAAAGACTTGTTATTCAAAATTAATAACACACTCAAAAATATTTCTGCGAATTTTGTTGATATACAATATTTTTGAATGAAAATGTTGAATGAGCTTGAATGTAGAGATCAAGGTTGTTATGGATCACAGTGGCTTGGATCTACCACACGAGGACGTAGTGACGATTCACTGTGTGTAATAATCCTCTACACCAGATCCTGGCCGTGCAGCCGCCATATTTTCCCCATGCTCAACTTTGACCTTTGTTGATAGCTAGCGCGCAAGCCTTGAAGCGTGATGTCAGATCTTCAGCACAAGCGTTAACATATCCAATGAAATCCTTTGAGTGGTATGCCTGGAGCCTGTCTATATCCTTGATAGGATATAGACAGGGGAACAGTCTATGGTCAATCGAGCAATTATACAGCCTTGGTTACGACTGAGAAGAGGCAGATCACGGCATCATAGAATACAAATTCTTTTATTATTTGTAAACAAACTTTAGGGGGTTGCTTTTAAACTCAACATAATTTCTTGTGATCATTCTTACCACTGGACCCAGTCTTTGTTTTTGATTTTAATTCTACTTCGTTCTTCTCCTGCTCCTCTGCTGAATTTGAAATTTCATCAATGAAGACATCTTCCTCATCTGAGAATTCTCTCTCATACCAGTCATCAATGACATCATCATTTGTGGTTGCACTCAGAATTCCACTAGCACTGTTGACTTGTTTTACTGTAAAGAAAATGACTAACCTTTTTCAAAGAAAGTACACGGGGTAAGCTATCCTGGGAAGAGAGTTGAAGGAATGTGATGGTTATGGTTAATTGTACTAATTGATGTGAGGGAGGTTAGTAAAATTGTACAAAACTGCCCAAATGTACACTTAAAGGGGCAGTATTGTCACGATCAGAGCAGACTTTCACCTGGGAATGGAATCGGTGTCCTAGTTTAAGATGAACACAGTGACTGAAAATTATTGGCTCATTTATGCAGTAGCAACGGTAATATGACCTTATCATGTGGGTATTATTTTCATACACTGAGGTAATCTAAAACTAGCACTCTGATTCCATGCCCTGTTGGTCGTGATGATATTGTCCTTTTAAGTATAAGATAGAATACTTTATCTGTGGTGGAAGGATTGTTGTGAAGCACAATGACCACTTAAAGGGACAGTATCGTCAAGATCAGAGCAGACTTTCAACAGGGCATGGAATTCATGTCCTAGTTTAATATTAACACAGTGACTGAAAATTACCGTCTCATTTACGCAGCAGCAACAGTAATATGACCTTATCATGTGGGGTGTTATGGTAGTCACTAGAGTTAATCTAAAACTAGCATTCCGATTCCATGCCCTGAATTGATCGTGACAGTACTGTCCCTTTAATACAATGTTCAGAAAGGATGAAAATGTACTAAAGTAAGAATATTTTACATCTGATTTTAAGCAAGACATTTCTGGGTGTGAGCATGCTTAACTACAATGACCCTATTGTTGAGAGTCTCCTGATAACGGCTAGAGCAGACTAGTCGAAACGTTGAGAACAAACCAACGGGCTCTTCTCAGAGCCATCACTTCTTCCAAGAAGAGATTAATGCAGTGTACACGAAAGAACTTAATATCTATCTCCACCATGCAAAGCCTCAAATCTTACATATAATGACCCTTTCGCTGCTTACATGGGTGGCTGTAAGCATTTATAGGACGCCCATTATTGCTGATTTCTATGTTCAATAGTCCTGTCAGACCAGGTCCTGCTCCCAAACTTACCGTCTTTATTTATAGACATAGCTGCAGCTTTGCTGAATCTACCAGTTAGAGCTTGTCTGTTGGCGTTATCAGCATAAGCCTTAAGGGTGACATCTGTAATAGGAAATAAATAAAAGAGAAAAAAGGCTAGGAATAAAGCTGTCTTCACAACGTTTGTGGTGTGGACTCATCAGACTCATTAGACCCTACCTAAGGATTCGCAGATGGACTCTCTGTCTAAAGACTTGGAGAACTTGAATTTAAGTACTCACTAACAGATTTAGACTGGACCTAAAAACACACAACCAAAATTTGATGACTTAGACTTAAGCCAACCAATGGACTAGCAGACAGACTCACACTTTACCTTCATGACCAGGTGATTAGCAGGGGGAGGGGATGGAATCCTTGCTGGGGGCCTCATATTTGCCTAACAAAACATTGTTTAAGGCAGAAAAGGTGGGAGGGATGTTTTTGCATACGATGACCCCATTGCAAGTATGCACGGTCAAATATTTTGTCACCCCCCTGACAAATTTATTGGTACATGTCTGTGGGTGACATGGTGTTGGTTAAATTCTTGTGTGATAAACAACTGATTTAAAATTTTGCCCTACACCGACGTGTGTATAGCACTCAGTGCTTTACTCGGTGTCTATGAAAAAAACTTCACAGACGACTCAGGTGGGATCCGAGCCCACAACCTCCTGCTTACTAGCGCAGACGTCAAGTGGTTGTGGGTTCAAATCCTGCCGGAAAGACTGAGTATGCAGTGCTATACACACGTCGGTGTAGGGCAAAAATTAAATCAGTTACCTTGTTCTTGAACAAACTTTGAAGACACTCCACTGTTCCGTCCTTTGGACTTAGTTTTTCGACAACCACCGCCACTCTCCTCTTGTTCCTTGACATTCCAAGTTCTTGATTTTGAAGACCTCTTTCTTCTTTGCTTTTGACTGTTATGTGGCATTGTGACAGTTGGTTACCATGACAACTGTCATTGTGAATGTCGAGTGTGTTTCTCTGCAAGAAATATCTAAATGTTGCTAATCGTATTTTATTTAAACAAATTTAACCCTCCTACTGTTTGACCATTTGAAACCATTCAAAATTTCCACTTACCAAAATGCCCATTGGTTTTGTACACACATGGTGATACCATTTGAACAGTGTTGGTAGCAAGCTTTACTACCATTCAAATCCATTCAAATGCATAGAGGGTCTATTGATTCACCACTTAGAAGTATCCAAACAAGGTTTTGTATTAGCTGTACTACCACTTGGAAAGATCCAAACAAGGTTTTGTATTAGCTGACCTACCATTCAAAACCATTTGGGGGAATCAATATTGTACACAGTTATTTCACCATTCAAAACCACAAAAGCGAATGGTTTCAAATGGTGCATCAACTTGTATGAAAAAGGTACCAGAAGTAGGAGGGTATATAATTTAATGGACTTAAATTTTAGGAAAGAATATAGAATACAAGTGCCACTTTTCTATCCAAACTGGACAAATATCACAGATTTTCCTTTAAGATGATAGAGGACACACTTAAGGAGAGGAAAATGTAGTCAAATGAGGATTGGAAACAATTTTTTGAGAGATTTTGAGCAATGAATGTATGAACATCCAGTGAGATGTTGGCCATTTTGTCATCTGGTAAAAACACATGCTTAGATATCATGCACAAGTGTCATGCACAAGTGTCATGCACAAGTGTCATGCACAAGTGGCGATAGCTGCTAATTCACCCCAATGACAAATGACAATACCATCAGATACAGTTACTGCATCTAAAATGACGGTTGGGTTCAACATTCTTTCCCTTTTTTAGAAATCATATTACATTTTAAGGGAAGGTACAATGTTGGTAATTACCAGATTATAACGTTTGGCAGATTCAAGGACTTGAAAATCGGGAAAGAATGTCAAACCCAACCGTCACTTGTGCACAATGCATGAGTTTTTAGCAAACGACAAAATGGCCAACATCTCACTAAATGTGCATTATTTTCATAAGCCTTATCGCTAATACTAGTAATAGCACTGAAGCAACTGCCGCAAAGCATACAGGGATACAAAAAGGGGCATCTGTTTGGCGCAGCTTTTGTGACGTCAATAATATTTTGTTTGTCCGCGCGGCACGCAGTGGCGCTGTTGCGCCCACAGACATCCCACAATTCCTTGCAGCTGCTATTAGCGATAAGGCTTATTGCTCAAAATCTCCCAAAATCTCGTTTCCATCCTCAATTGACTACACTTTCCTCTCCTAAGTGTGTCCTCTATGTTTGATCATCTTTTAGTTTTAAAGGAACATCTGTGAATGTGATTATTTGTCATATTTGGATAGAAAAGTGGCGGTTGTATTCTGCATTCTTTTCGAAAATAGGTGGATGAATAGGTGGATGAACACACACTTTACAAAAAAGGGGTTCACACTGCCAAACAAGGGCAGGGGGCAGGGGAAGGGGGAGGGGAAGGGGGAGGGGAGGGGGATGGGGAAGGGAGAAGGGGAAGGGGAAGGGTGCACAAAAAAACGTATGGAAATTTAACGTTACAATTTACATGCACAACAAAAAACAATGCCCCCTCTGCCAATGCATTACATCATAGAGAAAGGACACATGTACCCACCTTGCTCAACCCTTCGCCTTTACTCTCAATCACTGTGATATCATGGACATAGTGCGGAATTAACGTAATTACAGACTAACGAGAACTAACTGGGCTTGTTGTGCAACATGTTCCGTCTGTTGTTAGCAGTGCAGTCACTCACGCAGCTGGTCCACGATCCTCTCTGCGCAGGGAAAATGTATTAGAGCGCCCTCTATAGCTCAGTCAAAACCAAAAGATGTCCCTACTTGCCAAAAAATATAACACGATTTTATTGAGCACGGACGATGCATGCGCAATAATAATAATAATAATAATAATAATAATAATAATAATAATAATAATAATAATAATAATAATAATAATAATAATAATAATAATAATAATAATAATAATAATAATAATAATAATAATAATAATAATAATAATAATAATAATAATAATAATAATAATAATAATAATAATAATAATGATAATGATGATAATGATAATGATAATGATAATGGCGGCGACGGCGACGACGGCGGCGGCGGCGACGACGACGACGACGACGACGACGACGACGACGACAATTTTATCAAATTATGCCCCAGCTAATAATTATAATGTTTTTATGAAAGGGGAAGAGAGAAGGAGATGGATTCGAAGGTTTCAGGAGTGATGAAGTGCTTCATCATTATGCAAACCTGATCAAAACTGAATTGAACATTTAAGGCAGATCAAAATTAGGCTAGGCGCAGGCCTTGATATAACTAGGCTAGGCTAGGCCTTGATATAACTAGGCTAGGCTAGGCCTTGATATAACTAGGCTAGGCGCAGGCCTTGATATAACTAGGCTAGGCGCAGGCCTTGATATAACTAGGCTAGGCGCAGGCCTTGATATAACTAGGCTAGGCGCAGGCCTTGATATAACTAGGCTAGGCGCAGGCCTTGATATAACTAGGCTAGGCGCAGGCCTTGATATAATTTTACGTTATTGAAGTATTGAAGAAAACACACATTATAGGCTAAATCAAAGATAGATGATGTCTTTCTTGCCATGTATTATGAATAAATATTATTCCAAAATGTAAAACAAGGTGTTACTTTTTCTATAGCTTTTTATTTGTCATCATGCAATCGCATAAATGACGTGGGGGAAGGGGGATGGACGGAGCAGGAATGTGCCTACGCGAGGCCTGAAAAAAATACGGGGCTGGTAAACAAAGGAGATTCAAGAGCTCCATAAAAACTCCCGATGTCCTCCAAGTTCCCCCTACTGAACGAATGAACCAACCCTAATTACGCCTCTGTATTCACGTAGGATAGCCTTTTTAAAATAATTAGTATGTTTATAATAATTGTTTTCAAACAATTACTAGCAAACTATTGACATCAATCAATGTAGTTCTTATTTAAAAATGTAGATTGAATAAAAACATCGACAAATAAACATACACGACAGAAAACACAATTGAGGCAAAAAATTAAATACTCATTGACAGTTCGTTTCGAGATTCTTTGCCAGCTTCGCTTTATTTAGAGGGAAAATCACTAAGTACATAAATACATTTTCGGATTGCCCAAAGAAAAAAACATTTAAGCGGGACATATACCTGCAACCTCCATAAAACTCAACCAACGTTCTAGTATTGGATATCGCTCCGTACAAGAACTACTGAGGGCGTACGGTCGGTATGTTTTTAGATCAACGTTGATTGAAATTACGAAAGGGCAGCGAAATTGCGTTGCGTTTAGTGTATTCTGCAGATGAAGTGCGTTTCTGTCAGTGTATTACTCCATAAAATATTGCTAAAGTAGCTATGCTAAATTATCTGACGTGCTTTCATTTTAAAGAAAACATGGGGAAACAAGAAGTTTAAATTGGATCGTCATTGTCATTGCAGCGTCGGTTATTTCTTATGTGGTGAAGCTATTCATTTGACGACAAACTATGTCTAGAATTGTCATAGTTTAAAACCATTTAATCAAATTCAACCTAATCATTCAACGGTAAATTTATAAACAAAATCTCTTCAAAATTCACATTATACCAAAAGTTAATTGTAGCTTTAAAATAACACCGACTTTAACGACCTCAAAGGTTACTGACTTTTGATCTGAATTAACTTACATAAATAATTGAAATGAGCAATAAATAAACATACAGTTATGATTGAACAGATCAGATCACCATTGGTATTACCCGAAGAAACTGTGAGAATATCCATTTATAATGATTGAATAATGCAAGTTTGACCACAGCACAGATTACTTAGAGTACTTATTTTTAAGATGGTAATGATACTAACCATCAGGAGAAGTTAATCCATCTGGTTTTGTGTATTTGAGTAAACATGATTAAACTTTAAAACCTGAATATTTTAAATATTTCTACTTTACGACAAAATAAGCTGATACAAACTTTCAAAGATTGTTTCTGCAAATATCTTTATTTGAATGGATCAATTTACACAGATTTACAAATACTGTATACTACATTTAATTTATCCTCCATTGGAACTCAGACAATAATGGTTGCCTTGCTGGAAATATGTCGAATAATTTCTTTGGACATCTTTGCATATACTTATTACTTTACGAACCAGGGTCTGTTGGTGGTGGGAAATAGCTTAATGCACGAGGACGAAGTTGGGAAGTGGAGATGACGACGATGATACAGTTTACAATGTCACAGTGTGAAAGTGTTCTCTCATGTGTTGAGGATGGTTCCAGTCGTAAAGAACCGTCGGTATGACTCGACGTTTCAATCAGTATACTGAGATGGTCTTCAGTATAATAATGATGAAGATGATGACGGTAGTGGTGTATGAGCGGTAACCGTTAGTAGTGCATGAGGCGGCAGCAGTTATGACCGTAGTCTTTATTCATGTGCCATCGTGGTGGTTGCAGCAATTTTGCTCAAATTGTTTAAAATTCATCTTTTGGAGCATTATCAATCGACCTCTGACCTCAGACCGTCACAACATCGAGATGACGTCATCAAAATGCCGTGGTCGCAGCTACTGGTTTTTTAAAGCAAATATTATGTTTGATGATAATAATTATTATAAGACTAATCGACTTCATAGCGTGGTACAACATGATGTAGATTCAGAATCTCTCTTATTCTGTTTATGGTTGTTGTCCACAGTGGTTCAACGAGGCCATGATCTGGATCTGCATAGAAAAATATATATATAATTTTTCGGGAATAATTTCTAGAAAACCAAATAAAACGGGAATAACACGCGGGGGGGGAGGGGGGGGGGTTGCAAAGGTCAAAGTCACAGCGATGGGGCGGGACCCCTCGCTATGGGCAGACATTTTAGACTCTCTGTCACGTTTTGGGGCCTGATTGTTTTTTAATTTTTTAATTTTTTATTTGTTTTAATTTTTTTTTTTAGCCATTCACTACGGAGGGGGGGAGGGGAGAGTGTTAAATAGTTATGGAGGAGCTAAATGGCTAATACTTTGGGCACTCTCCACCAATGACTACCAATGACAATCAATGCATTTAACGTTATGAAATGATTACAGGTAATTTCTTTCAAACGAAGTAGGTCAGAGCGGAGGAGGAACACTATACACCAACCTGATTCTTCTTCTCTGATGTCCTCGGTATCTTGTCCTGTCCTAGCTTGGTTGGATGCTAGTTTTTCTTGTAATGTTTCCAACTGAAAAAAAAGGTACGGTTCGAAACGTAAGGCCTTTAGGTTGATAGGCAGTTGATTCTGCATTTATTGAAAACAGAATAAGTTTTCACACATGGCACGTAAACATGTGTCATGTAAACATGTAAAACTTAATCACGTGATCCCTAAACATGTGACACTAAATCGTTGTGTTTGTGTTTTTCTTCAATACAATTCCACTTTACCAACCCGATAATGGAAGAGAAAATAGTCTGGGCCCCTTGCATGCATTGAGTTTTAGTGCTATAGACCACGTGACTTGTTTTACACTTTGCGTAACCTTTAGAGTACCTGGGTGATTTCCTGCCATGCAAAAGTGTGTGTATATGTATGCAGAGTTTGTACATTTTGTACTTCTCCACATAACATCAAGAATTCGTTGTTTTTTTCAGATGAATACGATTTGAGTTGTAATGTTAGTGCCTTATTAAAAAAAATCAAATTAAGAATAGTTCTGCTGATATCTCAAAATATGAGATTTGATGGTTTCTTGTCGTAAACCAGTGTACATTCTTTGCCCGGCGCAGTTTGAATTTCGTGGCTCTTTTGTAAACATGTGATGTCATTGGTCACATCATCTATACCTGCGCACAAGGAACCTGACGTAGATATCAATGCGTTATAGGTATTGTAAAAAGGTATTTTTTCAAGGTTGTACTTTGCTCGACATTTAACTTATATCAATGACGCATAAAAGGAAAGGACACCGGTGGTAATTGCCGGTAACATTGCCGGTAACATTGCCGGTAACATTGCCGGTAACATTGCCGGTAACATTGCCGGTAACATTGCTGGTAACATTGCTGGTAACATGGGCACTACATATTTACTTCTTACCAAAAAAGGACGGGCCAGTCTTTTCACTGGTAACACGATTACGTTTCCACCCGATGTTCCCCGTCCGCAGCGTAGTAGGCAAACATATGTAATATTCCCCTCGGCACCACAATCACATTCTGCAATAAGAAAAGTCATGATGAAAATTAATTATCGGATTACACACTTACCGCCGAATTGTTAACAAAAAAGCTATACTTAATGTGAAATTGATAAAGACACCAATCGTCCAATGATGTGATTGCATTACAATTCATAAATATTGATATTTTGGATTAAAAAAATTCTATAGACTAATCCAGCGACCACTTTTTTCCGCCATTATTGCGGTGGTACCACACTGCATTTCGCTAGCGTTTCGTCAAATAGAGTGCACAGATTGGTTGAAGAAGCATTGGACTGCGTATAAAACGAACACTTGACACAGAATGTAGGTACCACCGCAGTTATGGCGGCGCCCAGTAAACTGCGGTGGTACCTACATTCTGGGTCTAAATTAGCTGCTAAGCACAACATATTGGTTAGCAAATATATCTGCTCTGCACAATTTAACCGAGAACCAGCCATGAGCAATATACATGACAATTTGGCTAAACTTTTTTGGCCACTGATCGACGGATTAGTCTATTCGCTCAGTGCACATCGTAGCCCTCTAGCGGTGAATTTGCACCCAGTGTCTTGATGATAGCCACAATAGACGTAGACTGGTCACCTGTCTATATCCTATATCAAGAATATACACAGGCTCCAGGCGTACCACTCAAATGATTTCATTGGATACGTTAACGCGTTGTGCTGAAGATCTGACGTCACGCTTCGAGGCTTGCGCGCGCTAGCTACCAACCAAGGTCAAAGTTCAGCATCGGGAAAAAGATGGCGGCTGCATGGCCAGGATCTGGCGTTATTGACGCTAGCTCAAAGCGTGACGCCAGGGCTGCGTTCCGCTTGCGCGAATGTATCGCAAACGTTCGCGCGAACGTTTGGGGACGGATGGGCCAAAGTGCAACCGATTGTGAGCGCAACGTTCGCACAACCGCAAACACATCAAAACTACGTTGGCCAACGTTCGCCAACGTTGGCGGCGCACAATTGGTTCCACTCGAAATTGTTTGCAAACGTTGGCGAACGTTTGCAACGTTCGCGCAAGCAGAACGCACCCCTGATCTTCAGACTACAATAGACCCTTCTCATGAAATATGCTGATTGCATTTGCATTGGCAAACTCAAAAGCGGGATCATCACGGGCGTTATAGCGCTTAGCGCACGCCAAATTCAGTCAATAGAGATCATTGGCTAAGTGCAAGCTATTCGCTCAGTGCACGTCGTAGCCCTCTCGCGGTGAATTTGCACCCAGTGTATTGATGTGAGTATGTTGTGGTACTCACCCGCATATGAACAACCAGGGGGGAGGGGAAGGGTACTTTTTGGGACAAAAGTGCGCCACCGGTACCACCAACGCAGCTACATGTCTCATTCGCAAACGCCGATGCGCGTGGTAAACATCGTGGTGCGCGTATAGACGACGGGTGCATTGACTGCGTGTAAGCACGTATGCACTGTTCAAATAGCTAGTGTGCGTCAATAACATTCTATCGCGCGCTGCAAACGTATACGTGCACGTATGTGTGTTATAACGGCTTGGCGACAACATTTTCTGATTCATTTACGTTCGAAATCTCAAAATATCGGCAAGGGTCAACGGACAGATTTCCGTAAAACTCTCTTGAAAGGTAAATCAACATTATTTATTCAGAAAAAAGTCTGAGGGTCAACAGTAAAATTTTACAGAATCTTCTGTTCGTTGACACTGTTTTTGTTGCAATTCAGGGGTGTCATTTCATTATCATTATGAGTTTCTGTAAAAAAAATTCAGTTTTACAAAATATTTTGAAAAATGTGAGAGTTGTGTTTTTCATTGTGATTATTAATGGTTAATTAAATTATGATAAAAGGTATGAAAATTTAAATATTAAACCGTTTCGTTTTTGCCCTGTCACATTAATGGTATGGCCCACAATGCACGTCAAGCCTCGGATCACGTGAGACTCCCCCCCCCCCCCCTGTGAACAACTTTGACCGGATTTCGCGCAGAAAAGATAAGATGCTCTGTAGGACCACTGATCTCTCATGGGGGAACCAACATGGCGGCCGGTTACTTCAACTTTTTATAGGCCAATCAGCGCCCATCTCCTATCCAGTTAGTACAGAGATCAGTGTGTGGGACGGCCAGAAGGACGCACATGACCCTATATAATGAGTGTTGTTGTTGTTGTTAATGGCACTTCTGGCAATCTATGTGCCCTTTGTGCCAGTTGCTGTACGGTTTGAACAGCGCATGCGCGCAGAGATGCGAATGATATGAGACTGCTTTTTGAGATTATGACGTAACAAAACGGACTCTGTAGCCTACTTAGAAGAAATCTTGATGGACCGGTACAAAACAAGAAAATAGGTTGGAGAATTATAAAAAACTGAAAGGAGATTAACCCAAACCCAAAAAATCAAACCCAGGTTACTATAGCACGATCTAGAAAAAAGAGGGGGTGGGTGCTGGTGATCCTCCAGACATAGAGCGCCGCATGTGTTCCTGCAAGCCGGTCCGTTTCCCTTGCAGTTTAAGAGCCCGTGCTCCGCCAGGTAAAATTTGCAGGGCCGCAACACTTCAGGTGATGAGGCGGCACCCTGTCCAGCCAATCATCAAAACACCCAGTCCTCTGAAAAAAAAAATTGCTTGTGTGGAGAAAACTATGTATTATTTTAATATTTTCCGAATTTCTCTTTAATAAAAATGAAGAAAAAAGGCTATGTTATTTTTGAATCCAAGTAAATCATGTATTGTCATTTGATTATCAGTATATTTTAGAGCCCTTTGTAACTAATGTCTATTATTGATATATTGAAATAAAAAGGTGATTTACAATATCAAAAGGTTACACGTATTAATAATGATCATTATTGCGTTGGGTTATTTTTCCCTTTTGTTTTTTCATTAGGTGCCTTATGATTTGATGAACTGGATGCCCCAGTTTCCATGACCATTTCTCTTTGTTTAGGTTTTGATTGTGAACTCTTTCTTTGTGTATCTTGTTTTATAGGTCTGCTTGGTGATTGTGATGTATTACGTGACTTACTGATGTTTTGGGTTTTTTCTGTAGGTTTTTTATCTTCAGTGCTATGGAGTATGTGTTCAGCCAGAGATTGAATTGCCGTTTTTTCCTTCCTTCATTTCTAGTACTTTCCCATATTTGCAAAGCTCCAATAATTAATTCTATTAATGACTGATTTATCAAGTATTGTGGGTTAGGTTCTGTTTGGCATCCAACAGCTTCCTCTGTTTGGGTGGATGCCTCCTTTCGGCTGACAGCTGTGGGTTTATTTTGCGTAGATTCTGGATTTTGTTGGGTTTGCATATTTATCCATGCTGGTTTTGGTTTTGGGTTAGATGTGTCCGTATATTTATCTGTTTGAATTGTGATGTTTGTTCGAACCGTCTTTGCTGCTTCCGCATATGAAATATTATAGGTAACTCTGAATTCCTGGATTTTCCTTTCTTCCTTGTAGGAGTTACACCCAGCATAGGCAGAGGAGTGATTCCCACCACACCTGCTACATTTGACTTGCTCTTTTTGAGTGCACTCGTCGTATGTGTGAAAACCACTACATCGGACACACCTCGCCTTGCTTCGGCAATTGTTTGCTGTGTGGCCTAGTCGTTGACAATTGAAACAACGTATTACTGGTGGAATGTACGGTTTTACTGTAAATGATTCATAACCCAGTTGGATGTGTGTAGGCATATTAGGTGTATTGAATGTAAGACATACCGATGAAGTTTTCCCTGTTTGTCCGTTTCTTTTATACATGAGTCTGCGCACATCTGTAACCCCAAATCTTTTACACTCGTTTTGTATTTCTTTATCTGGAATTTCTGATGGAATTCCTGAAATGACGCCTTTGCTTTGTGTTTCTGATTTAGCGTATTCAGTGACCACGGCCCATTGTCCTAATTGACTGATTCCTTTTAGTTTGTGTGCTTGAGCTGAAGTATAGCATCTGATACTAATACCTCCTTGGTTGGTTTTAGAAACATATTTTATGTAATCTTGTCCCATTGAGTTAAGAGCTTTAGCTATTTTTATTGGATTAATTTGTGCAAGTTTTACATCTGGGGAGTTTATTATTACTATAGTAGGGTTTACTTGTGGTTCATATGTGCTAAGGTTTCTTCTTTTCTGTTGTCTTACATCACTATCAGAGTCACTAGAGGAGCTACTTTTGTTTTGAAATGATTTTGTTCGCTTTCGAGAAATCTTTGTTGTATATTCTATATCTTCTTCATCATCTTCTTCTTGTGCCTGGCTTAATAGTCTATCTAGAGTGGATCTTGGTTGGTTACTTATTTGTCTGTTTCTTTTCCGGTTAGATAGTTGTTCTTGAGATAACCTATCCCATGTCATATCCTCAGATTCGTCGGACATATTTAGTCCAACGAAGTCCGAGGTCCCCTATGCTATGAAAAACAAAACTAGACTGAAGATTTGAAAATGCAAAAGAAAATTGACCTTAATGGGTTGTTTATGAGTAATATAATTTGAAAAGAAAGGAGTAGGTCTCACCTCTTCTTTTGCTTAAAAAGGAAAAGATTTTAAACTGTTAGAAATACCAAGATTGCCGCTCGCAAAAGCACGTCTCATCTCATTCGCGTCTCGAAGCGTTCTCCATAGAGATCCGAACCTACTAATGAGTGCACATAGCACTGATGTTTTATTGAAAAACAATAGGTCAGCGGACTAGACCATTTCATATAATGGGGATGACGGTGGATGTGAGGAAGTATTGGTACACACAACATAATTAATAAGTCCATGTAATGTACATGCACATCAATACAAAACACAACTCAAGATTTCAGAATTTTAAAATGATCAACTTCAGAAACTTTAGTTATAATTATTCTTCCACAAAATCAATTTACAAAAAAAGTAAAGATTGCCCCAAAAAGTAATGGTATGATGCGATCCGCAAAGTACATCAAACTTGGCTCAATTTTCTTCATAAAAGGGGATTTTAATATGGACTTAAGAAAAGCTACCTATAAATATATTCTACTACCTATTTTTCCTTTGTTGATGTAAGAAATCGTTGTCAAAATCTAACGATTGTGGACATCAGAGAAACGAGTCTCCTACGTTTCTTGTGACACGAAGAGGAAGTGTGTGGCAAAATCTAGTACCCACTGCAACCATCACACTTTATGTGCATAAGTGAGTGCATGTAAAACCAGACTATGGAGATCCTTGAATAAATTATCAGGGTCACTACTCGAAGACTGAGAGACGTTCAATGATTGGACATGAAAAAGCAATCTGCTTTGACATGCCATTTACTGAGCGAACCATTGGGAAAAACAGTCAAATTCGTGCTGGCCTCCATAGGAAATGCAAATTTTTAGCATTTACTCCCTTTTTAAATACAAAAAAGCCCTATTTTCCTGAGCGTAATTAAGTTTGAAGAGATAATCATTCTGATGGGAAAATGTTACACTTTAAAATGCCGGGCGAGGGGGTTAGAAACAGTCAACTACATTACAAATACAAAGGAAAGTTTGTTAATGTTGCATCATTTAGTGGCACATTTCCCGTGTTGTTGTAGGCTGCGTTGTGGAAGTCAAAGAGCATAATTATCATATCCTATAAGTTACACGCGCGTGTACTTCTGCCAGCCAATGATCGCTGGAGATATTCCGCGCGTACGCACATCAACTGCAAAATACGCCAAACGCGACGCACTATCGCTGCCCTTTCGCCCACAGTGGTCTAACAACATGTGCCCTCAACAGCTCATGCACGGTGGGAATACCTTACACGATGAGACAATAAGGAAGTTCATTTAGATTTTTCGTATCAATTCCTTCATCTTATGAAAACAAATTTTGCGCTAAAAGGACAACACGTGAGACACAAAGATTTGAATGGATGTTTAATACACTTAGTTTTAGTTAGTTTCAGGTAAAACTAAGAACATTACTTTAAAAAAAAAATTTTTTCCAATAGCGTATTCTTTCTTCATGCAAGTTGATTCAAGTAAAAACATTTTTATTTAACATTGGGTCTTAAACATCAGCAATAAAATGATTTCGACATAAAATATCCATAAACTTAATAACTGCAGATTTAAGCCAATAATTTGTGTATACTTTTGATAAAATTAAGGTATAAGTCCTTACTTTAATAGAATCAAGATCAGTGGCGTAGCCGAGATGGTAGGGGCCAGCAATACAGTGTCTCTCCGTAAATTCACAAAACTTGTTGGTATTTCTGATTGATATAATTTGTCGGTTCATTTGAGTTTTGTCTCGGTAAATTGACCCCAAAAAATGTTTTCCCCCACTCTGAAAATCCTGGCTACGCCACTGATCAAGATAAAACCATCATGTGAAAGGTTCAACTTATTTCATTGTGTTCAGAGAAAAAAGTTAAAATGCATTCAGACGTAAAACGATATCACCCGAGACAGAAATATTTCATGAGATGTTTGATACTATCATGAATGTTACACAAAGTAAATTGTATATCTTATGATTGTTGAGATAACCAATGGTGACTTTAAATAACAAGTCTATTATTTATTATTTATAACAAGTCTATTATTTAAGTAAGACTAATTGCGGTGACACCATGTGGAATCTCAATTGAGTAGTAATTAGTTCTGAAAAGAACTGGTGGTACAACTCGACGTTTCGATCAGTATGCTCTGATCGTCCTCAGGAGAATGCCGGACTCTGGAAAATGCTGCTGCTTAAGTAGACTGCATACTGATCGCAACGTCGAGTTGTACCACCAGTTCTTTTCAGAACTAATTACTACTCAATTGAGATTCCACATGGTGTCACCGCAATTAGTCTTACTTATCATCCTCACCATGCAAAGCTACAAGTTTTACAAGTCTATTATTTATTGCTAGATGTATACATTTCGTTTGATTTCTTTGGTTACAAATTCATAACTAAACAGAGATAGCACATCAATATTTAATTTGTATTTTTAAAGGGTTGGTGTAAATTGGGGAGATACAGACAAATCTTCTGATGGGTGAAACTTTCGGATAACCAGTCAAGTTTATCAATTTATTGAGTTAGATTTTTCGTTTATGTGTGAGATTTGGGGCTCAATGCATGAGATTTGTGGCTAATGCGTGAGATTTTGGGCTGAATGCGTGATGACCATGATAAAATGGATCCAATGCTTGTATCACACGAGTCTTACAATAACTTCATATCAAACATGCCTTAAAATAATACAGTGTGAGGTACAATTGAGTGCAATATTGATCACATATTGATCTCAATAAATACAAATCTATCTGAAGAAACAAATTCCTCATATGGTGTATGGCTACACGCCCGACTGATCAAAAACGCTCCTCTTGAAAAATAAGTCTACTTCAGAAACAAGGGTTGCAAATAGCGAGCAGGGGTGTGTGTGGGGGGGGGGGTGTCACCTCCAATAATTTTTCTCAGTCGGCATTTAGAGCCTCAGTCGGCAAATGAAGCATCAAAGGTACTAGAACAAGGGTTGGTCCAGAATAAATGTTCAGTCGGCAAACCTAGAGCTATGGGTTTGCCGACAGCAAATGTATCGTGTTTCTAAGCACTGAAGATTTGCCGAGTTGTTTATAAGCTGTTGAGCGACTTTACAGCTGTTGAGCGACTTTAGAGAGTGTCCATTTTTTGGGGGAAACCAAGTAAATTTGTCTGGTCATATTAGTGTGGTCGGTTTACCAACAAGAAATATTTGCGCCCCCCCCCCCCCCAACTCTGATGTCAGTCGGCAAATTGGCTCCCACACCCATAATGAAAATGCCTTCGCTACGCCCCTGGTTGCAAACGAACAGGAAACGATATGAATACAAATATAAAATTAAAATTTACCTCTTCTTCGTTGGCACTGTGACAATCTGACCAGCGTCATGGCGATGAGAAAACCCGCCATGACAAATCTTAACCGGATGGGTGCCATCTGCCCAGTCGAAAGGAGTACCTGACTCAGACTCCAATTGCTTGCTAAACTACGAACCAACTTACACACTTTATTGCCACAAAAAGCAGTGTACTTATACGGGCTTGCACGGATTGTCCGAAGCGGCCTTGTGAATGACGATCGCGGGAATATTTTAACGCCTCTCCACAGGGGTTTGCGGACAGCTACTTGCAGACTCAAAAGCTTGTTCCAAAGCGTTTAAGTAGTTAGATTTCGCGTGGGATTTCTGCACAGCGGAAGTCATTTGTTTTCACAAGGAATAATTTCGTCAGTAATATTCTCCGAGGAAACCTGTGCCTTTTTGTTTAACTATTTACTTGTGGAGTTCATTTTGCTATTTAAACAGATAACAGCCATACATCATAATGAGTGGAAGATCGTATAAGGTGCGATCCGGTGAGGTGAGATCAGGTGCCGTGTGGTATATACGACCCGAGCCGATGGTACGATTTTTTCCTGAATTGGCAGGAAAACCACAGATATTCTTATTAAAACCTTACTTAATCTGGTAGGAAATGAAAACCCAATCCCCATGCCCACCAGGGATGGATCCCTGGGGCTGATCCTGAATACAGGAAGGGGCGGGGTGTGGCAATTAACAAAAGTCCGACATTTACAGATTTTTCTCTTTTCACTTTACTATTATTTGCCCTGGAGTAGAACCTTGCGTTCCCCCTCTTGGCTCTACCACGTACGTTTCTTCCCACTTATTTTTCGTGGATATTTATTTTCCTTTATTGGGATAGGTTACCTAAATGTTGCCAGAAGTCATGCTTTTGGTTTTTGTCCATGTTGGAGATATTTACCTAATCGATACAACAACAACAAAAAAAAAAAAAAAAAACACGAGACAGAAGACTTATTTATCCAACGTAAAAACTGCCAAACAACAATGTTCCGTATTTATATATTCATAGGATTATTATTTACTTAAGCAGCAATGTAATACTTCAAGCTATATCAAAACATTCTATCTATACTCACAAGGAGTAATTGTTCAAAGTAAATTGACATTGTCAGATAAATTTGCATAACTCATTTCGAGCAATTTAACTAAGCAAGCAATAGGTTCAATGGAAATTGAGATTTGTGATATGATGGTTGTATAAGGCCAAAACAAGTCTCTGGTTTCTGGTCTCCGCGCGCGTCGCCTCAGACCCACGCATCACCATTTTTAATTAGGTGTTCGGGTATGTGCCCGAAACACCTATTGTTTTTGTACGTTTTTTTGTTTTACTTCTTCTTCTTCTTCTTCTTCTTCTTCCAGTAGCGGAACAAGTTACCGCCGGGCCGGGGGGCAGAGCGCACGGTCGGACCCCCCCCCCCCAGGCATCATTCCCTAACCACACGTGATTTCCGAGAGACCCGTCATGATTACACTTCATGTTTTCAGGGGAGCTCAAAATAAAGAAAGGGCCCGGTTGATTTGTGTAAGTTCCAGCTCGGGTCCGGTCCCCCAACCACCCCCACCCCCCCACCCCCACCCCCCTCCACCAGAATGTTTAAAAAAATATATAATTTTTTCTTTTTTTTTCTTTGGGGAGGGTCCGCCCCTCCGGGCCGGGGGACGGCTGCCCGCCCCCCCCCCCAGTCCCCCCTGACGGTCCGCCACTGTCTTCTTCTTCTTCTTCTTCTTCTCCCCGAGACTGTCCGCTAACAAACACATACTTGCAAACTTCACATGAACTTGAAACTTGACATGTACTTAGAACTTAACAAGTAGACGAAACGTCAGTTATGAGTGACCCCAATTTGACCTTACTTCCTGTCCAAACCGGAAGTCAAAGTTTAATAATTTAAAAAAATTATATCTCAACAACCAGAAGAGGTAAATTCACAATTTTTGTACCATTGTACAGATCGTTAATTGTCAAAAAATATTTACAAAACGGTGACCCCAATTTGACCTTACTTCCTGTCCAAACCGGAAGTCAAATTTTAATATTTAAAAAAATCATATCTCAACAACCAGAAGAGGTAAATTCACAATTTTTGTACCATTGTACAGATCGTTAATTGTCAAAAAATATTTACAAAACGGTGACCCCAATTTGACCTTACTTCCTGTCCAAACCGGAAGTCAAAATTTAATATTTAAAAAAATCATATCTCAACAACTACAGGAGGTAAATTGACATTTGTTGCACCATTGTATAGATTGTTAATTGTTGAAAAATATTTACAAAAAAGGTGACCCCAATTTGACCTTACTTCCTGTCCAAACCGGAAGTCAAAGTTTAATATTTAAAAACAATCATATCTCAACAACCACAAGAGGTAAATTCACAATCTTTGCACTATTGTACAGATCGTTATTTGTCAAAACAATTTTACAAAAAGATGACCCCAATTTGACCTTACTTCCTGTCCAAACCGGAAGTCAACGTTTAATATTTAAAAACAATCATATCTCAACAACCACAAGAGGTAAATTCACAATCTTTGCACTATTGTCAGTATAGATCGTTATTTGTCAAAACAATTTTACAAAAAGATGACCCCAATTTGACCTTACTTCCTGTCTAAACCGGAAGTCAAAGTTTAATATTTAAAAAAATCATATCTCAACAACCTCAAGAGGTAAATTCACAGTTTTTGTACCATTGTACAGACCGTTAATTGTCAAAAGATATTTACAAAAAGATGACCCCAATTTGACCTTACTTCCTGTCCAAACCGGAAGTCAAAGTTTAATATTTAAAAAAAATCATATCTCAACAACCACAAGAGGTAAATTCACAATCCTTCCACTATTGTATAGATTGTTAATTGTCAAAACAATTTTACACAAAGGTGACCCCAATTTGACCTTACTTCCTGTTCAAACCGGAAGTCATATTTTAATATTTAAAAAAATCATATCTCAACAACCAGAAGAGGTAAATTCACAATTTTTGTACCATTGTACAGATCGTTAATTGTCAAAAAATATTTACAAAACGGTGACCCCAATTTGACCTTACTTCCTGTCCAAACCGGAAGTCAAAGTTTAATATTTAAAAAAATCATATCTCAACAACTACAGGAGGTAAATTGACATTTGTTGCACCATTGTATAGATTGTTAATTGTTGAAAAATATTTACAAAAAGGTGACCCCAATTTGACCTTACTTCCTGTCCAAACCGGAAGTCAAAGTTTAATATTTAAAAACAATCATATCTCAACAACCACAAGAGGTAAATTCACAATCTTTGCACTATTGTACAGATCGTTATTTTACAAAAAGATGACCCCAATTTGACCTTACTTCCTGTCCAAACCGGAAGTCAACGTTTAATATTTAAAAACAATCATATCTCAACAACCACAAGAGGTAAATTCACAATCTTTGCACTATTGTACAGATCGTTATTTGTCAAAACAATTTTACAAAAAGATGATCCCAATTTGACCTTACTTCCTGTCTAAACCGGAAGTCAAAGTTTAATATTTAAAAAAATCATATCTCAACAACCTCAAGAGGTAAATTCACAGTTTTTGTACCATTGTACAGACCGTTAATTGTCAAAAGATATTTACAAAAAGATGACCCCAATTTGACCTTACTTCCTGTCCAAACCGGAAGTCAAAGTTTAATATTTAAAAAAAATCATATCTCAACAACCACAAGAGGTAAATTCACAATCCTTCCACTATTGTATAGATTGTTAATTGTCAAAACAATTTTACACAAAGGTGACCCCAATTTGACCTTACTTCCTGTTCAAACCGGAAGTCATATTTTAATATTTAAAAAAATCATATCTCAACAACCACAAGAGGTAAATTCACAGTTTTTGCACCATTGTACAGAGCGGTACTTGTCAAACAATATTTTTTTAAAAGGTGACCCGAATTTGAACTTTACTTCCTGTCCAAACCGGAAGTCAAAGTTTAATATTTAAAAAAATCATCCACAAGAGGTAAATTCACTATCTTTGAACCATTGTACAGATCGTTAATTGTGCAAAAATATTTCAACAAAGTTGACCCCAATTTGACCTTTATCTTCCCGAACACTTAGTGTTTGTCAATACAAACACCAATCTCTAGTTTTCTTTTATTTTTTTTTTGCTATGAAAGACGTCCAATTGGAGTCAAAATTGCTGGATCGATTGGAATTCTGCTGTGCTGTGCTGTGCTTTAAACGACGTTTTCACATAATGAACGTCAGGTATGAACGTTTGTCCGATTTGTGAGGCCTCTCTTAGCCACCATACTTTGTATATGGGAAATTTGGTCCCCGCGTATACAATGTATCACGTATTTCTCTGTTGGAAAAAAAAATGGCCGAAAAAAGCGCGTCACGGCACAGATTTTGAAACCAGAAATTTTGTATGGCCTAATAGTAGACAAAAATAACATGTTTGGTTAAAGGACAAGGTATGGGTGGACTCAGGGGGTCAAATGAGGATGGGTGGACTCAGGGGGTAAAATGAGGATAGGTGGACTCAGGTGGTCAAATGAGGACGTGCATGTAAATTTACCATCCTTGTTTTGTGGCCCCCTTTTTTACCGTGTTCCTCGAGACTCTGGATCCGCCCATAAGGGAAGGTAAGAGTTAATGCAATACACACTATTCGCACCGTGCATGAGCTGTTGAGGGTACATATTGGGCCTTGTCACACGGGGCAATTTTCGGGCAACTAAATTGCTAGCAATTTTCGCCGGGCAACTTCGGCATTGGCGGATCCGGGGGGGGGGGGCTAAGGGGGCTGTAGCCCCCCCCCCTAAAATCGTAAAAAAATAAAAAAAATTAAAAGGAGAGAAAAAGAGAGAGAGAGAGAGAGAGAGAGGAGGAGGGGAGGGGAGAACGCACTCCCATTCCCATAGTGTGCTTTGTTTTTCTCTCCCTTTGATTATTTAATTGTAATTTTTATAGTACTGAAAAATAATTGTTTTTGATTCTCAGCCCCCCCTAAAAAATGTTCTGGATCCGCCCATGTTCGGGGCAACTTTTGTTGACGCAATTTCCATGTCACACGCGGCAATTTAAACGCAACGCACATGCAATCAAAATTGCACACATTCTGGCAATCAAACCAGGTACAGGTTACAATTATTCAAGGGGCACATTGCGTATACCCGTCGTACGGTATCTTATTCTGGGCTGCCTTGCCTCGTCCCGCCTCGTTCCATTTTTGACGGGTGTCGTCCGAAGTAAATGAAAAATAGGCTGCTGCGGCATTGGTTTTGATTTTGGAAGACAAAACCCAGCAGAGAAAGAAAATATTGTGGTCTAGAAATTGGCTACGAGAAGAAAAGATCAGGTGTGTTTTTCTAATTTATTGAAGGAGCTATCTGAAGAGGACACTTAAAGATCCCCTATGTGTTTGTTGCAGATAATGCATTCGGCTTAAAGCCATACTTGATGAAGCCATGTTTACAGTAATTGCCCTTATTAATAAAAAAAAATAATAATTATGTAATGAAAGGGCGATTAATTATTTTGTTGAAAAATATATTACGTTTTCTTTCAGGAGTGCTCGTTTTGAATAAAAGTTTTAATTTGCTCTAAAATAATATAAAGAAACGATTCTGTAAAACGATTTTTTACAAATGTAACCAACAATTTTAATAACCATTTATTTCCAGTTGTATAAAATATAATTTTAATTTTAAATTATATTATAAAAAACTGTAATCAATATGACAAAGCTAGCCTGATCCAATGGCAGTTTGTTTGTCCATAAAATGAAAAAAAAGTTATTAGCCCCGACACTTTTCAACTAGGAAAAAAAGTGTCATCAATTGCACAATTTATTGATTGCACTTGAGATCTTTGCATGTATTCACAAAGATATAAAATAGCCATGTTTTCTAATAGGGCATTGGTAATATTAGCAAAACTGCTTCTACGAGTATGCCATGCTATCTTTGGATCAAGATAAACATTAAACAACCATACAATGAGTTTGTTTCAGCGTATTACTTGTTATCAATCAAGATAAAATAGTGAACATTTATTTGTGTATTCATCCTAATGTGGAATTTATTCGAAATGGAAATTATAAAACATCTTGAAAGTGACAGCACCTCAGACAAAATTATTTCTATGGAAGATTTATACCATCATCTGTTTTAACATCAAGCAAGTTTCACATTACAAAGCGATGAACTGGAAAGTAGCTTTAAATTAAATCTTAGCTTTAAAATGAATAAATAAGATATTTTCCTCAAATGACTTTTTACACTTTCGTTGATTGCCCCAGACCGAGATCCAAGTGATCCCAAGTAGTGCTACTTCAATAATAATTTATATTTATTAATAGTTTATAACAATTAATATTTAGCAATATTTGTTGTTGTTTTCAATTGTCTTTATGTCTCTTGAATCCTTGTTGGTCGAGGCTTGATGAGTGGCCACTCAGTAATTGTTTATGAGAAGTTCTTCACATAATTTCATTACAATTGTTGTTTTTCTTTGAAGAATATTGCCAGAATCCAGTCCTGCCTCACAATTCCTTTCATCAGTGGAGTGGACTGGTGGAAACATTGTTTGCATTATCCGAATGCTGATATTTTGAGCATTCTCTGCTATCATCTACATAAAGCAATAAGAACAACGTAAATTTACAACATTAATTTGTGTTTGTTTAAAAAGAAAGAAATTGAAGAATCAAACAGTCTGACCTTCTTTCTTCAGGAGGGACAGACTTTTTGTGCTTAAAAACAAAACAACAAATGTTGGCAGATTGAGGTTAACATAGCTCAGAAAAAACAGGATGCCCCTGTGACAATTTTGTGGCTACTAGCAGACCAATCAAGTAAAATCATCTCTTTAAGTTGAGTGAGGGAATATATTTCGCTGACCAGCAGACACGAAGAGCATGCAGTGTTGCAGAAGGGGCAACAACACATGAACATGTACATATATTTACATGGATTTGCATACATGTACTGTACACTACATGTACATGTCGGCGAGATACACAATGAAGCATTTTGCAACGGATGCTCTTTTGACTTTGACTGCATGGCACAGTTTTTAAAACTTTTTCTGGACAATATAGCATCTATCCATGCTCAGTCATTATCCTTAGTTAAAATTCAAACTTAAAATCATGTAGGTACACTGCAAAAACAGGGAAAAGACTCAATATAGTTTTCACGAAATAGATGCAGTACTACAGTTTCGTCCGTCATGAACCTCCATTGGATTGTGCGTGCAATAATTATGTCTACGATAGGCCTACTTTACAAACGCACATTCTTACGAAAGCCCATTAGCGCCAACAAAAAATTAATTTCCAATCCGTTATTATGGATTCGCAATCCGTTATTACGGATTCACAATCCGTTATTACGGATTCGCAATCCGTTATTACGGATTTGCAATCCGTTATTACGGATTCACAAAGGGGGTCCTTCAAGGGATTTCCAGGTCGCTCTGCCTGGTTGCAACGTGACCGAGTGACTGAAGAGCTATCGTGACCGGAATAATAACGGATTGTGAATCCGTAATAACGGATTGTGAATCCGTAATAACGGATTGTGAATCCGTAATAACAACGGATTGCGAATCCGTAATAACGGATTGCGAATCCGTAATAACGGATTGCGAATCCGTAATAACGGATTGCGAATCCGTAATAACGGATTGCGAATCCGTAATAACGGATTGGAAATTTATTTTTTGTTGGCGCTAATGGGCTTTCGTATATTCTAGGCCAATATACCTCTAAATAATACTTACCTCTTAATAATGCAATTATATTTATATCTTCCTCTTTCTCGGTAAACCATTTTATACCACTCAAACACTGCTTTTAAACCCTTAAAACAAATAAATAATAAATCACATATTGATTACTAATGCAATATTTTTTAGATGAACCGGGGAAATAATAATAAAAACCCACAACAGTGTGGAAATACTGGCATAAGACGTGTAACACCAAGGCCAATCAGTCCAGATTGTAGGTGTTGCCTTCGTTGTAATGATTATTCTATGAATCTTTATCTTGCAAGATGAAACAGCTATATAGAAAGTGTCATGTTCATTATGTTCGATATAGTTGGATACGTGTAAGTGTTTGTATTCGATAGACCATGACATATCGGTCACAGCTGCCGCTACAGCTCGGGTAGTATGGTATACTACACAATGATCTTAATAGTTCTAGGTATACATGCATTCAATACAACGGAAGGTAACAGCAATATTAAAAACAAATCCAAAGAAATTACCTGTATATAATGTACTCAACATAAATGAGGACAGTTTTACATAAAACCTACTTGGTTTCAAGTTGATGATGGTATAAAAACACATCCCTTAAAATCTTTTCGTCTGAGGTTCTATTATTTGTAATAGTGTATTTATTCCATAAAATAATTTATGATAAACAAATCCAACAAATTCACAGGTAGGCTAAATGGTTTCTGATTGGCCAATCGTTTTGATTATTACATGACAGACATTTTACCCAAAGTGTACACTGCTGTATTATCCAAATTTTAAACCGTTATAAAAATGCATCGTCATTTGTGGAAAAAATCATATTATCTTATTGTCTGAGAGAATGTATATGGTGATAATTACTTCACAGTCGTAAAACCATTTAGCTTCAAGTGTTCCTTCGCTATGCACTCTGTGTAAAATAAATGAATATCATAAATAAATACATAAATATATCAATAGTAAAAACATACGTTCTGAAAACATCTATAAAGGTCAAACATCGTATACCTTTCCAATTACATACACGCCTTAACAATAATCAACGGTCAACCTGTCCTATTAATAGTTTATACGCTTAATAACAAGTTATGAGATTTTTCTCCTCACGCCTTCCCCGCCACTCCACACGCCTACCCGACCCCTGGTCCAGAGATTTTAACGGTGTTTACCGCTGCTGAAGTCCAAATTGGACTGCCCACCCCCTAAATATTATACCTTCGCTACGGCACTGGAAACTGCCATAGGTCATTTGCTTTGTTCACAATGATTAACATTCCATTTGTTATTTAGATACAACATGATTAAGGTATGTCATTTTATACATTAATGCTCAGTTCATAAAGTTCAAATTTTGGTTTATAGGCCTGTAAGCAGTAAATGTTACTTCAAATCTGGCTGATATTATTTATGAACAAGTTGTTTTTGAACGAAACATTTAAGGAGCTTGTGCGCGGTTTACATGCAGATTCGTATTATTGTATATACTTCCTATATCAATGTATATATACTGCATTGTTATTGTGTAATTAGGTGTTCGAGCTCTTGAACAACATAATGGCGGAATTTTTACAATCAGTGTATCACAGGAAAGGTCTTGAACATTGAATGAAATGGATTATATAAATCATGACTCATGGTTCTTCATTTTTCAACCATCAAAACCAACCAATCCCGAACACCTATGGTGAAGAAGAAGAAGAAGAAGAAGAAGAAGAAGAAGAAGAAGAAGAAGAAGAAGAAGAAGAAGAAGAAGAAGAAGAAGAAGAAGAAGAAGAAGAAGAAGAAGAAGAAGAAGAAAGGTCTTGAACATTGAATGAAATGGATTATATAAATCATGACTCATGGTTCTTCATTTTTCAACCATCAAAACCAACCAATCCCGAACACCTATGGTGAAGAAGAAGAAGAAGAAGAAGAAGAAGAAGAAGAAGAAGAAGAAGAAGAAGAAGAAGAAGAAGAAGAAGAAGAAGAAGAAGAAGAAGAAGAAGAAGAAGAAGAAGAAAGGTCTTGAACATTGAATGAAATGGATTATATAAATCATGACTCATGGTTCTTCATTTTTCAACCATCAAAACCAACCAATCCCGAACACCTATGGTGAAGAAGAAGAAGAAGAAGAAGAAGAAGAAGAAGAAGAAGAAGAAGAAGAAGAAGAAGAAGAAGAAGAAGAAGAAGAAGAAGAAGAAGAAGAAGAAGAAGAAGAAGAAGAAGAAGAAGAAACGTCTGAAAATAAGTATTCAAAATAGACCAAATACAATTATTTTGATTTCCCAAGATGTGCCGTGAGACACTTTGCGGGGTAATGGCACTATATCAATAAGAAAACAGCATATTTATAAGAATCTACGTATAAGCAGCGGCGTACGTGAATTAATTTTGTAGAGTGGTTTCGAATTTTAGTGATGGGTTTTTAAGAATTCATAGTCCTTTACCCTCTGAGGAAAAACGTCTGATCACGGCTAACAGTAAAGAATGATAATCTAATTTTTTTCCAAATACTGTTTATAAATACTGCGGTTTGGAAGCACTGCAGCACACTTGTCAATATCAATATCAGAGGTCGAAAGATGTTTCAGATGTTTCAGATGTCGAAAGAATCCCCAGATAATTAAACGTAAGGAAATCCATGTATAAATTAGCAAGGAAATTGAAAACTCAATCACATGTCAGGTCTGGTCTGAGTGGGTTTTGAACCCGAGTCGAGTCCGCAGAAGTGAAAGGCTAAATGATTCCTTATTTATGTGTTCCTGATTTCTCTTAAATCTATCAAAACAGATAAACATATCATAAATACAGACTTACTTTTTTCTTCTTAATAATTATTCCTTTCAATCAATTTGAAACAAAAAAAATCAAGCGCTTCCATTAAAACCAATTATATATTATATATTAAAACTATTCAAGAAAAGACAATCTATGACGGTATAATTTGGCATAGAGAATTTATGTTTAAATGTTACTATTAAAGAAAACAACAACTGGCCAGAATAATTAGGATAGACTTAACATATTAAGGAATCACTAAATAAAGCTTCAGACAAGGATATTGTTTTATCAAGAATTATTCTATTGCACCTGGTTAAAATGTTCTGTTTAATTCCATAATTTCTTTAAATTCAGCGTTTTTATTTTAAACAATATTGATAACGAACATCTTAGCCTATTTTGGTTCACTGACTTTTGTCACTGGAAAAGCGTATTTTTAGTTTGAATTTGTCAGACGTGACAGACTAGTAATCTATTGCATAGTAATATGTAGTAATAGTTACTATAGTAGTAGTTTACAATGAATGTATAATAACCACACATGCACTTTTGGTATAGAACAAAGGTACCAGGTTTTTTAAAAATCCTATATCAAGGATACAGACAGGGCCCAACCGTACCATTCAATGGGTTTCATTGGATACGTTGTGCTGAAGATCTGACGTCACGCTTCCAGACTCGCCCACAAGCTAGTGGAGCATCGGGGAAAATATGGCGGCCGCGGCCAGTATCTCGCGTAATTCACGAGCCTCGAAGTGTGACGTCAGATCTTCAGGCTAACTATTCAACAGGTTTCCATGAATCATGTGATACGTCAACAGTATGATAAATACAGTAAATTCTAATAAATTATAAATACGTATGCACTTGTTTCTACTGAGCTGAGTTGAGTAAGTGAACCAGGCATTATTACAATGGCATTCATGAACACTCAGGTTGATATACTTAGTCTCTGTTAAGTTAGCGACGCCTTGAACAGAGACTATAGAACTGGCTGGATGCGAGGCCACATGGTAATAATTTTAAAAACTCACCGCGCTCTTTGCACGCATTGCACGGTTTGGAACATGATTGACCCCTGACCCTGGCCATCTTGCCCACCCAGTTGATCCTTCAGCAGTTGACGGTTTGCTGGCGATGAGGGCGCCATTCTGCTCCTGATGCAGTGTCTTGATGACCTTTGACTTGAATATGGCCCAGTTGACATCGCCTAAGTAACATTAATCACCTTGTGCACACAGTTAACAATGAGCTTAAGTCTGCTGCAAATTGGTTTACAGTCAATGGGCTATCCCTTAATACTGCCAAAACAAACTACATGTTATTTAGTAATTCTGCCAGTGACCTTCCAGGTGAAGTCAAAATTAATGATTCCATCGTTAAACAAACTAATTGTTGTAATTTTTGGGGATTATTTATTGATTGCGGGCTAACATGGAAAAGTCATATCAACTATATTTGTAAAATTATCGCTCGGAACATTGGTGCTATTAATAGGATAAAACATTTTTTTCCCGGACCCGTTCTTGATTCTCTGTACAATACCCTGGTTGTATCTTATATTAATTATGGGATACTTGCATGGGGAGGTAGCTCTAGCAAAAATTTAAACAGACTTCTCCTTTTGCAGAAACGGGCCCTTCGTATAATCAATTTCTCAGATTTTAATGCACATGCGGATCCCCTATTCTTAAAACATAAAACTTTAAAACTCAAGGATATTTATCATTATCAGCTTGGGTCCCTTATGTACCAATTCACCAGTAACAATTTACCTTCTTCTATTAAAAGTATTTTTTTTCGGAATTGTGAAATTCATTCTCACTTCACTCGTCAAGCCTCAAATTTTCACATTCCATATACTCATACCTCTTTTGCCCATAAAACGGTTAAACACGAGGGACCCATGCTTTGGAACTCGTTTACTGGCAAACTTAAATCCTCAAAAAACATTTCTACCTTTAAGCGTATATACAAATCTATTATGTTGGAAACTTATCGCTGAATTTCTGTAATGCAATTGTTCATTTTTAATCCAGTTCGCTGGCCTATTGTATTGTGTAGTCCATGCCCCTAGGTACTTGTCTGTTTTTGTTTGTTTACATCTGTATGTTTAATTAGTTTTTGTAAGCAACATGTGCATTGAGTCCTGTTATTTTGTCCTCCCAATGGTATGCTCTCTTTTATTTCTTTTTCTATAGGCTCAATGCACGTGCATGCTTTATAGGGACCATTGTCTACAAGCTTTGCTTCTTAATGGATCCCTCTGCAGTATCACATTTACTTTATTCACATCTTTATATATTTCATTTACATGTAACTTTCTGCATGTGATTAACTTTCTTTGGTTTAATACTGTGGAAATAAATAAACCTGAAAACCTGACCTGAAACCTAAGTACTGAGCGTGTACAGCTCTTCGTGGCAGTTAATTTCATAAAATATCAATAAGTGAGTATTCCGAGGGTGAAAAGTAAACGACACAAAACACACAGGTGTACATGTTCTGTGCTCTTGACGGTTTCAATAAATAATTATTTAGGGCCTAATCCATTGACTAATTTATTTATTTTTTATTTTTTATTTTTGTTGTTGAAAATATTAACAAACTAGTTTAATGTTTGAGGTATAAAGTATAGAACTGGTTAATCAAAAATAATAACATTTTCGAATTGTGAAACTTACTTCGTGTAAAGCTGATGATGGAATCAAATTGAGCTGTCACTCAAAAGAATCTTGATTCACAAAGAGTAAAGCATTCTCGTAGATACAGTTTTACTAACGTAATCAGTGTTTAACCTTCCCTTAAATACATACCTCAGTGGCTTAATTTGTTCCTTCCTCAACGTTTCTAATACGTCCTTTGGCGCGAACTGTTCCAGTTTTCGTTTGGACATTCTCATGAGTCTCACTCCGTTGCTGACCAGAGTAACGCCTGGTGCTGGGGAACTGTTCTTGGAGTTTGAATTTAAAAGGACTATTTGCTGGGAGAACAGACAACATAAATTTATGCAGTTTCAAAGGTACATTATAACACCTCATCATACATAGATTCTGTCTTGTAGTACTGTCCTCCTACAGCAACCAATGAACTAGCCCATGACAACCTTCCAGCTGCAAGTATTTCTGTAAATAATATTGACTGTTGTCACTCGTGGTACAGTAAACTAGCCTCCCTAGGTGATCCCTGGAGCAGTCAATATTTGTATAGTGTACAGAGCAATGGGGCTATGTACACACCACCCTAAAATATTCATCGTGTTTTAATGATGTTAGAAGAATTATTGTCGCCATACGAACTCTTGACACATTGCTTTGGCCTATATTAATAATGAAAATCCAAGAAATAATCAAAACCTTATATTTGTTTATATTATTGCAGATCAATATCCACGTTAGAATGAATATAAACATAATAAAGGAATAAGCGAAAAATCTTTGTGTATCGAAATTATGCATAATTTTTATTCGATTCTTGGTTGTTTTACCGTACATTCTCCGTCTCGTATTACGCCTATCCGCAGGAAACAATTATTAGATTCCGTTGCCTTGGGGAGAGTCTGCCGCCCTCTATTGCCACAATCTTTCTTTGGTCTCGGTGTCGGTAAATATTTATTACCAAATGTTTGAATGGCTATTTTGTCATCGGGATGGACAGATGACAAGTCGAACTCTTTCAGCATGGCGACTTTTCTCTGAATAAGTCAACATTTTCGAATTTAGCTTTATACGTCTGCACTAGTAAGCAGGAGGTCGTGGGTTTGAATCCCTCTCTAATCGCCTGTGGATTTTATCACAGACACTCGGAAAGCACCGAGTATACAGTGTTTCATATAATATGTCGATAATATCAATATCAATTTTAGCTTTGTTACGGAAATACGGTACCAGATACAATATAAGTAACTAGGATATACACAATTATACCTCAATGTACATCAAGGTATGGGGGACGTTTGGACTCATACAATGCCCTGGCCGCGTCTAGTGCAAACTGAATACATAAACTGCCTAAACTGAATACATGTTTACATTTGCGCCCTCTGTTGATAACCTATGTTTTTGGCACGCATTATTTTAGGCTATGTTCAATATTTCCTTAATATATACCCAAATACATACCTAACCATGTTGTCTCAAATTGTGGCAAACTGGATACTGATTACTGATAAAATACTCATTATATCTGTCACTTGTTTAAAAGATGTTTTCCTGATCCGAGCACAAAATATTAAAAAATGACTTTTAGAATAATTGCTGTGTAGTTGTAGGAGAGAGAGATTAGAAAGAAAAAAAAAGTTGGTGGGGGGGGGGGTAAATGACCTTTGAATGGATAAAAAAAGATATTGGTTTTTGAGAAAAAAAATCGTGAAAAAACGCGTTAATATTTTATTGATGAATAGATAAAAGAGGATGCCTGTAGTTTATCCAAAGTATTTATCGAAATGGAAGATAAAACACTTAAAGAATTATGCTAGAGAACACGGACCCTTAATAGTTGTGAGAGATAAAAGAACGAATAAAATAAATAAACGATCTCTGTACGAGGCGGTGAGGAAACATATAAAACGAAAACCAAAGCCCTTATATCTTTTAAATTTATCAGAATTAAAAGAGCTTATAGCGAGTAAAAATATCTCACTACCACTTCGCGGCAGCGGGATAAGAAGACGTTTAATAAAAATAGACTACATCAATACTATAAACAAGTTTCGCGGTAAGGAAGAAGGGTTAACATTTTCTAAAGTGATTATTAATGGTGGAAGCAATTTTCGCGAACGAAGACTAACAGTTCCATTTCATCATAGCAAAGAAAAAGATGTAAATATATTTTTAGCTGATGTAAAACTGAAGATTATTGAAAAGTTGACTTTGGATAGACGTGAATTTAGAGGAGCAAAGTTTCGGATAAAATTAATAATTGATTTTATCAAAATTCTAGGAGATGGTAGTACGGTATAAAAAACAGGTTATTTTAGTAATAGAAGTTAAGAAATAAACAATGATGATGAGATTGAACCTGGTTTATTACGAGCTTACGATAAAATAAAAAAAGAAATAGACGAATTTGCTCAATCTGAATTTGACATAGATCGTATTGTAATATTAGAATATTATATTTGTAAAAGCCCTCATTTTAGGGGGAGTGGATATATTGAACTACCAAAATGGAAAAAAAATAAAGAAGCATGTATCAACATCAAAAACAAGGACGATAAGTGCATACTATATTCATTATGTTGTGGATTATATTTTTAACAAGATAGAAAAAGAAAATAAAGTGTTAGAAAATAAAACAGACTGTCTACCTACCCAACGGGAGATGGATTAAATTTTGCTGGTATTAATTTTCCGCTTAATTTGAAACAAATTAAAAAACTAGAAGATCAAAATAATTTGATGATAAACATTTTAAGTTACGAAGAAGGTAAAAAAGATTCGATTTTTCCTTTACGAATTAATAAAGAGGAAAATAATGATGATAAACCACATATAAATTTATTATTGATTCGTAAATTTCTTGGGGAAGACAACAGCAAGGATGAAACTATATCTCACTACGTATTTATTAAGAATATAAGTCGATTACTTTCGCATCAAACAAAAAGGTGTCACGAAACATATTATTGTTTGAAATGTTTTCATGGTTATACGAGAAAAGACTTGTTAGAAGATCATAAAATTTATTGTTTTGATTCAGAGTATGCACCGTGTAAGAACGATAATGCCCAAAAAAGGAGTTAATAATATTATGAAATTTAAAAATTATCATAAATGATAAAAGTTCCTTATAAGATATTTGCAGACTTTGAATGTATTATAATAAAGGATGAACATATACCTTATGCATATTACTACATTGTGGTGAGATACGATGGAAAAGTAATGGCGTCGTATGGATATACTGGAAGAAATGCAGTTAATCACTTTTTAGATAGACTGATCTTGGTAGAAAAAAAAGAATATCAATAGTAAGATAAGTGAATCAATAGAAAAGTATAAATCCGTTAAAAATATGATTATGACAGAAAAAGAGAAAATAGATTATAAAAAAGCTCGCAAGTGTTGTATTTGTGGAGGGAATAATTTTCACTTGCATAATGAAAAATATTTTATGAGTTTAGGTGGTAAATGTGATTGTTGGTATTGTAAAAAAGAATATTCAAATGAATTATATTGTGTGAAAGAAAAACAAAATAGAACAATTTAAACAAGAAAAGATAGAAGAATTTAAGCAAAAAATTTTTTTGAAATAAAAAATAGATGTTGAAAAGATAGAAGAATTTTTGAAAGAAAAATTATTAGAAGAAATAGAAAAATTTAAACAAGAAAAAATAGAAGAATTTAAGAATGGATATATTAAAGTTAGAGATCATTGTCACATTACTGGAAAATATCGAGGCGCTGCACACCATAAATGTAATTTAAAATTAAGACAAAAAGAACAACCACCTATCCCAGTGTTGATACATACTTCAAAAAATTATGATTCTCATCTGATCATGCAAGGAGTGAGTTGTACGAAAGGTATTTTATACTGTATTGCAAAAAACATGGAAAAGTACATTATGTTTTCAATCGGCCAACTAAAATTTTTAGACTCTTTCCAATTTTTACCCGCTTCGCTGAATAAACTTGTTGAAACGCTCGCCATAAATTCTTTTCACATATCAAAATTACACGAAGCGAATCCAAACAAATTAAAGTTACTTTTAAAGAAAGGTGTTTATCCGTACGAATACATGGATAGTTTTGAACGGTTTAAAGAAAGGAATCTTCCTCCGATAGAAGATTTTTTTAGTAGTTTAAACAACAAAGGCATTACAAAGGAAGAATACTCGCACGCTAAAAAAGTTTGGACTACATTTAAATGTAAAAATTTAGGTGATTATCAGGATATATACGTACGTTCGGATGTTTGTTTATTAGCGGACGTATTTGAGAATTTTTGTAAAACTAGCATGGAACAGTACGGATTAGATCCCGCTCATTATATTACGAGTCCTAGCTTAACTGGGGACGCAATGTTGAAATATACAAACGTTTTTTTTTATAGAATTGATGACCGATCAAGACATGTTTTTACTCACAGAAAGAGGTATTAGAGGTGGTCTAGCAATGGTGGGTAAGAGATATGCTAAAGCAAACAATCATTATTTACACGATTACAATCCGTCAAAACCATCGATTTATATAAAAAAATCTTGATGCAAATAATCACTACGGGGATCACATGAGAAAATACCTTCCAGTTGGGAATTATGAATGGTTAAGCAGACAAGAAATTGATAGGCTTGATATATAATCAATATCTGAAGAATCAAGTATAGGATACACTTTAGAAGTAGATTTAGAATATCCAAAAGAATTACACGATTTTTAAAAAGATTTTCCACCAGTGATAGAGTCGTTGTTGATAAAAAGAGAATGGTTGTCACCGTATCAACTTGAGTTATTGGGCAAGGATAGGCTTTCAAAAGAGAAAAAATTAGTTTGTAATTTATACAAGAAAACAACATACGTTTGTTATTATACTATATTACAATTTTATTTAGAACACGGCATAAAATTGACTAAAATTCATCGTGGATATAAATTTCATCAAGCACCTTGCTTGAAAAGTTATATTGAATTAAATACGAATTCACGAAAAAAGCAACGTCAGATTTTCTGAAAGATTTTTTTAAACTGATGATTAATTCATGTTTTGGAAAAACGATGGAAAATGTACGAAATCGAGAGAATATATCACTCGTGAGATTAAACGAGGAAAAAGACGAGAAACGTGCACTTGGATTGACTGGAGAGTCTAATGCCTTTAAAGTTTGTAATAATAATTTAGCTGCAATTCACATGAATAAACGTACAATTACGCTCGATAAACCGATAGCTGTCGGAATGGTTATTTTAGAAAATGCAAAACTTGCCATGCTCAAGTATTTTTTTTTTTTTTTAAAGAAATACGGTGACAAGTTAAAATTTCTTTACACAGATACGGACAGTTTTATACTCGAGATCGAAACGGAAGATATTTATAAAGATATGGAAAAAGATAAGCATTTGTACGACTTTAGTAATTATCCTAAAGATCATTTTTTATATTCTGAAGTGAATAAAAAAGAACTGGGTAAATTTAAAGATGAGACAGCTGGAATTGAAATTTCAGAATTTGTCGGACTAAGATCAAAAATGAAATAAATAAAACTAGTGAGAAAAAATACACAACGACTCGAAAAAGTAGAGAAACAAAACAGTGAACGACTCGAAAAAGTAAAGAAACAAAACACTGAACGACTCGAGAAAGCAGTGAATAAAAACACACAACGATTCGAAAAAGTAAAGAAACAAAACACTGAACGACTGGAGAAAGTAAAGAAACAAAACACAGAACGACTCGAAAAAGTAAAGAAACAAATCACTGAACGACTGGAGAAAGTAAAGAAACAAAACGCTGAACGACTCGAAAAAGTAAAGAAACAAATCACTGAACGACTCGAAAAAGTAGAGAATAAAAACACACAACGACTCGAAAAAGTAGCTGAACGAATTGAAAAAGTAGAGAAACAAAACGCTGAACGACTCAAGAAAGTAGTTGAACGACTTTAAAAAAGTATATTTTAAAAACATTGAACGATTCAAAAAAGCAGCTAAACGAATCGAAAAAGTAGATGATAAAAACACACAACAACTCGAGAAAGTAGCTGAACGAATCGAAAAAGTAGAGAATTAAACATTGAACGACTCAAAAAAGTAGCTGAACGATTCAAAAAAGTAAAGAAACAAAACACTGAACGATTCGAGAAAGTAGCGAATAAATACACACAACGATTCAAAAAAGTAGAGAAACAAAACGCTGAACGACTCAAGAAAGTAGAGAATAAAAACACACAACGATTCGAAAAAGTATTGAATATAAAAGAACTAAAAACAAGTTTTAAAAGATGAAATTAGGCACGAAGACTTTAAAAGAGTTTTATTTAACAACGAGACGCTTTATCACCAAATGAAATTTATTAGAAACGAGAGTCATAATCTTTACACGAGAGGAGTCACTAAAAAAACTCTGTGTTCGAAGGATGATAAAACATATCTATTTCGAGATAAAATAAACTATTTACCTCACGGTCATTATAAGATTTTATAATATTTTTTAGGTGGGTTTTCAGTATCTCGAGGTACGATTTGTAATTCTTATCTCACGAAACTACGTTTGGGACCCGATTCTAAATAATACAAGATAGGTTGATTTTGAGCTTTCGTAGTACTACTTAGGCTATATATTTTTATACTCCATATAGGATCGGTCGCGCGATGTTTCGTATCTTTTTCAACCTCACCGGGTGCGTATAAATATCTAAGTAGAGAGTTATAAGGGATTCCTTTTTCAACAACATTTTTAATAGCTGGTGAGGCTGGATTTTGTTGAACGAGTTGTAGTTTAATAGCATCTTTAGGTTTTAAATGTATGAGTCTAGTCGTTTCGTTGTTTAATGCTTTTATTACCAACGGTAATCTTTTAACCCATTCTCTAGATCTTGTATCCGTCATCAACATTTCTTGCGCGTATTGATGAGAAAAAAAAAATTCGGCTAAAGTTCTGTTAAATCGCTCTACTATACCTTGGGCTCTGTGGTTACCCGCTTCGCTTCTTTGAATTTTTACATTATTTTTACTCATTAAAGTTTGTGCGCTCGCCATAAATTCTTTTCCCGGATCGACTTTAAAAATTTTCGGCCAAGTTAGCGGAGATCGTTTATAAATTTTTTCAAATGCGTTACCGACTCGAGCTGCAGTTTTATCGATTAACGGTTCCGCTTCTTTATACCTACTAGCTTCATCGCTAGTATGTATTTTTACCCACACTATCGTGAGGAAGAAACAATAAATCAGCTTGATGAACCTCGTTTGGTTTTTCTAGATTTGAGTTTGAACTGGTCGGTCTAGGAATGTATTTAGGATACGGCAAATAAATTTGCCACAGCGCTTGCTTTTTAATCCACTGTCGAACTAAACTTTTAGAAATTTTAGTTTCTTTAGCTAATTTATCGATCGCTCCAAGACCTTTCCAGTATCCAATTGGACTATAATAAGCGTTTTCTAGTTTTTGTCTCGTACGTTTATCCATTTATTATTTTATAAATATAATCAAGTGGTAGAATTCATTATACTTTTAGGTAAAATACCTTGTTGAACCAACCACGTTTGTGTCATTAATGCCGACCCGACCGTCACGGTGAGGTTTAGACTGTCGCTTACATCCAACTTTCCCAAATCGGCCGGTTTTATTTTAAACACTTTTCTAGCGGCCATGCTATAAATAACAGTTATAATTCCTACAACTCCTCCGTGATAAGCTGTATTAACGATGCTGCTCGTATCTATCGTAGACATATTTTATAGTAAAGACAATATTTTTTTATATTCCATTTCAAAAGCATTAACTTCTTCTTCTTTTTCTTCTTCTTTGATTAAATCAACCTTTATTGGCCCCGGTGATGGTAATTTTATTGGTTCTGGTGTCGGTAATGGAGATGGTGATGGTTTTGGTGAGTTTTCTCGGTTAGAGAAAATGTAATACGCTAAACCTATTAAACCTATTACTCCTAGTCCAATGTATAATGCTTTTGTTTTATAGTCATCTTCTTCTTTTTTTATGTCAGCTACATAAACTCGTTTCGATAACTGCTTTCTTTTTAAAATTGTGTTTTTTCTTTTTATTAAGTTCCGCGAGTCTTTTACCAGCCGCGACTCGTTTGGATTTTTTTATATTTTAGTCGGCGTTTTCGTTACTTGGTTTACTAGCGTCTTCTCTTCCATTTTCTTCGGCTCTACCTCGCATTGCTCCATCGTCTTTATAAATTAAACAAGAATCTTTTCTTTTAAAATGTTGTGCCGAAATTAGCGTCGCTGCGATCGGTGCTAAGAATATTCCGTATTTGTAGTATACTTCGCATAATCCGCAAGAAAGAGCGCTCGAAATGAGCGGATCTTTTTCTAAATCTGTAATTAAATCATCTTCGTCATTGATCGTAAACTCGTATCCCATCACATCGACAAAGTTTAAACTCGATCCCAATGCTTTAGCGTAAAAACTTATGATCGAGGAGCCTAACGAAGATATCATATCGCGACCTAATCTCGCTTAGTATCGCGCGTATAATTTATCTTGGTCAACTACATTTAAAGCTTCAATTTCACTAATACTATACTCTTTACCGAAATATTTTCTCGAGTTTCCTCCTGCCACGACGGCAACGAGCCGATCGATACGCTGACTAGACTGTGGTGGTGATTCAACGCAACTTGTTTGAGGTTCTTCATTTAAAATTTTCGCAACTTGTTCTATTATTATATAATACTTGTTTATTTTTTTTTTAAATTTGCTTCGCCGTTGTTAACGGTTTTATAAATTCATTATTGACGTGCGAATATTTACGAATAAAAAATACGACTCCACCGAGTGTCAAACAGTTTGTAAATACACAAAATCCAACTAAACATTCGATGAGCATATTTATCTATAAATTTTATTATAATCTTGTCAAGTGACTTACTACGACCTGTCAAGTAACTTACTACGACCTAGACAAGTAACCTGTCAAGTGACTTCTTGCGACCTGTCAAGTGACTTACTACGACCTGTCAAGTAACCTACTACAACCTAGTCAAGTAACCTACTACGACCTAGTCAAGTAACCTACTACGACCTAGACAAGTAACCTGTCAAGTAACCTGTCAAGTCACCTAGTACGACCTAGTCAAGTATTTCGTATTCAGTAGGTTGATCCGTTTTTAAAATCAACTTGCAATGTTTGACTTTTTAATTTTTCGCGCATTTGTATTCTCAACTCTTTAGTCGGTATGACGTCATTTTCTCGAAGACAATTTTCGAACGAGTCTCTATCTTTACAATAAAATATACACACCCACTTGAGTTGATCTCTAAAAGCTTTCAACACGCTGTTGTATTTTTGCGAAATAATCCAACAGCTGTGATTGACGTGTCTGCCGCTAAAAGCCAAATCGCTGATCACACATTTATTATTCTCGTCGTATTTTCTATAGTTTAATTGTTTACTCGCGCTACAGTCATCGATGATAAACAACGTCTCGTCTAATTTGAAGATGTTTCTATAAATTTCTATCGCTTTGTTTAGCGATAAATCGCTCAGATCATCGACGTACACTCGCTCGTCATTTCAAATCCATTTTCTGTTTTGGTAAGCGAGATTTTCTGCGACGGTCGGACATAGTATAACTATATATTCAAAATATTTACGATATTCTTTTTGTAATAAATTTAAAATAAATTCAGTTTTTCCACATCCTGTCTGACCGCAAATCAATGCAGCGTGCGGATATTTCGGTAACATTTTAATAATAGTCAACATGTTAATATATCGCGGAATGAAATCGTCCATTTTCGATATTGAGTTGAGCGTCCATGATGATGTAAATGTAGCAGTTTAATTCGCCGGCAGTTTCTGCCGTTTTTTCGAGCTGAATGGTAATCCCTTCGGATGTGTTTTCTATCCGTCTACCACTCCCATGAACTTGATTGTCATCGTTGCTTCTCAAATCTAAAAATAAACCGTATTTGTCTATCAAATAATCTTTGAGTTTCATATTTGACAAGCCCAAAGCCTTGGTTACTTGCATGGCGTGTTCTTCTCTCGAATCTCCGAAATATTTCTGAATTTCTTCCCAGTGTTGATACCTGCGCATCCCTTGCGCGTAAAGTTGATTGGGAATTCCTTCGATAGTAATTGAGATTTTATCAATCTTTGGATTATAAAATTTCCAAGAAGACTTTTCAGTAGGCTCTTTGAATAGCATCAATAGTCCCTTCATGCTTTTTGCCGGAGTATTTAGATTTATATTCCACGTCTGATCTCTCTTGTTTAGCAGTATCATTCTATGCCTCAAGACTCTGTCGTATAATATTACCAACTTGTTGCTATATTGATTTTTAATCAATCTGGCGAGTTGTGGATTGCTAACAACCCCGTATTCTAGAGAAATTCCGCTTATGATATATTTACTATCGGCGTCTGAGCTTACGATGACTTGCGAATATTTATTAAACGTGAGTTCATAACTCAACCGATCCGCCAGCCGGGCTTGATAATACGGTTGATGATCGGTCAATAGTTCAAAGTCGAGTGGAATGTAAAATCTATTTTTATAAGTATCAGCGACAGCCTTGTCTTTTCCTTGATTATCCGTTGCATCGCCGTCGCTGGCGCCTACTCTTAATTTAGTTATATTATCCGATTCGATTCCTTGATACGCTAGATTTTCGAGTTGGTGTTTCGTCAATCACGTGTCTTTGAAACAATTGTACACATCCGCATCGTCTAAACTAAGCACTTCATTTCCTTCAATTTTAATGGAAATCTTTTTAACGATGGCTCTGCCTATATTATGTACGATGGTTCTAGCATCGTCATTTTCGGATTCTAGAGTAATGTTAAAAGCCAATCTGGCCGAACCGGGAACGATGACGTCGTCTTTTCCTAAATTTGGGAAACGAACCGTCAACAGTTGCTTTTCATCGATGGTGCTAGGATTGTTTGTGATGACGACTTTTTGTCGTATTCCTTTTATACCTTTTGAAATTCTCAATTTTCTGTGCGGATTTAGTTTGTACCCGAATGCTTCGTTCATATTTAACATGTAACATTATTTTATTAAATTTAAAAAAAAATGTTTATAATAAAATGGTGTCTATAGCGATGATGATTGGAGGCGCGGTAGTAAACGCTCTTGCTTGTTCCGGATCAAATTTTTTCTTTTCCAGTTTACGTTCCAACGATGCTGAAAAAGAACGAAAGAGGCACGATTTAGCGTTGGAACAACTTGCCAAAGCCAGAGACGAATGGTCTAAAGAACGCTCGAAATATCTAGATTACATGAACGACCGACTCTTAAAAGAAGCGCACGCTAAAAAAACTTTTACCGATATAAACGAAGCGATGAATGAATATTATGTCGTTACCGGAAGTCAACTCGATTTACCAGAAAACTTATACGACGAGCCTAAACTATCCGATTTTTACGTTCCTAGCGAAGATAACAAAAATAGAGAAATTTTATTCGTCGCGTTAGGTATGACAGTAGTAGGCTATGTAAGTTATAAATTATTTAAAAAAGATAAAAACTAATTGTAAAATGGCAGAAAGAGGATACGATGAACCTGATCCGCTATTAGGTGACCAAGAAGATGATGATGATGATGGCGAAGACATAGAGATGGACTCTATAACGCAGCCGGTGACGTATCATACAGCGTATGAAATGCCACCCGCCGAAAAAATACCCATATTGAGGAAAGATAACGTTAAAACGGCTGTAGATGATTTTTACAAGCAAGTTCGATACGAGCCAATTGCGAAAGACTACGGTAAATTTGAGTACAAAGACTCGAAACTTTATTTTATAAAACAAAACGGGGAAAGAATCTCGTTAAATAACGTGAAAGAAAAGGGAATTTTTAAAGCTATATCTACTATTAAACAAAGGTACGGCTTGGATTTCATCCGAGGCGATCTAGGTATAGTTGATTATGCTACCAAGATCTCGAAAAATGCTCGTGAAAAGTTACAAGCACCAGTTAGTAATCTCTACGAAACAAATACTGAAAGTATTGAGATGCAAGATTTACCGCAAGTCGCGACGAATGTAGTGCAAAACTTGGATGAAACAATTTCTATTCTTCAAAAAGAAGAAGGAACACAAACGGATGGGCTTCCATTGCGAGAACTGATGGGTCTCGATAAAGCCTTGCGAACGACTCGAGGCCAACTCGAATTAAATTTGGCTGAAATAAGCAAACTCAAAAAAGAAATCTCCGATCTTCATGAAATAATTTTTGACGCTAAAAAGCGGGGACATGAAGAATTAACCGTAAAAGCTCTTAAACAGCTGCGAGAAAAACAAGACGAAAAACGAGCGAGATTAGAGCTCGCGAGTACGCAAGATCACGTTCTTCGTAGTCAAATCAATAGAATCAAAGAAACGATTAATAAAATGTTGGAAAGAGACGTTACGTTGGGTGAAAAAATTAAAACTTTATTTAGAGAACAAGGCGTAACGATAGTCAGTATATTAACGGCGATTAGTCTCGCCATAAGTACCATCGTCGCTTCGATCGTAGCGAGCGTAAAACCGATTTTACCGCCACCTAGTCCACCTACGCCTACACCAACTGGTGGTACCGTAAAAGAGTGGATACAAAAAACTCTCAAAAATCTATCGAATCTGCTAAAGAAACTCGGAGTAAAAGCCTTGGCTTCTCTACCGAGTATCATCGGTGGAGTAATAAGTTGGTTATTGAGTCAACTTTCCTCGGCGGTAGGATGGGTGGCGGAACATGTGTGGCTATTTGTGAGCGGAGTCGGAGTTTTAGTTTTCATCATCATGTCGGGGCCGCCAGAGTAGTGACGACATCACGAGCCAGAGCACGAGTCCTCTTCCTCCAGTTGTCTCGGTCCGCCATGCAGGAGCGCAGCTCCTCAGCGGATGTGAGGTCGGTGTCCCTCTTGAGCTGGTCCACAAAGGTCAGCCTTCTTCTCCCCCTTGAGGCGGTGCCCTGGGTGGGCTCCCACAGTATGGTCGGGTGGGCGGCAAGCTCGGGGTGGCGGACGCAGTGGCCAGCAAGATTCAAACGACGCTCCCTGATCTTATCCGTCACTCTCTGCATGCCGTTGTAGAGGTCGACGTTCCTCATGCGGTCCCGCCACGATACGTTGAGGGCCATGCGAAGCATGCGGGTATAGCATCCGTCCAGTGACTTCTCGTCCTTGGTTGTGAGGGTCCACGTCTCCGCGCCGTAGAGTAGTACTGACTCAATCGTGGAGATGAACAGCAACCTTTTGAGGCTTGTATCGAGGGCCGACATCCACACTTTCTTCATATTGTGGAGCGCAGACCACGCCAGTCCTCGTCTGGTCCTAAGGTCTTTTTCGCTGGAGTCGACATAAGCCCCAAGATATTTGAAGTCGGACACGATTTTGAGCAGCGTGCCGTCTCTGGTGTGGACGGTAGCGTCGGTTGTGTTGTATGCCAGCACCTTGGTCTTCCCCACGTTGAGATGTAGTCCCATCTTCAGACACTCTTCCTCCACTGACAGTAGAAGGGTACGAGCCTGTTCCACAGTGTTTGAAACCAATGCAATGTCATCGGCGAAGTCCAGGTCGGTGATTGTCACTTGCGTGGTGTTATGGTGAAACCTAGCTCCCCCTCTCTCCCGTCAATGGCTCTCCTCAGTGCATAATCGAGCACGATGATGAAGAGATATGGAGCGAGAGTGTCACCCTGTAGCACTCCCGCCAAGATGTTGAATGGTTCAGTGGTTCCGTCGGGCGTGGTGACCCTGGCCCATGTGCAAGCGTAAGACGCTGCCACTATTTCCACGAGTTTCTTGGGTATCCCGTATGCACTGAGGATATCGAGCATCTTCCCCCTGTGGATTGAGTCAAAAGCCTTTTTGAAGTCTATGAATGTCATCACAGCAGGGAGATTTTTGTTCTTGACACCCTCGATGATCCTCCGAAGTGCAATGACTTGACCCGCAGTTGTCCTTTTCTCGCGGAAACCATTTTGAGCTGTTCTTAGGAGGGGGTCCAGTGCCGGACGGATGCGGTTGAGCACCATCCGGTTGAATGTTTTTGCCGGAATAGAGCTCAGGCTGATGCCCTGGTAGTTGTCTATGCATGTGAGGTCACCGGATTTTGGAACAGGGATGATGTTGAGGGTACTCCATTGTTCTGGTAGTTCCCCCTTCTCATAGGCGCTGTTGATGAAGCCAAGCACGATGTCGTCGATGGGGACATACTTGAGTATTTCCGGGACGACTCCATCCTCACCGCAGCTCTTTCCTCCCTTCAGTGACCTCTTTGCCTTGTCGTACTCTCCCCTTGTGAATGGTCCATCCTCGATGTCTAGGCCCTCGAACACTCTCTCCACCTCAGACTGTACGTCCAGCACCTTTGGTTCGGCTCCGAGAAGGTTTTTGAAGTGGTTGTACCATGCCTTGACTCGTTCCTCATCGGTCTCTCCCTTGATTTGAGAGGGTCTGGCGGAACTTCTACCAGCGATCTCATTGATCAGCTTCCAGCTCATGCTGTGCTTCTGGTTGAGATGGGCTTTCTCCACTTCTCTGATCTTGTTGGCAAGCTCCTCCTCCTCGATGACGTCGTAGGTTTGGTATAAAACCTTCTTCCTGTTGTTGTACTCTTCCCGGTTGGTGTCACTGTGGTGCTTGAGTAGCATACCTGTACGCCGCTACCATCTCTTCCTGGTTTCTGATGACTCGCGGGTCCGCTGCGACCCTCCCCTTCTTCCCCTTCTTGGGTACCTTGTCCATACACTCTTCTGCTGCGCCCTCATTTGCTTTCGCAAACTTGCCGTAGCGTTCTGTTATTGACTCCCCCTCCTCTATCAGAGCCTGGAACCAGTTGCGGACCTCCACAGCGTACCTCTCTTGCAGCTCGCTGCTGTCCCTGAGCCTCCACCACTCGTACTGGACCTTCCCCTTGGTTTCCTTAGGAGGCGCTCGGAGGCAGAGACGCACCTTCATCGCCACCACCCGGTGATCAGATCCCACAGATGCGAAGGTGCTGTAGGCGCCTGAATCGACCACGCTGCTCCGCCACTTCCGCCTGGTCAGGATGAAGTCGATCTGTGTCTTCGTTCCATTTGGCGACAGCCACGTCCACAGACGCCCCCTTCTCTTCTCGAACATCGTGTTGCTTGCGAGGAGGGAGTAGTCCTCCATCAGTTCTAGCAGACGCGCCCCATTGTCATTTGTTTTTTCTTGATGATAGGTGAATGCAGCGTCCGTTTTAGTTTTATCTTATCTAAAAAACAACTCGTAAATAATGACGCCTAGCCCAAAAGAAATCGAGAGACCGACTATTAGAGAATTTTTTTCCATCTTGGTGAGTATCGATAGATGGTGGTGTGTCTGGTCGAGTATCGACGGTTGGATCGATAGATGATGGTAAATCGGTAATGATAGATGACGTATCGTTATATGTCGGTTGCTGAATATTGATAGATGGTGGTGTGTCTGGTCGAGTATCGACGGTTGGATCGATAGATGATGGTAAATCGGTAATGATAGATGACGTATCGTTATATGTCGGTTGCTGAACATCTATAGATGTTGGTGGACCGAGTTGACTAGTCGGTGGAGGTGGGGGAACTGGCGTTGAATTTGTGTCTTGATTCGATCCTAACGATAAATCAGGCGTTGCGATTAAAATATTGTTGTTGTATCCAACGTACGTACCTATTCGCAAATTCATGTAGGATGGCATAAGGTATAAATTTTCGCCAACGACAAAGTTTAACTGCGATCGAGCGTATTGTAAAGAATCTTGATACCGTTGAATAGAAGATTGTAAATCTACTGGAGAATCGATCGAAGCATCGAGAATGTTTAAGAATTCTCTTTTCGCATCTAAACCGGTACCAACCGTAAGAATTCCACTTTTAGCTTGAGCTTGAGCTCCCAATAACGCGTAAACGTACGTTCTTATAGAGTCGTTGATTCGTTCTATACCTATATCCCTAAAGCATTGAGCTATTTCCTGTGTTAAAGTTGGAGTTTTAGCTTTTAACCCAGCTTGAGCGGTTTTAAGTATTTCCTGCGCTAAAGTTGGAACTTTAGCCTGACCTATTCCTTGTGCTAAAGTTGGAGTTTTAGTTTGAGATTGACTCGAGCCGAGTATAAATTTAACCCAACCTCGTTCAGTTTGAAGAGATTGTGAAATGTAACTGACCGTATACGTCGACGGATGATCTCCGAAACCCATTTTTGTTGCAGTTTCGTAATCATGAATACCTTCATGGCCGAGTATTGGAGTGAATGGAAAAGACAAAGTGTCTAAACTTGAAATATTGTAGTCTTTTCCGGGTACCGCTTTGTAACCGTTATCGTAATAATAAGCTATTCCCATTCCATTAGAGTTTTTGTCTACTTGTTGTTTCCAATCTGATATTGATGAAACGTGAAAGTCTTTACATATTTTATTATACGCGCCAATGTCTATATTGTTTTCAAACGCGCTCCAAAATTTTTGAAAAGATGCAGGGCAGCTCATTTCTTTGAGCAATCGTCTAATTTGATAATAAACGTGAAACTTGAAGAAACTACTAATCATTGGATTCGAATGGAGTAAATGTTTATAACTCACTCCGCATCCCGTCGTACTACACCACGTTACAAAACTTTCCTGTTTGCACGAGCATTTTCTTGAGTATTATGTTTCATATGCTTGTGTGTATTTGTATATTTGTATAATTTGTATTTCTATTCTTTTTTTGTAAAGCGCCAGTGAATGCTTTTCAACTGCAGTATTGAGCGCTATACTAAATTGTATAAACATAAACATAAACATAAACAATACTTTAGCGGATTAGAATTCCAATCGTTTACGATCTCGTCGCTATCGACGTGAGGCAACTTGTATTTTTCGAATGGATTATCGAGTACTACGTTAAAATATTCATTTTCGTTAACGTAAATATTTATATTCGTCAAGTCGCTAAAAGTAAAATTTTGAGGAGCATAAAAATTTCCAGATTGCGGATACCGTTTCGATAAATTACTCTGAAATGCTAAAGGAAGCGCCATTTTATTATAAACTAACAAAATTTTTAACAATCCAGTCCTATTAGATAATACAATCGATAATCGAGATGCTAATCTTACAATATCGTTAAAGACCGTCAACTTTTGGGTCGGCTACTATGATGTGCGCAAAAAAGAAAAAATATTGCGCCGTAAAAATGGCACGGTTGGAGGTCAACCCACCGATCATTCTACGACTATTAAACCTGGACTTTACAATATAAAACAAATTATCGATATTATCGTACAAAAGACACCCTGGGTAACGTACGACATTAATGAAACAACCGGTGAATCTTTACTCGAAATTAATGATCCCAGGTATCAAATCAAATTTTCATCTGGACTAGCCAATTTACTCGGGCTTTCGGATGAATACCTAAGCGAAGGAACATATGAAGGAAAAATTGATTTGCAGCATTTTAAAATAATGTACATTCATTGCGATCAAATTTCTACTAGCGAAACTTTTTACAACGGTAAACCATCGAGTATTTTAAACGTTTTACCTTTACAAGATGTAAAATTTGGTCAAAGTACCTGGATAGAATATTCTAATCCATTACGAAAAAATCTCCAGACTGGTACTTTAAACGAATTGAGTTTTAAAATTAAAGATTCGAGCGGTAAAGACATTAATAATCACGGTATGCCGGTCATTTTAACCGTCGAAATTAATAAATAATTAAAAAGTAGTTAATATAAATGGCGAGTATTTACGGTCCGGGCTTTACGAGCGAACCCATTTCATCCAATAATGACGATACATCCACTTTTGAATATCATGGGCGTATCGCTACGAGGGAAATTCGCCAAACGATACCGTTGATAAATTTAATGGGTAGTCTTCCCATAAACATCGAGTGGAAAGGATCTACGAATCAACCCTGTTTTTTCCTCGATAGAGAACCGGCATACTGTTAAATTTTTGCGAAAAGAATCAAAGGTGAAAATGATTCTTATTCAATCACGTCAAAGCGCAATTTTGTAGTCAATCGAGCTTATATATTCTCCACTACCGATGAATTTAATGTAGAACTTTCTTTTACCGCCGTACCGCAGCTTTTAGAATGTGGAATTTGCTTCAAGACCGAAGGTCAAGAAGTCTTTGTACAAGCGATATTTTTTGGCGCTATAAACACGGGAATCTGTTTCGATATAAAAGTTGAAAGTTTTCCCTTGGTTTAAAATAATAAAAATTTATTATCTTTTATTATTAATAGAATAATGAATATGACTACAGATAATCTCCAAGAGTTAATTCGCTGCGAAGTGCGTCGTTTACAAAAAGAAGACGACATTCAAAAAGAGCGCGAGGAAACGTATGAAAAATTTAATGAAATCATCGAAAATTTAAACACCAAAGAAACGATTGCGGAATTGGGCTGTATGGGAGCTGGAGCGACTGGAATTGCCTTTATCGCGTGCTTGTTTTATTCCATCTATAAAAACTAAAATTATAATCTTTTATTATTAATAGAATAATGAGCGTCGTCTCTACAGAAACAGAGAAAATGTATCCATCACTATACCGTCTATGCCGCTATATACTTCTGACAATGTCAAAGAGTTAAATGTAAATGCGTTTCGTTTACAAAAAATTTACGACATTCAAAAATAAATTTTAAAAGAGAGAAACGAGCGCGAAAAAACCTATAAAAAATATAATAAAATTATCAAAACTTGTTCCATCGTAGAAACAATGGTAGAATTAAGCTGTATGGGAGCTGGAGCGACTGGAATTGCCAGTCTAGCTAGCGTTCTAGCAGCGCCCGTCGGATTCGTTTTAGAAGGACTTGCTTTAGGGTTAGGCGGTATGGCAATAGCGATCAGATACGTTAAATACAAGCTCCATAAAAAATCAAAGAAACACAACGAGATTAGAGTTTTAGCCGAAAGTAAACTCAACACCATCGACAATCACGTTTCAAAAGCGATCGAAGATGGTGTTATAAGTCAAGAAGAATTTCATTTAATCAACGAGGAGCGAAACAAATACTCGCAAATGAAAGAAAACATTCGAACGAAATTTACTCCTAAAGACGCTCCTCCAGATGTCAAAGCCATCGTCGATAAAGAAAAAAAAAGACTTCATAGAAAAAATTATGAATTTAAAGTAAACTTTACCATAGATAAATCTTATTATAATGAAAAACCCGATGCTACGCGACCACCACCGTATAATTTTAATTTTTAATTAATTTATAAAACTATAATCGAGTAGTTGTCTTTATCAACTCTTTCATTACTAAATTATAATTTCGTCTAGCCTTTCCTTCAATGTACTTTAAATTACCTTTTTTTAATTTTAATATTTTTGCACATTTCGTACATAAACTTATCGCTGTTTTTGTACCATTTTTACACCTTCGACATGCAACAGGTATAATTTTTCCTTGATGAATTCGCCACTGATGTAGCGCGCAATATTCTTCACCGGGTACACTAGGTATACAACACTTGTCAGTTTTGCCTAAAACCAATATCTTTTTTTTATCCATTCAAAGGTCATTTAGGCCCCCACCAACTTTTTATTAATTTTTTTTTCTTTTTCTAATCTCTCTCTCCTACAACTACACACAGCAATTATTCTAAAAGTCATTTTTTAATATTTTGTGCTCGGATCAGGAAAACATATCTTTTTGTTTCTATAACATTAAACATATTTTGACTCATAATGGGTTTTACCTTTTGAGTGGTTTAGAGTGTTGCCCGCCAGAGGGCGCTATCACAACATTATGCCTCTGTGCTTTCTGTCACAGTTTACCTTGATAATGAAGTAAATAGTATCATTATTGATCGTATCTCTCTCAATCACTCGCCCATAAGCAACCTCCTCAATGAAGGAATGGAAGCACAGAAGCTTCAGATCACTGCCAGGAAACTGATGGAAAACCTCATGTTTCCTGAAGCGAAAACAAGTTATATTGTCATTGATTTTTTTTCTCAAAACTAACAAAATAAAGGCTTATTTGAACAGTCAACCAATCTAGAGCTGTAAATCAAATTCCTTATTGACCAATCAACTTGCTTAGCACGTGTTGAATGTTACATGTTGTTCTCTTGCCATAGTTAAGTTCCTGCACGTATAATTATAAGGGGCGTGGCATTACCTGCACGTATAATTATAAGGGGCGTGGCATTACCTGCACGTATAATTATAAGGGGCGTGGCATCTTACCGTTGGCTATACGAGTAGTACATTTTATGTTTTTAATACATATCGGAATTATCCTTACATAATAATTGCACTATTGTCACATGCATCTCTTACATTACAACGTCAATTTTCTCATTTAGTTCCTTCTCAAAGATGTCTGGACATAACTCCATGAAGGTGTTCTTCTCAGTTTCAAAGAGCTCCGTGTTTTCCCGGCAGATGATGGAGGCAGTATGTTTACTGGGGCCCAACAGTGCCAGCTCCTGCAAGTAAAGTATTGTATAATTTGTGCAAAATACAATCTTTGTAATAATTATAAGTAGAAATTGCATACAAAGATTACATAAGCAGACACACAGAAAACAGATAAAAAAATGACCAATCAACATGACAGTGATGACCATCATGTGTCCAGCTTAACAGGTCATCAGTAGAATGACAAAGTCCAAAGGTTTCGAACAAAATGTCTCAAGTTACGAATCGACGCTCTGTAAAATGTGTACGTATCATGCAGTATATCGTGCAGGTAAGTAGAAACAGATTTCTAACTAACGCCTTGAACCATTATTAAACACAACCAAGTTACCAAGGCTGGACGGGGACTAGAGCCAAATCCAAATCACTGAATTATTGATATTATTTAATATAAGATATTAATTTATGACGCCATTATGACATCACCTACCCCAAAGCTGGACCCTTTCTCGATGATGTTTGTCTTTTCTGGTGTTGCAACACCTGTCTGTGAGTCTTTAATGTCGATCTGGACGAAGACGGACCCAGAGAAGATGAAGTAGAAGTTATGCCCCACGTGACCCTGACGGAGAATGACACGCCCCTTTTCACAGCTGGAGACAGAGAGAGTGGATACGTCTTAATTTCAAACATTCAGATACTACAAGATACGTCACAGTTGTGGTCCATGTTAAAAGTGAGCAAAAAAGAATATCATGTTTGGTTTTTGTGATAAATATTAATATATATTATCATGTGGGGGAATCATACACTGGGAGTTCATCAGGTTAAATTTCATAAAATAATTGTATTGTAATTTTAAATTATCAGACAATAACTTGGGTCAACTGGCAAAAGTTATAAAAAGTGAAACAAATACAAAGGTTTAACAAAATATTGTGAGAAATTATGTATTAATTTTTGGGCTCACCTGCTGTAAGTAGCCGCCCGGCATATTTCCATTCTCATCTGATGGGTAAACTGCTCAAAACTCTTCAAATTATTCAAAATGCTGTACATGGCCATGACGTCATCGGGAGTCCGATCCAACGGGGGTTTCAGACCGATTTTTCGTGCCCAGTTTGGCACGTGGCGTTTCTGTAGTCAAGATCATGCACGGATTACCGCACGGGCAAACTGGGCACGTGCCCCGGGCCCAGGAGCCAATAGGGGCCCTTGGTTTAAAAAAAAAAAAAAAAAAAGCATAGTATTAGTACTAGTAGTATTATGCGCGTGTATGGGCCCGTGGTGAATTTGTGCCCAGGGCCTGTGCTCATGATGATCCGTCCATGGTCAAGATAGATCATTGGGAACTCACAATGTATTCATATGATATACCAGATTGTTGTTACATTTTCAACCAATATTACTGACAGTGTTCTGTTATTTGAACCTATATATTTCGACCGGCAATTGAGTTCGTCAAAAAGGTAACATATAACATAATCAAATTGTGTTTAGCTCACAAAATCCTGGACATCTTAAAAAGCATTCATACTTACGAATAAAACGGTCTACAATTACAAACAAATATGATGCGAACAAAACTCTGACAAAATAATTGCAACCACAGACCTACATAATGTTTTGATTTTCTTGAAGTATAGATGCATAAAGTTTCTTAAAATGCAGTGAGGTTTTAACTTACCGAATACTTTCTGGAGAATTTGTTCTTTTCGAACGTAATTTCCTCTTCCATTGTCCACGTGTTGTAGAAATTAAGTTGTGCCAAATAGGTATCAGTATTCAATTCTTTGGATGCCTGAATCATGTACAATGCTACTTTGCTTATCCTCACGATTTTGGTCGCACTGGCGATGAAAAGCGCCCTCAACTGTTGGGACAAAAGAAAATGCAATACCTGTGCATGCTTACCGGCTGTGTTTGAAGGAAATGTACAACACTGTATTAAGAAATTTGGTTTATTTCAAACATCTAGTTTTCAAGGTAAAATCTTTGAGAAAACAACAACAATACTGTTACAGTTTTTTGTTTCATCTCTGAGATAAGATTAATTCAGATCAGACGGAGTAATGTCTCAAAATGATTGATATTTGTCAATTAAATGCATTTAAATATGGGGTTTGTCCTGTAAGGCCAACCCCTTACTATTCAAACTGTACCCTCAATATTCGCTCTGACACATCTTGATCCTCGTGCTACAGTCGGCTAATGTAACCACCTTGGGGCACAAGTCAGCCCAGCTGCCTTGTCGGCTGACGGAAGAAGTTGACCTGAGACTTCTGCTGTAGCGCTGGGTGACCCTTTGTGAAACTGATCTGGGATGCCATCGGCGAGCCGGTGGTAGGAGTATTGGTGGACTGTGACCTGGGCAATACTGGATTCAGTGACATTGAAATAGATCTGTAACATACAACAGATAAGTGTTCATACAAACAATTGATTGGTAATCTAAGGATAGGTTTGCATGTTACACCATGGAGGAAGGAAGAGACCATAGAGAAAGGACCATGTAATTCTCACGTTTGAGTTTTGTAAAATGTTTTAGTTGTGAGAAAAACTGTTGTTTTTGTTTGTTTGTTTGTTTGTTTGTTTTTATTTTTGCCAGCACAACGTTTCAATTAGCATGTGTTGTTTTTGTGTTGATAATTATTTGTTGCCTCATTTGCCCACCATCAAACATGATAATTATAATGGCGGCACAAATATGCTATATCATTACTTGTAAGCGATTGCACTTTTATTCGACACGGCAGGACGAGTAGCGTTAATACACCAAAGTGATATCAGCTGTATGCCTCATTGTATAATCATAATATACACAACACAATACTCATACTTCCGATAATAAATACTAAGTGTAATGGCTTACACACACCTTCACATAATTATGCAACTTGATGGGTACCACGGTGTCCTCCTCCTATTATCTCATATCTTTAGAATTTCTCTTGTTGGGTACATGAAAATAAAGAGAATCTTGTGGGGTACTGTTGTCCCCATTGTCTCCATTGTGGCTCCCCAGTCGGGATTAAAGGATGTATATACTTATAGTAAAATCTCTGTGAAATAACCCACAAACTTTCTGGAAATCAAGAGATATGTTCAGAAACTAACCTGTGAAACTTATTTCATTGTGTCTTTAATGAGAAATAGTCAGAATCAGATATTTCGTATTAATTCTAATGTGGAATTTTCGTCTAATGAAATTTTAAATTCTGTTTTGAAGTTTTGTTTTACTAGTTTTACTAAAGTGACAGTGACTCATACAGAAATTTGTTAAAGGATATTTTTGTCAAAGAAAACCTTCGAAATTTTGATAAAATTCCTCAGTTGTAAATGAAAATAATTAAATCTCCTGCTCACGCCTCGTTCCCCATGGGCACTGAAGCTCATGACCAAGGGTTTAGGAAACATGCCCTACTTAGGATGACTTGTTTAACACTCAAGAGGACCCGTTGAAGTTGCAAAGCAATATATCAGTGACGAACAGCCGTGGGGATATTCGTAGAAAAACACAAAAAGGTAGTTGTGATGTGAATGTTATTGTGCTCTGACGTTAAACAATGCTGGGTGATGTAGACAGATTGCAATATTTGATAACACGATATTATAAAAGTTATTGTAAAGTTTGGCAGGTGAGCCAATCAGATTGTCGTATTTTATGCATATAAAAAGTTTATCACTGCATTGTTGACTTCAAAATTAATATCTTAGTGTAGTTATTTTTTGTTGTGGAACATTATTCTTGAACGAGCCTTTGAAATATATTTCATGTTAACATAAAATCAAACATGCACAAACACAACTTGGTGTTAATTTGAAATTAGTCAGAATGAAAAAATTGTAGAAAATATTGTACGAATAAAACAGCAACACTAGAACAATTCGTGATACTAGTTTGGTCACGGACTCGTTGGGCTTTCATACACACTATTGCACTGTTTACACATGATTGATTAGAAGTTAACTTAAAGGCACATTTAGATACTCAATTCAAATTCAAATATAAAAAAACACCACACAAGCTCCTAATAGTATGATGTCCAGAAGTATTCTTTTAATTGGAATCGCGCTTGATTTTAAGGTAAACTATCACGTTTGGTTGTATTCAGTGTCAATATGTAATTGTTAGTTTGTATCTTTCTTCAAGGGTGTTGTAAACCGCTGTTTTTTCTCACTCGACGACGAAAGAAACTCAAGCAGTAATTTAGCTTTTGCCACCCGCGAGACATGTACTATTGAGAAATGCATGGAATAATGTCACTACTCTTAATCCACTACATCAACCCCAGGCAGATGTAAAAACGACGAGTTGGGTCGATGTGGACGGATTTGGAGTAAGGAAAAAATGATAGGTCAATAGTGAAGTTACAATCGCAAAGTGAACTTTATATACACCCTTAGAGGGAGGACACACTTTTGGTAAAATTTAGAATTTTACGTGATATGAAAATAAAGAGATTTGTACAGTTTAAGTTTATTTCGTTATTTTGTTAAAGGGATAATTGTGACAATGCATTCAGCGTTTTTTGTGTTAATTCCAACTTGGAAATGGTTCAGCAGCTTATGAACCAGGTCACGTTTAAGGGTTACTTCATGTACATTTCATGTTATCTCGAAAATAAAAACATGTCAGATATAAATAAACACTAAGTATCAAATCATGCCATTGATAACTCTAAGTAGATAATCCTTCTGAAATAAAAAACACTTGTAATCTAAGCTTAGTAGAGTACGCTGCACTTTTAAGCTTATTTGACACTGAGATGATTCTCTATTCCCTTTATCTCCACAGGGTATAATCTCTTATCATATATTGATGTCTTTTTCATGATGTTTCAATGTACCCAAAAAGACAATACAATCAATCAATCAATCAATTTATTGGAGTTACACTTTCAAATCAGTGGCACACGTCAAAGACGGTGCATCCTTAAACATAGTACAAAACATAAACAATAAATATAAACTAAGACTTAAAATACAATACACTAGTACAAAGTACACAAGAAAAAGAAAAAAAAGAAAAGGAAAAAAAAAACATGCAGCGTGACATATAGATAGAACAGAAAACTTGTCAATTAATTCATCAATTTATAGCATTCAACAACATCTTACGCTCATCCCAAAGGTTGGTCAAAAGATTCTTACATGATGTATCAAGAATGTTTCCAAGTGTGTTATCGAATTCATACATGTTACCCAGCATCATGTATAGTTTTAAGTCTACATCCATAGACTTAATCGCGACAAGAATGCACCCTTTTTGTGCGATGACAACGAAATTGTTATCCTTTTTGAAAAATAAACCTTTGAATTATTAAAAGATATGTCGCTCGTGGTTTTCAGTATTTCACTGGCAACTTCCATTTTAGAGACTGGTTTGCGATACGTTTGTAAGGAAGCCAATGGTGGCATTATCATAACAGTTAACACATTTGATTGCAAATATTCACCAAAATATTGCGAATATTGGTAAAGGATTTTATGAATATTTGAAAAATTATTCCGAATATCGCAATATTTTTAAGAATATTGTTAAAACCGTTGCCAAGGTATTAATAATAATCGCAAAGGTTTCGGGAATATTCGCACAAGTAGGCTATTGCAAGTGTTTGCAATAAACTATTTGTTTACAGTCAGTATACTGGCACGATTGGGCTTCCGTACATTTGACATTTGACACTGTGTTTGCTTATCATAATAATGTTGATTTACTTAGTATTCACTTTTGTAGGACGATGACGTATCTGAGATGAATGGAATCAGTATTGATTGAACAAATCATCAATTTTAATGGATTATTTGATGGTTGATGTGAAATAAACATATGGTCTTGTGTTTTCTTCAGAGATACTGTCTCCAACACAAAAGCGTATCCTCCAAACCGATTAAACGAATGTAGCAAAAACGAATGTAGCAAAAACGAATGTAGCAAAAACGAATGTAGCAAAAACGAACGTAAAATGTAGCGGATTATTGATTCTCATGGAATCCTTGAATGAGATAAATGTATTATTAAAGGTGTATACGTTTCTGTATTGTCAAGATGCGGTGTTTGGTGTCATACAAAATTGAAACACGATGCTTTGCACAATATTCAATTCCAAAGGTTACGTAGCCAGCACAACAATGGAACATCTCAATAAATTATTTATTTAAAAAAAAAATGTCCTAAAGGTTATGCTGTTATCTAAATAGTATATAGGAGACGACGTATTGTGAGAATGTTTTCATAATACGAAGGTAGACTTATTCTTTATGCAGTGATATCATTCTGAACATACCGTTTGAGAAAATGATACAAACTTCTCAAACTTTAATAACGTCGATATTTTCCGTTTAATTAGGCCTATTGCTAAGTCTTTGACATCAACGCAACCGTTTTCTTCTATTTTTCTGGATAACTTTGGTATATTGTTTCGCACCATTACAGTTTATTTATACTTAGCCGTATGATGATAATGGTGATGATGATGATTAAGATGATATTGATGACGATGATAATTATTATTATTATCAGTAATATTATATCTCTGACCCAACGATTCATCAAACGCACATAACTATAGTCCTGTAGCTTGAAGAAACCTGCGATGAAATGCTCAGTTTTAGATAAAGATGATGATGATGACTTCTTTGTTGTTGACGGCGAGATAAACTTCTTCTTTTTTTCGTAGCTTTTTAAATTAATGTATCCGTTGGTGGTCTGCAACAAACCCGTATAAAATATACATAAATCAATGTCACCAAGTGTGACATGAGAAGTTGGTTTTTGTCCGCAAAGGTAACATAATTAATCATTCATCAAACGCAGGCTGGCAACCCGTAAATATCTTTGTGAAAAACCACAATTTATAGTCACGACCTTGGTTGTTCGTTACGTTCATCCAGACAATATATTGAATGACAAATTGACGCATTAGCGACGGCCGAGTGTATTATTGAAAAGGTTTGTTGTATAGTGTTGACCCTTTTACATTAAATTACTACTCGCAACAGCGCGACTTCGATACACTATAATTTGATTTATTAATATCATGTTATGTGAAACACTAGTAGAAATACGACAGCTTTCTTCCTAAGTTATTCAAGATATTTCCACTGTATTCACGACTTCTGTTATGCGCGACTGGGTGACAAACAGTGCCTGCTATTTTTTCCTCACTATAGATAACCATTGATAGATAACCATTGATAGATAACCATTGATAGATAACCATTGATAGATAACCATTGATAGATAACCATTGATAGATAACCATTGATAGATAACCATTGATAGATAACCATTGATAGATAACCATTGCTGGCAATTTTACAAAACGTTTCTTAAGTAATTATTCGCCGATTTGATAATGTGGGTCTATTAGTCATACATTTTACACAGTTTCTTCCATTAGTTTGATGTCTCATTGAAAATAGGATGAATGTTTGTTAACAATGACAAATCTTTAGTTAAAGACATTGAAGTGGTTATAATATTTATAGCATTAAAGACCGTTGAGAAATAACTCAATCAATGTTTGTTTTTTTTTAATATCTCATATGAGATAATTTTTTCTTTCATGATAAAAACAAAGTACCGGAAAAAACAATTGTCAATGAAATAGTGAAAACAGAATATGCATTTTTAAGTTATAAGCCTACTTTATTCCATAAACTTCTGACCACATGCAGCAACTATCGTATGGTGTACACGCAAACTTTATTTTCCTAAATGTTATGGCTACACTTCCATTTCTAAACGCCCACGCGCGTCCACTCAAATACTCAGTGACGTATTCACCTTTAAGAAGTATAGAATAATGATAAGTACTCACATTTCAAGAATATCTTCACCCCATCGATGGTATAACATATCTGCTGTCCAGAAGCTACTTCTAATTTGCTGATAGAAAACAGTGTCACTCATAATCCCATTCTTTTTTCTCGTCTTCAACCTTCGTCTAAGGTCTCTCCGTAGATTGGTAATCATCGCATCTTTTTCGCCTCCAAGCCCGCCCTGGTGGCCGTGCGAGGTCGGGTTACTCCGGTCCTATCGTGGCTGTTAAGCTCTTGCGAGTTATTTACCTCGCAATCTGATTGGGCCTTTAGTTCAGACCTGTCATGGTTCTCATCTGAATTGGTACTTTGAGACGCAGGCGGGACTTGGAGACTCGACTGACCTCCAATAGCATTTGACTTTAATTTGTCCTCATTCCCACTGGAAAATGATTCGCTGCTGTTGGTGAACTCATGCTCTTTGTGTGATTCGAAATCTATCGGAGAGCAACCATCTTCTGTTAATTGGTGTTCACGGCTTTCGTTTGCAGAAAGCAATTTTGGATTGGCTTTTTGGCAAAAGAGCAGCTTCTCGCTCTCCACGATAGCTTCCACTTGGCTGCTTTCGTCACAATAACTAAGACAATAATATTCAGCTCTTGTTGCTCTTTCCTCTGGCAATCTTTGATTGTTTTGGTCATCAGTTTGCTGAGTCAGATTCGTTTTCAGGGTCTGAAATGGAAGGAGAGTTTTTTTTGGTTTGAGTCCAGGTCGATTGCTGGTATAGTATCTCACATTATCATCATCCTCGTGGTGTATGCATTCTTGTCTCTTATCATCTGATATCAGCTTGGTTAACATCCTCTTTCGATAACAGCTCACGTCCTGATATTTCCATTCGTGGATCTTCAAGGATCTCACATGAAGGCAAAGTTTGATGCTGGACAAGAATATCACATCGTCCACCGTGAAGATGTCTGTTGCTCCCGTTGACGTGTTCTGTCGTTGATTTAGTAGTAGGAAAAACACTGGCGGGACGAACCCTGTACGATCTGCTCTTTGAAGTGGGCGGTTTTGCGCTTCCTGGCCGTGGCAGTACCGGACGAGCACTCGCGTGCCATGGTCTTCCAGAGCCCGGCCTGGGTGTGGGTCTGGAGATCACAAACTTATCGCTTTTCTGAAAGATTTCAGCAATGTACTCGCTGGCGCAGGAAGGCTGTGGTGACAGGCAACGGCTGATCGATGGGCTCTTAGTCGAGAGCCCATGGAAGGTTATCTCTCCATTGCGAATCTTTGAAGAAACACTCTCTCACGAGAGTTGAATTCTTGTGCAGCGAGTAGCCGGGGAACCACTCTTTGGAAGAGCACCCGGGGTCAAAAGCTTTGGATGGTTTTCGTAAAGTTTCGAGTGGTTCACGGGAAGGGCTATGGAACCTCGTCTTGTCCTAGGATTTCTAGGGTACTGCTCCGTGGAAGACAGTCTTGTATTTGCTTCAAGATTCCGTTGACTTGTGTGTTTGGCGATTGTGTCACCGTGCTCATCTGGCCCGTCTTTTCTGTTCAGTAAACTTCCTTTGCATTTCGTGTCTGGCCTCAACCTGGTCTCATGATCAGTCTGAGCTCCTTGCTTTGTGGTGATTTTAGTCGATGGTTTAGAAGGTGATTTTGAATCATCTTTGGCAGTTTGACCTGATGAAGTTGTACTTTTACCGGTTGCCGTACTTGTTCGTTTGGATCTTGTAGAACTCGTTCGTTTCGGTTTATCTGGGGATGAGTTCTGAACACAGTTACTTTTATGCAATATTTGTACCTGTATATTCTGAGACCGTTTGTTGTTTCGTTCTGAAGACCGCGGTCCACCCTTGTAGTGGTGAGAGCTACTACCGGGTGTATTCCCAATATGGACGGCCGCAATAGGGTCCTGTGAACCAGTTGGAGTGGCTGGCGATGACACGTAGTGGACTGTATGTCCAGGCGGAGAAACATTGACATGTTGGGTTGGTGGCTGCATGGCTGGGATGGTCTTCTCGTTCGCCACAAAACCATGGTGACACCAGCATGGGCGGTTCCAGAACATTTTTAGGGGGGGCTGAGAATCAAAAACAATTATTTTTCAGTACTACAAAGGGTGCCGCCACTTCCTATGCGCAACGGTTAGTACAGTACTAAGTAGGTAGAGAATGGGAGTGCGTTCTCCCCTCCCCTCCCCTCTCTCTCTCTCTCTTTTTCTCTCCCCTTTTTTTTTAAATTAATTTTTTTTTAAACGATTTTAGGGGGGGGCTACAGCCCCCTTAGCCCCCCCCCCCCGGATCCGCCAATGACCACTCTGCCAAAAAACAACAATAACATTACATTTTTCTGTCTTATGAAATAAAAACTATATCCATGTTGATAATTACACATTGTATGTCAACAAGAATATCATTCGTAACAAATATGTTCAGATCTAGTACAGCATCCTGGCTTCTGATATCAACCAAACGTTATCAAAGTTTAACAATAAATCGTTTACCTTATTCTGTTTACTTGACAAAACTCAAACAAAATATCTGGCGCCTTTAATGGCGACTATGACACAAATTAATCATTTTTGGTGTCAAGTTCGTAGGGATTTGATTAAAGTCGACTTTTAATAATACATTTGAATGGTTTTGTCAACAAACAATTTATTTATTCATGTTTGGCATTTTAACAAAAGAGACAGCAGTCTCAATAGAGAAGGAGAATTGAATAAAGCATGTTTTTATCTTATGTGTCATTGAGAAATATGTTCACTGAAGCTGCTAATAATTATAAACAGTGCACGTGTCATATCACGGTCCATAAGAATTCCATTAATATAACTACCCTATGTCCTAATAGGAAATTTACAACACTCACCTCTATGATGAAACCAATGGACGTATAACCGTACATTTACAACGTACCCCGCCAATCAAATCTATGGCCGAATTTTGTGAAATAGATCACACTAAACATCATCCAATCATCTCAGAGTTTACCGAAATATTTATGATGAGGTGTGGGGCCAAACTCAAACCAAATGCGATTGCTCAAATCTAATAGGAGAGTTCTTTATCGAAAATAATGTCGTTTTTCCACAAGAAATTCCAGTAGTCTTACATTCTCTCGTGATCAAAAACCACTTTGTCCGGACGTAGAGTGACCATCGAATTACCAAAAGACGGTACTGTTCCTTTATATTAGTTTCCCTGTGAGCTTGCTAATAAAAACCACCCACTTTACTGGATCAATTCCCCCAATGATAAGTCTCTGTTTTGTTTACAATTTCTTCCCAAAAGCATTAATGAACACATACTGTATAGGCCTCCTGTACATCCAATTCACTGTCCAGTTAAGAATCCCCAAAATCGTTTAATCCCTTTTGAATATGTTTGTGTACATCACTATACAACAGTTAAATGGATCGCTGTCAATGTAATGGAAAGTATAATTTGTTGTTGGTTCATTATGACGACTAAACCTCCCGTTGTTATCACTCAGACGCGATCCTAATTTTGCCAGTATTTTCTTTTTTAGAAATGTTTATTATCCGTTTCGTCGAACCCCAGTTATGAACAAGAGAAAATTTTCTCTGATCAAACCACACCTTTTCAAATACAGTATTAATTTTATTTGCTTACATTTCAGATCAAAGCTGATTTAGATATTAGTCTTGTTAAACACATTAAAAACATTACATCAACAGAGAAAGGATCGAAGTAGATCATTCAGTTAAGAAATTATTACTTTTACTAAAAAAAAATAGAATATTAGCTCATTAGAAAGAGATATTTCATGGAGGTTTTATATCATATCAACTTTACACTATTTAAAGTAAGTTTAATGTGCAAAGTGTCGTCTCTTCACTTCTGTGATCCAAGTAGTTGCAGGTGTCATCACAAACCTACAAAATCTCAAGTCCTCATCACAGTGAATGAGCGCCTAACAAGCAGCCACTCATAACAGCTCTCCAGTTTTTGTGCTAAGTAAGTGTTTTGTAGCTACAAGTTTGTCTTCATTTTTATACTAGTGGATTTCATATTACACCTGGACGTTTTATGTGAGTATTGGTACATTTGTTTTTTTATAATAAGTGAAAAACTGTTGTATTTTTTGTCTGTCTCTGCTGTAAGATTTTACTGTGTTGTGGATACACGCTTGTATCTTCATTTTATTTGTGCAGTCAACCCTGATTTAGATTATAACCTGTAGCTTGACCACAAGCCTTTTGTTTGGATCAACAATCTTGTGATTAGACAATGGAGGTCTACATTCTGTTTATTCTACTCCTGCTATCCGGACCATTGTGTCTCAATGACTCATCTTTAGAATACAGCTTGCAACCTACAAGTACACTAGGCCTACATAAAAAAAAAAATCCGCCATCTTAAATTCTTGAGTTGCCCTATATCATAATAATATTATAATAATATTATTATAATAATTCATCTGCCACCTTTCACCTGGAACTCTTAATTTCTGGTGACATAAACCCAAACCCTGGACCTGAAACACTGAACAACACACCCACAAACGCCACTCAGCTCCATAAAATTTCCTACAGCCACAATGAACTACTCAATCTTCGCAATGATCCATGTACTGATGCAGCTTTATCTTATTCAGCATTGAGTCAATTGAACTGTCTTGGAATACTTGCCAATCAACTCCAAACATACCGCCGCACACATAGAGGTAAAAAAGCTGGTCGCCGTAGAATGGACAGACTTACACAACTAGCACTCCAGCCTTACCAACCCACAGCAGTGAACTCAACCACATCAACAAGCGACATTGGCATAACTTCAACTCCAAATGTTCATGATGAGTCTAAACTTCAGCCCTGTGTCTTGAATACTCAATCCATATGTAACAAATCGGATGACTTTGTTGACTTTGTACTTCAAAACAATTTGGATCTTGTTGCTATATCCGAGACATGGTTTAAACCTGATGATGACTTGCTACCCCGTGAGTGCACTCCTGCTGGCTACTCTCTCCATCATATCCCCAGACCAAAAAAGACCGGTGGAGGGGTTGCACTTCTCTTTAGGTCCAGTTTATCTGTCAGTATGAAAAATGTTAACATTGCCTACCTAACATTTGAATCTCTGCATGCTGAGGTAACGTGCAACTCTAGATCTGTTCGCCTTGTTAATATATATCGACCAGAAAGGGATGTTGATGGTAAACATGTAAATTTCTCCATTTTTCTGCAGGAATTTGAGAAATTAATTGTGGATTATCTCTTGCACCCATCTGACATTATTTTAACCGGCGATTTTAACATTCATATGGACATCACTTCAAACAATTATGCAAATCAGTTTAAAAATCTGCTCTCTGCTCATGGACTTATCCAGCATATCACAGCACCCACTCATCGATATGGTCACTGTCTTGACCTCATGATAACGCGAAAATACTTCACCTCTCATCTCGAATATAACTATCCATCCCGGCTTATCTGATCATTATGCAATCATGGCAGATATGAACCTTAAAAAACCTCCCATACCTACCATTTCTGTAACTACTCGCCACTGGAAAAATGTAAATATTTAAAGATTTATGTCATGATATTGAATCTCAACTGGAAAATGTAAACCTTGAAGATGGTGAGCTGGATTCTTGTGTCAGTCTATTTGAATCTACTGTCCGTAACATATTGGACAATCATGCTCCGCAAAAAAACTCGAACTGTTAAACTACAATCTGAATCCCCCTGGTTCAATGATGATATTCGTGCTGCAAGGAAAATCCGCCGTCAACTTGAGCGAAAATGGCGTGACAACTTGGAGTACATCGGCAAGAATACTGTAACCAACGTGATATTGTGAAGAACATGACTAATCAGGCAAAAATAACTCACTACTCATCTCTTGTGGAAGAGAGCTCTGGCGATCAGAAAAAACTCTTTAACATTGTTGAAAAGCTACTTCATAAACCCAAAACTCCAGTCCTTCCATCTACACACTCCGATCAGGACCTCGCAAATGCATTTTCAAACTTTTTTGTCACAACAATTGAGAATATCCGTCGTTCTTTCCCCCCAGTACCTGCCATTCTATCACAAACACCGTCACGCAAGGATCCACAATGTAGACTATGTTTGAGCCTACTAATGTTACGGAGATCAAGAAACTCATCATGAAATCACCATCAAAATCATGTGAACTTGATCCAGTACCAACTTCGCTAATAAAACAAAATATTGATGTGTTTGCTAAGTATATCACAATTATTGTAAACAGATCTCTTTCTTCCGGTTGTTTCCCTGATAGCCAGAAGGTTGCTCATGTTAAACCACTCCTGAAGAAACCCAATTTGGACAAGGAAGTTTTCAAAAATTACCGACCGGTAGCGAATTTAAAGTACCTTGGAAAAACACGGATCTCTGACCATGTTCGTGCTAATAACCTGTCGGACACATTTCAGTCAGCCTATAAACCATTTCATGGAACGGAAACTGCTCTCTCCGCGTCAACAATGACATTTTATCTGCCATGGATGATGGAAAAATCACTGCATTAGTTCTGTTAGACTTAAGCGCCGCTTTTGACACGGTCGATCACAAAATCCTTCTCTCCCGCCTTCAATGGGGTGTCGTGGCCGAGCGGTCTAGCTTACCGGATTCAAGTTCTGGTGTTAGCAACATAATGTGGGTTCGAATCACGGCCGTGACACTTGTGTCCTTGAGCAAGACACTTAATCATAATTGCTTCTCTCCACCCAGGGGTTAAATGGGTACCTGTGAAGGCAGAGTTGGTTTGCTCTATATGCGCTAGAAATGGCAGCAATTGAGCTGTATACTCCCCAGGGAGCTGAGATGGTTTCAGGAATGATTTATGAGCCTTATGAGCCTTATGAGCAGGGATAATAATATAATGCGCCTTGAGCACCACTTAGTTGGTGGATACGTGCGCTATATAAATCCACACATTATTATTATTATTATTAATATCATCTTGGAATACATGACACAGCCCTGGATTGGTGTAGGTCCTACCTTTTAAATAGGCCCCAGCATGTTTGTATTGGTAACGCTATCTCCGAGCATGTTATTCTTGACTATTCTGTACCCCAAGGCTCCATGCTCGGCCCACAGTGGTTTACTGTTTGTACGTTTCTAGTTCGTGATATCATTTTGAAGTATAATTTAAATTACCATGTCTAACGCTGATGACACGCAGCTTTACATTACTTTTAAATCTTCTCAAGAACCTGCCGATTCCTGCATTACAACACTAGAGAAATGTATTCAAGAGATTCGAAGTTGGATGAGACAAAACTTCCTGAAATTGAACGACGAAAAAACAGAATTTGTTCTATTTGGATTACGTCAGCAATTGTCTAAAGTTTCTCTTCCATTTATTACAATTGGTGACTCGCAGATAACCCCCTCATCACAAGCACGTAATTTGGGTGTTATATTTGACTCGACGATGACTTTAAAACCTCATATCTCCAACATTGTTCGCATATCATCATTTCATATCAGAAATATTAGCCGAATAAGGAAATACTTGAATAAAAGTGCTGCTGAACAAATTATACATGCGTTTGTCACATCACGGCTCGATAACGGGAATGCCCTCCTGTACGGTCTCCCGCAGAATCAAATATCTCGTCTTCAGCACATACAAAACACAGCAGCTCGTGTTGTGACTCTGTCCAGAAAGTCATGCCATATCACGCCAATCTTGAAAGAACTGCACTGGCTTCCTGTTTCACAGAGAATTGTTTTTAAACTTATGCTAATTGTTCACAAATCTTTTAATAACATTGCTCCAATTTATATTTCTGAACTGCTTAAAGTCTACACTCCATCACGCAATTTGCGCTCCAGCAACATGTCACTCCTAAAGGAACCAACTTCAAAACGGAACTGGGGTGATAGGTCTTTTTCTGTCGCGGCTCCGAGACTCTGGAATCATCTTCCAACAAAACTCAAATCTTGTCACAGTATAAATAGATTTAAGTCGCTGCTTAAAACTCATCTTATGTCACAATTCTTCAAAGATGATGTATATTTGTAATTGCATTGTAGGTACATGTATCTCGGTACATAATTTGTTTTTCTATACTGTCATTGTATATTGTTTGTATTCATGTTTTCATTTTCTGTTTATATTCATTTTCTTTGTTTCCGCGCCTTGAGCGCCCAGCAGGGTGGATACGTGCGCGCTACAAATCTTTATTATTATTATTATTATTATTATTATTATTATTATTATTATTAAGATTAAGAGAACAATCGTAAACGTGGAGATTTGTGCCTATACTAATGATTTATTTCAATTAAAACGTAATCCAATGTAATGACGTCATGATATCATCATGTTGCATCATATAGCAATCACACTTCGGTAGTGTAATTATTTCATCTGGAAGATTGCTTTTGTTTGAAATGTCTTTCTTATTGTTGAGGGTGTTCTTTCTTTTGTCTGTAATTTATTCCTGCGATTGTATAATAAAAACTGCTTCATTTGAATAGATGCCTTGTGAAATATTAATCATGTTACTAAACAGACTTCAATTGACATTCAAACAGATTGAATTCCTTAACAGAACATCCCATTTTACAATTGAACGGAAGCGCCATCAACGGAAACTTACTGTAAGGAAACCTATGAATTAACAATTAGTTTCACTGACAGATTGCAAGACATGAAATATTGATATGTAAAGGTGTCGTAAGCCTTTAGTTGGTATAATATCATATTGAGAGTTTGGTCGTAGAGTTCTGCATAAGTTGATGGGGTTAAACGAATCACCGTTTTCAGTATTTCTTGGGCTTTTTGATTTAAACATCATTGGTTGAGCTTTTTTTAACAACTGTTTGTTTTAAAAATTCAAGATTCTAGATTCAAGATTATATATATAGATTTAATCACTATAATAATGCAATTAAAAGATGTATACATTTAATTTCCTTTTCTTGGTGATTTTACAATTAAAATTAACATTAATATTTAAATCATTAATGTATGATACAACTTACAACTTAAAATACACAATTTTACATAATTAATAAATAGAATATCTTTGGTAATTTCCATGTATCCTTTTGTTTTAAATGATCATACCACATATTTACACAGACCTTTCCTTGTTTAAAGTTGATCCTATCAAACATATCGAACGTGTAGGTCTGAAAAAAGTATAAAAAAGTAATAAATAAATAAATAAATTTCAATTTTCGATTTTTGTATACAGGATGGATAAGAAAAGATAACACAAAGAGATCCAGATGTCAAACATTTCATTATAATGCGACAGCAGTTGAATAGCCATGTCTCATATATTCAAATAGATCCGTCTTAATCGGGTATTAATCTGTTCGATTAATGGTCGTTGGACTGGCCCTTGTTCTAGACCCAATCAACAGACAAACATAAACAGACGGCTTCTACAATAAATGTCAATATCGATTTTCTTTACGGAATGGATGGAGCATTGTATACAAACATTAGAAAAAAGAAAAATAAATTATGATAACAGTTCATCTAAAACTTACTTTTTGGTATAAAAATGTTGAAATACATTTAAATGATTTTCTGTATGCTATCGTTTTTAAGAATACAAAAACAACATTTTCTGATAATTTAAATCTGAATATTTTTGCAATTTTGCCTAATTATAAATTACAGGCTAAGATGAACACAAGTTATGATTACCAATCGAATACATTTTCAATATGTTTTCATTAACGACATATTTCATAATAATATATGTGATTACCATTCCCCGCACCAAATTAAATTAAAATGTGTGTTGAAATGAGTGCCCATATTATAACTATTGAACCAAATTTAAGCCAAATAATTGGGCGTCATATTTGTGGAATCATTATTGATTGCGAAGATTATTTGGTAGTTTAAAGTTAAGTAAGACCAGCAATAAAAAATATCAAACATTCTTTGAAATCTCCCTGTCTGCGGTGTTTTTTATTTTGGTAAATATTTGTTAAATTATTTGCCAAATGAAGCTGCGCTATATTTTTAAGATCAAAATTCCAATTTGGAATGAATATAAAGTTCGTGTTTTCCCATAAAAAAATATTTAAAAAAAAATAAAAAATCGATACTTTTTAACTTTTTTTGCTCAACAGAACATCAATATATGCTGAAACTGTCACATGTTGGCTGTTCTTCACATTTGGCTGTTCTTTGCATTATTTATCTTGATTCAAAGGGAGTAAGCATAAGCCAACTCGTAGACTCATATTTGCCGACAAAACAAATGTTGGTCCTTTACTTTAAAAGAGAAACGCAATACGTAAAGACTAATTGCGGTGACACCATGTGAAAATCTCAGTTGAGTAGTAATTAGTTCTCTGAAAAGAACTGGAAGTTAAAAGAACTAGAGTTGTAACATCCAGTTCTTTTCAGAACTAATTACTACTCAATTGAGATTTTCACATGGTGTCACCGCAATTAGTCTTATATCCTCTTCACCATGCAAAGCTACAAGTTTTACCAAACGCAATACGCTTTTCTACATAGTAACAAAGCCCCTGACTAAATGTTAGGTGACCAAATTGTATCGGTCTGGACATTGGAGTTCTTCAGTTTGGAGTTCTACATCAGAGTTCTTCATTTTTGAGAGGAAAACAAAATCAATTTCATCAAAAGCAGCAGATCACATTAAGTCTAGTTGATTTGTGGTCAAGTTGCGTGAATGGCCGAGATCCAACGGTTGACGTCATAACTCACTTTGCTTTCTCATTCACAGAGGTAAGATAATTACAATATTGTAGAATTACATTTGGTTGTATATGATGGCCCAGTCATACTGTCAATCGAATTGTGAAGTAAAAGACTGACATGTCTGTTGAAGGATCAGTAGCGTAACTAGGGTCCAGTTTTCAGGGGGCACTCGGGGGTGCACCACTTTTTCTAGGGGGCATGTCAATACTAGAACTCAGTTATGGAGAATAATGGAGGACCAATTCCATATTAAACTCTTGCTCTACCCTTCTAAAACAATGGACATGCATGTTGCATGTTGCTCTTTGAATATTCTTTTCTTATTATGAAACAGCCATCAATACCATTGTTAGTGATGCATGAGTTCTTACAGAAAACTACATGTGTAACATGCCATTGAAGCAATGCTTTGTACTGCAATTTTTTTTTCAACTGAATTTTCATTCAAATCACTGTCAATTGTGCATGCATGATTGAATTTCAACCATTTCATTACGAGCTGTGTAGAACATGTCATTCTGTCATTTGCTTTTTGATTTTTAAAATTCATGCAATACTTGTTGAGATATTCAAAAAAATATTAGGGGGAACTTAGAAGTTGTGATGGGTATATAGTATATGCTACGCGCCCAAACACGGACCTGTAGGAAGCCCTCTATGGAATCAACACATTGTTACCGCTAGAGGGCAACAATGTGCACGAAACCAATAGAACCACTCAGTGGCCATGTTGACCTCAACATTTACAAAAAAATTAAGTTTTGATCTGACGTTTATACAAATAAAATGTCCACACTACAGTTTTCTCGGTTTTGATTTCTACCTAGAAAGAAAAACCTCATTTCCGATCAGGCAACCATTTCGAAGGAAAGAGAGAAAGAAAAAAATCTCGTCACTTAACGCCACTTTCATCTTATTGAAATCATTTCTCCGTGTTAACCGAACACCGATGTACCTATAAGACATAACCTCCCCATGTGTTGTCATTTCCGCCCAAGACAATCGCTATCGTACTCTCTTCTCCTTCCTGAGGCAGATCATTGAATTAGCCCTGAGTTGAAGGGCTCCCAGATTGAGGTGACTGCCGGTTAATTGTTTTAAAACATTGAGCGGGACTTACCTGTCCCTGCAGTGACTTCGATAGTTGAATGTATCAATGCTTGACCAGCTTAAATTCAATAAAGTTGTGATTTTGATGTTTAAGATAACTAGATGATGTTATGATTGATTGAGAAAACAGTACTGTCATAATTATAAAACTCGTACATAAATGATGAAATCACATGTTCATCGTAAACAGCAGTCTATCCACTTGACATTTGAAAAAAATTCTTGGCAGGAGTTAGTTTCCGGACTTCAATATGAAATAATATTACAAAAACATTCTTCAGGTTATTACATTGTGTCGTTAATGAAAATGTTTCGATCTGCAAACGCGAAATTCGTTTTCAGCTACACATTTTGTTTTTACAAATTTTACTAAAACGATTGCACCTCAGAAATCTCACTCCTAATATCTGTCTGTCTACAGTCATTCTATCATGTGTTAATATTACAAGGCATATTTAGATTCTTTTTGATTTAATTATATATACAAGAATTTCAGAAAACATGTTCAGTTATTTTTTCTCGTAATGAGCAGAAACTTTCATGATGAAATTTGTAATTGTTGTGTTTTATACATTAATGTGTCCAAATTTTAATGAGGACGTTGTGCTCTTTTCACTAACTGTTTTATTCATGATTCCAGGATGTCTATAACTTAGGTTACAGTCTCAGGAAGTTCGAAAAACCACCTGATCTCGTTTTGAGAAATGAAACACAATGAATTTTTACTCAGAACTTTAAAGATTGATTTCTCAAAACGAGGTCAGGTGTTTTTTTTAACTTCCTGAGTGCGTAGCATCCTAGAATCATGAATAAAACAGTTTTAAAAAAGACCAGTGTCCTCATTAATTTGATGCATAAAAACGTAAAAATTAAAAATTTCACCATATGAACGGCTTTTCCAGATCACATCACATTGCTTATAGACATAAGTTAGCCTCAGCGAAATGGTACTTAAAAAATGCTATATACTCTTCCCATTGGAATCACACGAGGGAAATGCCATAAGAAATCAACATTAAACGAGACGGGCCCAGTCCGCTGCGGCTATGCGTTGGCGTTTGTCCACCCTCATATCCTGGGTGCGTCACTTGGTATCTGCATGTGTCTTCTGCACGATTAGTCATACTGGATGCTAACACTAACCTCCTTTGAAGGTTGGCCGGAACTGGTTCGAAGCATTCATTGGGATTGAATGAAATTGTTTTAATTTAATTCCACTCACCGCATGCTCTATACCACCCATTAGTATTATTACAGAGCGGTGAACGTAGTCGCTTCCTTTTACTGCTCCGTGCACTACCTGACGAGGGTGTGTTTTATTCAAGCATCATCTTGTCGTAAGGGCATTTTAAAAAGAAATTCAAAAAGAAATTCCGCTGGTTAGCAATCGCTATTAATTCTATTCACGTTAAGCAGAGATTATAGTATTTGTCCAACCTCAAATGTATATGGACTATGTTCACATTATCCGCTCAGTGCACATCGTAGCCCTCTAGCGGTGAATTTGCACCCAGTGTCTTGATGATAGCCACTTTGGCATTATATGAGCGTTGTGCGTACACTTTATGTGCGTATGTTATTGTACTAAGCGCGCGTGTACTTCTGTCAGCCAATGATCGCTGGAGATATTCCGCGCGTACGCACATCAACTGCAAAATACGCCAAACGCGACGCACTATCGCTGCCCTTTCGCCCACAGTGGTCTAACAACATGTGCCCTCAACAGCTCATGCACGGTGCGAATACTGACACCCAAGGTGTCCAAGACTCGGTTTGTTTGTACCAATAAAGGTCCACAATGTGCAGGAAGTGGATATCTTTAACAAGCCGTCTGTCGTTTAGTGAACAAAATATGTGTATCAGGATGACAGAGGATCGAGAAAACAGGCCCAGCTTCACCCAACAAAAACAGAGTGAAATGAGTGAAATGAGCAAATTGTTACTTTATTTACGAAGCTGAAGCATTGGAACAAACTCACTTTTTAAGCGAAAATCTCACACATTTGTAATCGAATGGTTTGTATTTCCTCATTATAAGACATCCGAGAGTTACATCATGCAGCTAGTATAAGGCTTAGGAAAATATTTACACCTACCCCGCAACAAATGTGTAACATATATAATGTATACACTGATACTACTACTAATAAAAAAAAACATTTTGTATTTTCGTCAATGTATTTGCCAGCCAATGTAAATTGCATCACTCAATGGAATCTTGACCAACACGAGCACAGCGAACCTTTAACGATACAAATGATTTTATCATACTGAGTCATTTCGCTGATGCACAATAGACATCATGAAATAAACTGTGGCTATAAATCGTCGTTTGAACATGAGATTTACGCGAGTATATATAAAATGGGGGGAAAAAAAAGAAGAAAAAAACCCAATATACTTTAATTGATTATGGTGATGTAAGTTGACGACACATAATTACCACTCTTGGCTATTTTGATAAATAATAGCGGAAAAGGCGAGTTAACTTTCAAACTGTCAGATGCATTTTCCCTTAGTACCGTGGAGACATCCGTGTTATTTCATGGATCAAGTGCCGTAGATGAAGTGTTAAGCAACACTGCAGGCGTAACATATAGTTAGTTATTGAACCACGAAATATATCTGAAGCGCTGAGACGAGAGGATATGGCATGGAAGAAACCTTCTGTTTTACGGTCAACCAGGTCAGTCAACATATGAATTTTTTAATTAATAAGTGTTGCATACTTATTAATTAAATCTTTCTCACGGTGTCATTTCGACTACATTTGAAATAACGTGAATTCGTTTAATCTTAGCGCTCAGGTATTTTTTTTTATTTCTATGTCATTTCTGTTACATTGCGTATTATAGTTTACTTGTGCAGCTCCTGGCCCGCGTGTTTTTCGTTTTTTTAAACTTGGGTTCTTGTTCTCCTTGTATTCATAGTTCTGTTATGGTTCTATCCATTGTTCATTCATTGTGTTTGCTATTTATTGCTTGAGGTTGTATTTGTTAAGCATCTGACTGTACCTGGTGTTGTTATTTGTTATTTCTGTTCATGTACACTGTACATTTTCATGTTGTTTTGGTCGAATAAAATAATAATAATATTTTCATGACAGGCACAAGTGTCCAAGTTTATAAGTGCAATTTTGATTTTTGTTATTCTAATTCTACATCTTTGCATCCAATATCAAATATTGTATATAATAAATAATATTATGCTCTTATATAAAATGTCTTTCTTATATTTCAAAACTTGATTAATCTGTAGGTATTTTAAAATTAGATTTAAAATTACACTAAATGACAAAGTTTCCTGTTTTGCTTGTACATACAGTAAATCGTATTATTTCACTTGTTACATCATCAATTAACTACTTGTTGAGTTAGGGTTTTGAGTCTGTCATCAGTAAATGTTTCTCATCACATTATCACTTGTGTCTATGAAGTCAAAAAATCATATCAATTAAATTGCACCTCAACAAGAACAATAGAAACAGCACATGAAATAGTGATCATAAAACATTATGATGTATATGCATTTGTACATTTTCTTATCTAAAGCAATCTTTTAAATTTGCGAGTTTCTTATAGAAGACAATCACTGATGTGGAGGAATTTTAGATTTAATAAAGTATTATTCCATACCACATGTTCATGTCAGTATAAAAACACATCAACTGATTCAATTTGTCTTTTAAATATGAGCTTGAAACATTACATGCTATAAAGGAGCTTGGTTTGGCAGACATGTCAGTAATACCATAGCTGTGCTATAGAACATTTGCCAGTTAATGTATCCACCTGTAAGCTCATTTAAGCACGATCTTGAGTAGCATCGGCAAGAAAATGGATATAGACCAGTAGGTTTAACCCATTAAATCTGCAAGAGTGTATACTTTCCAAATGGAGATGTGCTGTTAGTTATGGAATAAGATCACATCGACTGTGGTGGTGCTGGTGTGTGAATTGATTGTGCATTGCTTTCCGAGTGTCTGTGAAAAATACTACACAGGCGACTTGGGTGGGATTCAAACCCACGACCTCCTGCTTATTAGTAACCCACTACCTCCTCCCACATTGGCACCTCATGCTACAGTGATGAAAAGCAAAGATGACCATTATCCACTGTTCATCTAAACAAGACTGTCAAGTCTCCTTGGCCAATGATGAACAAGAATACATAAAAGTCATGATTCGTTGGTGATCTCTTTAAGTAAATCAATATTCTTCCTTCAACCGAACATCTCGGACTTTGCTGATTATATTCGGGCGTTTTATCAAAATATTTTATCGGCATTCAAATTCATGACGAAAGCAGTTGATCCAAATTCAATCGAGTCGTTACACGTACCGTGAAACACGGCTAGTCAAGCACCAATTCGAATTACCTCCCGTCTAGAGTTTGGGGGAACATTTGTATAACATTCGAATAAAATATTCCGTGTAAAACAAATTTTTGAAAAATAAGATGCTTTGGATTCTGTCCATGTTAAGTCTAGTTCTGATAACGCAGATAAACTGACCCAGTCTGAAATCGGTTTGTGAATTTTTCAGCTCAATTCGTCCCTAATTTGCCACAGTGACCAACCCTGAATTAAGTTGGCATAGTGACCAATGCGGTATTGGTCACTTTGCCAAATTACAAAAATAGCCAGTTAGAGCATTCGTCATTTGAATGCATGCTCTATCTCCAAAACTATAAGGAATACATGCATGTGGATTAGATACAATGGTAGGTCTCTTCCTGAATGTACTATAAGGAATACATGCATGTGGATTAGATACAATGGTAGGTCTCTTCCTGAATGTACTAATGGGCGGGAAAACTTAAAATTTAAAAAGTCGGATTGGTCACTATGGCAAATTAGGGACGAATTATGAGAATATTACTGATATTACTAACTGAATATTTACAATTCTCACACGCATGAATATAATTAATTATTCTTGGCATTCTGGTGTGCCATAATATCTGTAAAAATATAAATTTGGACATGTTAATAAATTGATTAGACATCAGACAGAAATATTTTAAGGGATGTTTGATACAATTTTATCATTTATATGACATTTTTGTCCGACTGCCAATAGACTGTATTTTATCAATGTATAACAGCTTTATGGCAAATGACATGTTCTATTGATGTTATTTTTAATAACAGTTCCCACAATTTGTTTGGCGGGCATAAGCTTTACTGTCATGCATGATGTTCAATTATTTTCTGTCTCGTTTGAAACCACTCTCATTTCTAAGAAGGAAACCGTCGAACTACTCTTGACTGTCAACCAAAACATGAAATTGACATGTCAGCATGAAAGTGGTGTGAACTGATTATTGTTTTGGAAAAACATTAATTAAATCTTCACGCTGAGAAGAAACAGATCAGAACATGCGGTGTTTGGAGATTTCTCTCGTGCCCTCGTCTGATCTTATCAATGCTGGTTTAATAGACATTGTTTTTAACGATTACCGCTGTTATGAATACGCAATCCTTCACTATATTGTACTCTTACTACACAAATGTATTATTATTTTTATTTTTATTTATTTGTTATTACTATTGTTATTACTATTTTTACATTGTTTGTTTTAAGTGAACATTTTGTGTGAATCCGATGATATATAGCGGTGTTGGTAATCTTTCCTTCAATGAACATAGCCACAATATGTCCTCTTTGAAAAATGATCCTACTCAATTTTAATAAATATTTTTTAATAACTTGCTCGCCAAAAGCATGTCTTTTGGGTCAGAATCCCTTCCGAGTTATGACATACGAAATTGTGAAAATGATGATACCGCCTCGGAGATTGTGGATTTGTCCGGAAGAATAGAACTCCCTGAGTCTACCTGTTACAGTTACTCTTCACAATTAACAGTTTGAAGAGCTAAATCTCGTAGAAAAGGAGGAAGGAATAAAATTATTTCTGTTTTTCTTTGACATAAAGCAGCCTAGAAATTCTAGATCTCCGGCCAAATGTTCTCTTTGGTTGATGTACTTCAATTAGTTCATAAATCCTTCCTCCTTGAAAACTAATTATAGTTATATAACCTCAGGGAGGATACCTGTTCACTTTGCTGACTGAACTTAAATATGACACTTTCAATTGATGAAAGAAAATAAGTATATTCCTTCTAGCCCGCCTTTCATGAAACCCTAAGGAACCTTCCACTTCTGTTTTTTCTCCTTTCCCCTCCTTTTTTTAGGGCTTATTTGGTTTTAAGTAAAAACTCTCCGTGTTTTATTTGATTTTATGACCAGTAAATCGCCCTTCGGTTGTGACCGACTTGAAACTACATAATATTCGCTTTGATCGTTATTACGCGCGGCTGCAGAGACGTAAGAGAGGGGAACTTGATTACAAGATCCAGCCACCTTGCTCCCGGCGCGCCGAGCATGCCAAGTCGAATTATCGCGCTGGCGGAAACACCAGTATTATAAACTGCCGACACTCATCGTAGCCTTAACACCATGCCCATAAGGAATTATAACATTTATATTGCAGAGATCATAACTGAATCGCAGACGTTGTTCAGTAGCTCGTCAGCCGTAGTTCTGAAATTTCAGCCATCCTCTTATAACAGGACAATATCGAGTCTTTTATTCTGTAGTCGAGGACCAAAAGTGCTTGAAAAAATATCGGTGAGTTTCCGTTTTTCTTTTGACTGCAGAAAATCAAGTGTTTTTTCTTCATTTCATAAGAACGATCGCAAGCTAATTTCTTCGTAGGTTATATTACATAGATTTACACATGCGCGTTGTGACAAGGTACAGCATATAAATAAGTCGTATTGCGACAAACACGATAGGCACAATGTATCGATATAATAAAACATTATTATCTTTGGTATTGTTTAAACTTGTGTCTAAGCGTATTTAAGAACCACAGCTGCATTTAATTTGTGGAATGAAAAATACACAAAATTTGACTCAAAATGTGTAACAACCATTTTAGTACAAATGTTAAGAAGTCGCTACTTTTTATTTTAATTGTACGCCTTTGTTTGGGTTAGTTCAGTTAAATGCTTCAACCAATGAAGTGAATCAAAGTATTTCAAGAGATAGTATAACATTGATGTTTGTTAACGGATGTTCATTTCAATCTTCTACTTTACAATAAATATATTAAAACTAACCTTTGAAAGTTTCAAGACAGGTACTTACATTGTTTTTTGTTTTTTTTACAAATCGCCGAAAACAAAATTCATCTTGTTTATGTTTTGTCCAAGATAAAAGCGTTTAATAATTTCATAGGATGATTGCTACATGTACCAAGTTTATATCAAATAAGATTTATAATCATTCATTAATGTGATAATCTAGTACCTTCCATTTAATTTAATTATGAATTAGTTGTTGTTGGATGCACTCTGACTGCGTTGACTTTTTACTGATGCTTGGAACATAATTAATAATAATATTTTTTGTATACACTGATTGTTTTGTAACAAAGCAAAATTTTAGTGTGAATGACCTATCATGCGGCAGTCGATTGATGGGTGATCGATAAATTAATTGACAATGACAACTTGATAATATTTCCTTGATTAGTCGATTAATTAACTGATTGATTTTGGATGAATAGTGAACTGAATAGTGAATGAATTGATTGATTGGTGGATAACTTGATCGATTGGTTGGTTGATTAATCGATTGATCGATTGATTGGTGGATTGATCGGTTGGTTGGTTGTTTGATCGATCGATTGATTTATTGGTTGGTTGTTTGGTTGATTGAATAATCGATTTATTACTGGATTGATTGGTTGGTTGGTTGATTGATCGATTGATTTATTGGTTGGTTGGTTGGTTGGTTGATTGAATAATCGATTGATTGGTTGGTTAGTTGATTGATCGATCGCTTGGTGGATTGATTGGTTGGTTGGTTGATTGATCGATCGATTGATTACATTTATTTAATCATTTCTTTTGATCGAGTGATCGATACAATGATTTATCTCATATTATAATGTGAAAAAGAAAATATGTCTCTCAAGTGCTTTGTCTCTCATCTCTTCGAACACATTTACATCTCTCGTTAAAAGGGCAAACTAGTGATCTTGATTGCTATCAGGTGACATGTACGTCATCCGATAACAATCTGCATAACTTACTCTTGGTTCAGTGAACATTTGTACTGAGGCGCATTGTACACTTTAAGCCCAAACTACTTTGGTAAAAGGTCACTAGGACTATGTGCATTATTACTTCATGAAGGCCTTTTATGTTCTGATAAAATGATTGGCTCGATTCTGATAAAATTGAGAATCCTTACTTATAAGGGGTGTAATTTGTGGTGGTTAAAATAAAGAACGGATTTCTCCTTTTATGTTTACATTTGCATTTTAAATCGAATATTTTGTTATCGGGTAATCGCTAAAGGTGTTCTCTGTCTATAAAGCGGAAAAATTATTATAGGTAAACAATGCACCATGCCATTGATGTGATCGATCCAATGACGTTCCATCGAATGATTCTTATTTATTCAGTTTAATAGGGATGATAACAGTCAGCTTCTAATAAAAACTACCAAAAACAACCAAGTTATTTCTTCATCGATTTAAACTATACTTAAACTTCAGGGTATTAATTGACATAAACCAATGGTAACTTGGCTTAACACGTTAATCTACCATTTATATGATCAAACCAGAACTACGTCACAATATTGTACAAATGAATTAGTTTTTTAACCAATCACAAAGCGGTGTTTAGCAGTCTTTTATACAATAGCTTTATGACAATTAGATTGTACTTATTCACTGTTATACTGGGTGCTTTTAACAATTTTTGTTTTTGTTTTGGAAAATATTTATCACTTTTGGTCTATTGGGCTGCGACGATGCGACATAACGGCCTACAAGAATAATCAAATTGGAGCAAAAAGTAGCATTTTATTAGCATTACTTTCCAACCCTTGAAATGTCTGCATTCCCTAAGGCAACCATTGATTACTAAGTGTCGAGTTTACCTCGATCCAATGCATTTATGGAGAACTGACCATTATCAGACGAGCCATTTCTTACTGGTTCTACTTGGCCTGCATGTTTCTCTTCTACACGAGTGTAGACACATTCATCAATCGATACGGTCAATAAAACAACTCTTATTGTAAACGATCTTTCATTATTTTTTGTTTCTTTAAACTTTTTAACGATTACATTTCTAGGCATCCTGCATTTGTCTCAAACTCATCTAACCTTCAGGCATCATAAGGCGACACATGACCCAGATTTCCCCTCAACGTGTTTGAAATAATTTAAGTATAAGAACAGCTTATCTCGACCAATATGACATATACAATTAAAATGTAAACAAAAAAGAAGATTTTTAATTTCTCTTTTTTGGCTGGGAATTTACAACAATTGTGTTATTTTCCATCAACACGAGACAGAGAATAAAGTGTTGAAGTATGGCGACAGCGATTGCTATGAGAGTTAAGCCTCCGGACAGGTACGTGATGTCTATTCTGGTTAAAACGCTTGAGCGATCTACTTTCTTCAATATTCCTTCTCAGACATTCATCATCCGTCAAATCCTCATGAAGGGTCTTGACGCAACACAAAACAAGTAAACTTCAGAATAATGTTTAAATTACCAATTATTGTAGCGAGTATTAACGATGCAAGTTTCGTGTGATTTTCCGTTTCAATGTAAATTATTTTTGTTTGTAATTAGAACACTTGTTTTTTTTTCATTATCACAGTCAGGTATTATTTGACTGGCAATGAATGTATCATTACTTCACTTTTTCACTTTCGTCTGATGACTTTTTATCCATGCACTAATTCATTGGATAACTTAATTGAAAGTTAATTTCTTTTTTTTTCTCCTAGGAAATATGCATCTTTATGTAAAAAGACGGAGCAAAAATACAAAGAAAAATGTATTTTCGGTTGTTTCTTATTCATTAACCCAGCTACTATGATATAATGAAATGTCGGCAATGACTTCAAAAGATATTGGCTGGTATTTAGTAGTCGGGAATGCTTTTGATCCAAAATCTGAAGACCGGCCGGGGTAATCACACAACTACCTGAATTAAAAACTGTTACCTAATCATGTGAAATGCTGTGTAAAAAATTGGGTCATCTCCACAAAATCTGCCGATTTTCGAACAGTTGGGATAATTGACACATTTTCTATTCCCAATCGGGCTTAGGCCTACACATAATAACCCTTTGTTGTGACATTGTCACATTTGCAAAGTGAGAATTGTAATTGGGCATGAACGAAAAAAAGACTCAAAACCGTAAGAAAAAAGAATTAGGGGAAAAGTCGACCTTTAGTAAGAAAGGGAAAAAGATTAATATAGGTTTTCCCGCACATTTTAAAACTATTTTCATTCAATTTCCAAAGCGGTTAACTTCAATTTCGTCCCAAGAAGACTGGAATGTGCAAATGCTACAATGAATTTAGTCATTGGTCATTCCAAATGATCAATGGTCAATCAGTTTCAGCTTTTTTCATTCGTTGTCGTCAGATTTCACTGGAATTCGTCTCACCTGATCATCATCTACATAATGTAATGATCGAATTCGTCTTTGTTCAAGCGATTTCAAGAATTTTTCGCTCAAATTCATCCGATAATCTGGCTGTGAACAGCTTTGTTATGAAATCTAAAAACCTTATTTCCTCTAGCTTTTTCACGCAAAAAATTTCCGAACTTAATGTATACACATTTAAATAGGCTAACATAATTTTGGGATAATAATGCACATCAATATACATGGTAAATTCTCATTTAGGGTATATACCTGCGTCAGACACAAATATTCATCGGACACCAAAAAATAAATAATGTTTAAAGTGCAAATGAAAAGATGAAACGTAAAAAATCAAAGACAGCATACAATCATGTGACGAATTTAAATTAAATTGATACGAATTTGATTGCAAAATGACGAACTTGCTTCGTCTATCGTTCGTTTGGCAACTGCGGTCGACGAAATTGAATTGTCTTTCACCAAAATCTATGGCAAATATATGAAATTATTTGGTCAAAGTACGAACATGAACGACCAAAGACGAAATTGAACATGGGATATGCAAGGTTATGAATCTTCGAGACGAAATTGAAGTTAACCGCTTTGGAAATTGAATGAAAACAGTTTTAAAATGTGCGGGAAAACCTATAGTATGCAGAAATAGAACGAAAACAAAAAAGGAATACAAAATAGTGGGAGGAAAAAAGACATCAAGAAATCACAACCAAAAAAACGTAACTGTAATTCAGTTGTATATCTTGCGAATATTGAATTTCCATGGCACAAACGAGCAAAGCACAAAATTCAAGTTAATCAAGAAACGCATTTAGTTTTGAAGGTTACTCGGTTATCTATTTAAAATTGTAATTAGGTATATATGAAAAGGACAAAACAGCTTTGCACACAATGCTGAGCATACACTTTACACTAGTGCGTTGTAATTTATTCCACTACTTTGTTATTGTACAAAGAAATGTTCATCTCTTAAAGAAAAAAACCTTCAACAAAAAATTAAAAACCATCAATGGAATTATCGTCAGTCAGACACTGTTGTAGGATTGTATATCCAAGGTGGTCTACATTTTGTCCTGAAAGCAAATTGAAGGTTGGAGAGACAAATTTGCAGAAACCTTGCTGCAACTGAACTATTCTTCATAGTTAATCAAATTCGCAATGACAATGCCCAAAGAAATTCTGTGTCCTACTTTAAACCGAATCCCAACTCTAAATTTGAACAATGATTATTCCTTGTACGTTACCATATTCACATTGCATTCAAAGCAGAAATGCGATATTTTCTTCATCAAATACACAGTACAGCCAAATTAGACAGGAGATTATACAGCACATATTCTCTGTGCCAACTTTTACTGAAAGGTGTATTGATGTCTGGTAACCTTGTTTCTTAGATAATTGTTCCCCTTGAGGCAGTTGTTGGGGAGGAAGACATTACAAAAGACATTATAATTTTACTCAATAAGGGAAATATTAGACAAAAATGGTGCATGATCATATCCTCCTTGCTTTATACCCTCTAGGTCATCCAAGTCTTGCTATTTCACGTTCCTTGTATGGCCGTGTGGGTACCAGACACTAACTAGTTTAGCCACAGACCTCTATTCTGTCTATATACACTATATTTTCTTACACATTTGACCGGAAGTGAAGGTATGCTTTAGTTTAATTTATAATGTTCAATATTGGGTGTTCTAAATTGTAACACTTACTACGATTTTAATAAACCATTTGATCAAGGTTTGCAAGCTAAATCCAGTTTTATAAGTACAGTTTTGAATATCACCTTGACCTTTTTAAATTTGAACTTGAAACCCATGAACATCGTCAATATACATCATTTAATGACAGTTTCTTACATAATTACATTACATATTAAGAAAGACGTAATAAATCCAAACTTCTGCAAGACTCAAACATGATGTTTGTATTACGTGTACGAATGTCCGATTGACCAATCATAGCTGGTGATTACACAAAGCTTCGGCTGTGATTAGTCTAACATTTATGCATTTATGCTTTTAGATGCCGGTATCAATTATCCCAACGGTTCATAGGAACAAAGAGCTTCCGACTATCGACATACGCGTGATTATATCACACTGCTAAATTAAATATAAAAGTAATGCCTTTTTGCATAAATATTGTATGGAGTTCAATAATTACTTACGAATAAAAAGAAACAAAAATTGAAAGGTTATTATCGTTTACGTTGTCCACTGATAGTGTTAGCCATGCATGAAACGAATCAACTAAAACAATAATGGCTTTAAGTAGGCGGGGCATTAACCATAATTACATCTTTTCTTGCACCTTAACTAAAGAACCATTCAATATGATTAGTTACATCTGGTTTGGTATTTTACTCTTTTCACGGTTGAAAATACAAGAGTTTTCAGACGAACTCATCCAAAAACACTATTGTCAGAACTGACCCACGAATGATTTTTATGGGTAGACTGAACAGCAATCCAGATCAAAAAATGTCTGATCCAGATTTTCTCTAACCCAGGTCACAGTTGGATTCTTTCTGACTTAGTTTCTGATCCAGAAAATGGCCTTGTATCTATATTTAGGCTTTTTGAGGTAAATTTTAGGTTATGAGTTTTATTTAGTATCATTTTAATTATCAAGACGGTTCATATCATGATATTATTGACACACAGATATTGTCAGTCAATTTCATTTCAATTATGTTTTGTCTAGAATGGAAGCACTGTTGAATTATAATTCGGTCATTTTGTATTTGGGTTTTGGGTTTCATTAAAAAAAATATGAGTATGTTACGACAAAATTATCTCCCATGATTTTTGATACAGGTACCCTCAGCAACTTAAACCTACACAAGCTTGCAGATAAATAAGTCCGTTTAAAAATACTGATGAAAGAAGTGGCCGATTTAATCTTATTTATTATTTACCTTTCGCTAAGGTGTGTCTATTTCGACATAATTATCTTTTTAGATGTATACCATCACCTACTTAAAACCAAACATATATTTGTTTTGATAACATTTGGGTCATTTGGTATTTTGCGGGTATTTATAAATGTTTATAAAACTACTTTTAAGCAGCTCTCACATACGATAAGATTCTTATCAATTAATATTTGAAGATGCAGGTATACTAGCTGTTGACGAGGCGTTTTTTGTTTTATTTTATTTATTTTTGTTTTGCCTTTATAGTGTTTAAATTCGCTCAGCATGAGATTTTCCAGGGAAAACGTAATTTAAACTATAGAAAATATAAAATTTAAAAAATAAAACTGATCCAGAAACGCGAACCAAACAAAAGACATAAAAGAACAAACCAGAAACCAAATTAAATTTGCTTTATTTAATTTATCGAACTCTACCTTTATCGAAACACTATACACCACAATCATGGGACTAACACTCATATCACAGGTAGGGGCTTTAGTATCCGTCTTCTCACAAACTCTCGCGAGATTTTGAAGTCATCTTGCGCGCTATATTACCCTTATTTTGCTAAATCCATTTTGTTTTATATTCCATGCAAATCCACGTGATGAAACCGAAGCTAGAGGGAAACTAGACAGGTAGCCTTATATAAATTCAGTATTGTATAGCAATCGTACTTGTGTTTAGGGAATCAGACTTAAGATGGCTACAGTAATAGAGATGAGATGAAACAAGTGAAGATTCATTTATACATGATCAATGTATTCTATCAAACACGTGATACAGCCTGCGTGTTTGTTTATAGTGACACAAGCATTATAATATTAACGCTCACATCAATGTGATGATTTTAAGAGCGTTGGACATCACCATCCCGGTAATTAATTGATGCCTACTGACTGATAGTTGCTAGGCAATCCTAATGTCAACAAGGTAATTGTGGGGTAGCTCTGTTTTCTTCCTCCATGCTCCAATCGAGTTAGCCTGTAGGTGCAGTCGATCACGTCACCTGTACAAGAATACCCCAAGGTCATTATCAGCGAACTCACGGGTTTAATTTGCAGTGATCTGATCACACCCCATTATACAAATGAAACCTTCCATTAAACTTCGGACTCGATTGCTTCACGATCCCTTCAACGCAATGGGTGAAACCAACCAAGCGCTAAGGGAACAGGTATACCACCACCGAGCTAGCCGGACAGTCAAAACTGTATACGACTTCTGAAACGAATCATTTTAGTCCTTATTGAGCGACGGTGTGACATTAGAGAATACTGTCGTATTCCATTTGACAGTACTGTCGCTGATAGTGGTATACGTGACGTGAATTTATGACATGTTCTGACTGTGCTGCTAGGTTACTGTGAAAGAGTTTCGTATACTCAGTCAAACGGGACGAATCAGATTGGCGATATTTCAGGTAATTGTTCAACTTTTCTTTAAGAATAAAAGTCGTGTTTCTGTTTTTTAGTTGGAACTTTTTACAGGAAAAGAACCATGCTTGGAGAATTTCTATACACATTTTTATTAAGAATAAAATATTTGTGTGTACAGCTTTGTAAAATACATTTTATTTATAGGCCTAGCTATTTCCAAGTGAAATAATGTGCACGGCTTCAATCGAAGCTGGGTTACATTGCTAAGAAAATACAATAATTTTGTGACAGGTACCATTTACTATGTTAGGCCAGCGTATTCCATGTCTCGAGTGGGCAAATTAACCATTTCGTGACCGCCTAACCTGTTTGTAAAATTTTGCGTCGAAAATCGTTGGGTACACTGCGATGAGTACACAGACATGACGTGTACAGACAGTGCACGCTGGTTTACCTTCGTTATAAGGGAATGCAAAGCATGCATTAGTAATGTTTGCAAGTCTGTTTCTACGTGTATGCTTACTTTCATTGAATCAAGATATACATTAAACGTTTTGAGAAAACAGTGAAATGTATTTTGGTATTAATTAATTAACCATTATAACATGGACTTTTGGAAAGATAACTCATTCCTGAGGAAGATGTATACCATCATCAGACTTACATTAAGTCAAATTTCAATCCTATACATTCAATGATTATTTTGTAAACATTGGTAACAACATTGCTAGTCAGCTTCCTACTCCTGACATGTCATTTGAGTCCTTCTTGAATGATAGATGTCCGAATTTTTTTTTATCACCCCTATTATACAAGAAGAAATAGTAGAAATTATTAACAAAATCCCATGTGGCAAGGCCCCAGGATGGGACGGTATTAGTTCTATTGTACTCAAAAAAGCTAAATATTCTTTTGCCAAGCCACTTGCTCTCATTTTTAACAAATCTATTACCTCGGGAATATTCCCCGATGGATTAAAGGTAGGCAAGGTCGTTCCTATCCACAAAAAAGGAAGTAAAAATGAGATTGGAAATTATAGACCTATTACGATATTGTCGGTATTCAGTAAAATGTTTGAGAAATTGGTTTTTAATCGTTTGATTTCATTTATAGATAATAATGGTATATTGTCTGATTCGCAATTTGGTTTTAGAAAAAACAGGTCCACTGAGATGGCCATAGTACATGCAATAGAGAACAAGAAATTATCCATTGGAATTTTCTTGGACTTATCAAAAGCCTTTGACACGGTTAACCATGACATCCTCATTCGGAAACTAGACCAGTATGGCATACGTGGAATAGCTTTGGATTGGTTTAAAAATTATCTTTGTAATAGAAAGCAATTTGTCTGTTATAATTCTGCTATATCCATGTATCAATATATTTCATGTGGTGTACCTCAAGGTTCTATGTTGGGCCCTTTATTATTTCTTATTTATATAAATGATATTTGTAATACCTCAAAAATTATTTCATTTTGTTTATTTGCAGACGATACAAGTTTATTGTATGATCATAATGACATTAATACTGGTATTCAAATTCTAAACACTGAACTTGTTAAAATTACCACTTGGCTGTCATCTAATAAATTACCTGTTAATCTCATGAAAACAAATTATATTATTTTCAGTGCCGGTAATCGTGAAGTTTCTCCAGCTGTCCCGCTGGTATTAAATGGTATTAATCTTCAACAAGTTTCAAATACCAACTTTTTGGGTATGAACATTGATAGTCATTTAAGTTGGTCTAACCACATTAATACTTTAGCTACTAAGATTTCAAAAAATATTGGTATTATGAATCGATTGAAGCCGTTTCTTTCTAGTAATGTTTTATTAACACTGTATAATTCGTTTATACTCCCTTACTTAAATTATTTACTGATTGTCTGGGGTGGCTCGATCACACAACATAACAAATTATTTCTCTTACAAAAGAGAGCTGTACGTATTATTTCCAAAGCAGGTTATCTGGATCACACAACTCCTTTATTTACTAATTTAAATTTGCTCAAATTAACATATATTTATTACCTTAATCTTGGCAAATTTATGTACAAACAAATGAACAATTTATTACCCCCTTGCTTGCAACAATCGTTTATTTTAACTTCAGATGTTCACTGTCACGTAACCAGAAGCTCATCCAGGAAACATTTGTATCAACATTTTAATCGTACCTCTTTATTTAAAAATAGTCCCCAACAATGTGGAATTAAATTCTGGAACAGTCTGGCTGATGATGTCAAACAGTCTCGCTCTCTTAAAACGTTTACAAAAAACTTAAATTTAAGTTGCTCAATGATGCTATTTAATTGACTTATTATTTGGTCTGATCTCCTGCCAATGTTATTGTTGAATGTAGTCTTCTGTATTTGTCCAGTAACTTTGTCATTTTGTAATTAAGGGAGGGTGGGGTAGGGAAAGGAATAAAAGCCCCGGCTTCTTCTTTTCCTCAATGTTGACAAGCTTTTCTCTCATAATTAGTCTTTTCATGTTACTAATTTTGTCTTTGCATATTGTAGGACCTCTTGATATTGTGTAATTATTTGTAACAACATTCTTGTTGTCAACATTGGAATATGTGTTAATAAATGAATGAATGAATGAATGAAAAAAATCACTGTACACGGTTGGTAATCTAAAAACCATAATTTATCACAGTTTTACATTAAACTTATTGTTAAAAAGTTAGTGATGGACATGGTGGTATATCAAACATGTTTTTGTTTATGGTGCTACAGCTTACGTACAATTAGTGAAATAATTTCAAACATTACTGAAGACAGTAGGTCCTAATTCCACTTTGGAATGAATACGAATAATCTGACTGAAGTTTTGCTCTTTATTCTTTAACGACACAATGAAATAAGCTGAAACTTTTACAAATTGTTTTTATACTTGATCTTGATTCTTATCAAGTATTTTACTGGATCTTATATAGATTGGTGAAATTCTTGCGTCGGGAGATAAACAATTGATTTAATTTTGCCCTACACCGACGTGTGTATAGCACTGTATGCTCAGTGCTTTCCGAGTGTCTGTGAAAAAACTACACAGGCGACTCGGGCGGGATTCGAACCCACGACCTCCTGCTTACTAGTGCAGACGTCTTAACCTCTCGACCACCGAGCTTGCCCGATGACGATTGGCCGGCTAGAATCCTATATAGCAGCGGGTTCCGCGATCTTGATTTAAAGAATCTGACGGAAGAATCTTTGCAAATAATGCATTAAGTTTTGTGTATATGATTTTTAGTAATGAACAAAATTCGAAATATTTGGAATTACTTTTTTAATCTCAAAACCAGGATGCACCTAGTAGTTATACCCAATTACAAAATAAACGATTTTTAAATGTTTACGATGAGGTATTAATAAATTAGTTTTTTCCTTAGAGGAAACACGAACATAAATCAAACTACAAAACATGTGTTTCATAATTCAAACATAACACTCGAAGTAACAAACTACAGAAAAGACAGATAAATAGTTTAACAAGACAACGTTAACGAAATGACAATAAGAACTGCACCAGAAAATAAAGAATCGGCAACATTTAGACCACCTCAAGAAACAATATATATATATATATATATATATATATATATATATATATATATATATATATATATATATATATATATATATATATATATATATATATATATATATATATATATATACTCTAAAACACTGTCAATATTATAACGAGGTATCAATTTTCCATGGAACTATTGTAGCGTGTTTAGCCTTGTTGATCCGATGAGGTTAATAATCATCATCTTCCTGGTTGAATCCAGATTTGCCGGTGGGGATTTGGGGGGGGGGGTGGGGGGTTACAACTATCCTTGAAAAGAAATCCCACCAAATCATCTCTGAATTCTTTCAACGGATTGTATAGAAATCAGGCGTTCCTCAAGGCACTATCCTTGGACCAATCCCTTTTCTAATTGTTTATCAATTTTTTTCATGGTGTGATTTGTTGATGATATAAAGGGCATAACTTTGATCACTGAATGGTCGATTTTTTTTGGTTAATGTATTTCAGAACCTAACAGTTATTATCTCAGCTAAAGAACGACCTGTAAATGTCATAGATTCTATATTCTATATATCTTAAAATAAATTTTTGATGAAGCTGCATGGATGAAAGTTCAATAAATGTAAGTAACCAATTTAGAAACCCAGACTGATTATTGATCAAGACAAAGTCATAGTCGTAAATTGCAGCTGGCTTTAATCAGTGACAGTCAATCGTTTTCATACACGTGGACAAAACAACAGCAAACCAGTGACTCGACATCTATGTTGTTTCTTGGTGTTTTCATCGAATTTTCGAAGTCTGCTTCTAAATTAAAGGGGTCACGTTTTATATAGATACATATTTTAATACATGACCATGACTGGAAATATAATTTTTGACACATGAGGGTGCTGTTTGTGGAGCTCAGTGTCATCAGATCAAAACTAAAACAGCACAAACGGTTCACAAAACTTAATAAGACAATGAAATTAATGAAATTGTATTCTCAAACCAACCATAATGATGCATCTAATTGTTACTATTACATCACAGATATGCTCATGAATATGCAAAGTAACATAAGCCTAGGTGCCATAATTGCGAAAAGTGTTAAAACTTTCAAATTTGCAATCAAAAGATAGCAATTGGATGTTAGTATGGAAACTTAATAGTCCCTTGTGGTTTGGGGAAATTATTTCAAATTTAATTTATTGAAATAGTATTTGACAATATAATTATACTTGTTGTAACAACACCATTGGATGTTAGACACAATATTAATCCAATTTAGTTTTACCTGGAACACCTGTGATGAAAATATAATATATCATCGGTTAGTAATCACGGTGTGTAACTTTAAATTTGACGATTATTTACAAAATATGAAGCAAGTTTCATTATTCTGTCCAAGCGTTTCCTTTCTCAGATAAAAACCCTGGACATTATGAGGATACAAATAGCGTATCTTTATGTTCAAGACGTAACTGTTGCTTATTATATTTCAATCATGTTTCGATTCTACTGGTGCGAACCACATCAAATGCTGGCACAGTTTTAGCCTGAAGATCTGACGTCACACTTCGAGGCTCGTGAATTTCACCAGATACTGGCGGCGGCCGTCATGTTTTCCCCGAGATTCAACTTTGACCTTGGTTGGTCGCTAGCAGGCGAGCCTCGAAGCGTGACGTCAGATCTTCAGCACAACGTATCCAATGAAATCCCTGGAATGGTGCGCCTGGAGCCTGTCTATATCCTTGATATGATAAAGATAGGGGACCCGTCTATCACAGTTTTTGAATTGTTTTTCTTCCTGGCAACTGTCTTGTTCGTCAGGCAGACAGCGTACAATGGATATCAATCACTTCATGGCCCACTTACCATCAACAATAACCGTGCTTACAGTTACATTGCAGGCTTAACTGGACACGCCTGGTAAACCTGACCCGTAGTATGCCCTAGCTCTTACAAGCAATAATTAGTTATTCACAGTTATTTGGAAATACTTCAAAATATTGAATGAAATCCATTGTGAAATAAACTACGTAAACGCGTCTACATACCAATATGCAAAGAACTATCCACCCACATGTTTTGAGAAAACAAAGCTATAGTCATTCTGCCAGAACGTCCTGCAAGGTACGTGTAAACAGAGTACAAGTCACAATACAGCCTACCCACGTAATCATCTTTACAAAACAGTTAAATCACGACAGAGGAATGTTGGATAAGTATTATGTTCAGGCCCCTGTTCAACTGCACTTTCTGGGTTTTTTTAAGGACATTAAAAGGTAAATGGTGTTTGTAAAATACATTAGTACCACAGACAGAAATGTTTCAAAGGATTCATGTTCTACTGGTGGTTAAAATAATATACATATTTTGTGGAAAAATGCATCCTTGGAGAGATGTATTATCTTAAAGGAAAAGCATTGGGCAAGTCTCGTGATTACACGTTCACATATTTTTACAAAAAATTATAGAACATTCGACAAAAAGATTTCAAGGGATGACTTCAAACTTGGATCATTTATTCCATTTGAGACTACAAAGGCCTAGTAGTAGTATACAGGGGTTTTTAACCAAACAATCCTCACCGTGATTTGGTGCTGTATAATTATATACAGACTTGGAGGCTACTTAGACTGTTAGAGCGCCACAAGTGACTTGTGATTGACTTAATCCCCTGATGAGGAGTTATGCCTATTGGGGGTCAGGCTGGGTTCGAATCCCACTCAGACCTAGGCTGACATGTGGATTAGAGGGACCGCGGCTAGAGTTGAACCAAAACGGAAACCAAACGTGAAGTCACCACACTTGCCCATTCAAACACATATGCACCGTATGCCTATAATTCACCAACTATTTACCTTTTCAGTGCACAATTTCATCATTGCAATTTTGTGATAACAACATAGAATCTGAACAATATATTTTACGACGTGGATCGACCTTTGCAATAAGAGCATAATAAACATCTATAATTGTATCTATCCTTAGATTAATGATAACAAACAACAAAAGATGAAGGACACGAAGAGTGACCTTGCTTCACCTTTTAGTAGTCAGAGCGCTGTAGCTTATTATAACAAAGGGATCTCGATACTCATTTTTCTACATCTAATTTCTCTGGCTGTTCTCGAGGCCACATAAATTTGATCGCGTGTGAAGCTAAAGTTTATAGCCCTACCGCATTTCAAAAGAATGTGACAAACCCCCCCCCCCCCAAAAAAAAAAAACACTATTGTCTGTGCGTACGCACGTACCAAACTATTTAGCTACCTTGTTGAATGTAAGAATTGCGGTTTTCTTTGTCGTTATTTATTTAACATTTTCTCCGTTAAAGATGTATTGCCCGTATTTTTCGTTATTTTCCCTCAATTTCTGGCCCTAATTATTTGTAATCGAAACAATGATAATTTCCTGTTACAAAGTATACAAATGTCCTTAGATTTATCGTGTGAACGCACGTTAATGCGCAAGGCAGCCTTGCCTTAGCAACGGCTATATCAAAGCCAAAATATAAACCCCTCCCACATACCCCGGGGATTTCTTTTTGATATTAAGAAAACAAAGTGTATCGTTGAGACAATATGGAAGTAATCTTTGGCCATTGTTCCCGCCACTTGTCTGGGGGACTCTTATAGATGTCTGGAGGACTCCTATAGATGTCTCGGGGGTAAAGTAACATCGGGTAACTATTCACAACAGGCATTTTTTCAAAGGGTCTTCTGTGAACGCAAAACTCAGTTGAAAAAAAAGGAATAATATTAATAAAAAAATAATATATAAAAATTGCCAGTGTTTATTAAAAAAAAAAAAAAAAAAACATTATGGCCTACAATAATTGGCCACTCGAGAGCAACTTCTATGAAAACGACTTGAAGGAAATGCCGACACAAAAGGGAAAAGGTTGATAAGAACAGCAACATCAGAAAATAGAAACATAATGTACGAACTCTAATAGAAAAGCTTAACAAAAGCATAGCTCAACCAACAAGGCGGATGCAATGTAGCTATTCGCTCAGTGCACATCGTAGCCCTCTAGCGGTGAATTTACACCCAGTGTCTAGATGATAGCCACTTTGGCGTCGTGTGAGCGTTGTGCTAGACTGGTCCCCTGTCTATATCCTATCAAGGATAATAGACAGGCTCCAGGCGTACCACTCAAAGGATTTCATTGGACACGTTAACGCGTTGTGCTGAAGATCTGACGTCACGCTTTGAGGATTGCGCTCGCTAGCTACCAACCACGGATGAGCATCAGGAAAAATATGGCGGCTGCACGGCCAGGATCTGGCGTAATCCACGCGTCTCTAGCTCAAAGCGTAACGTCAGATCTTCAGGCTATCGTTGTGCGTACAATTTATGTGCATATGTTATTGTACTAAGCGCGCGTGTACTTCTGCCAGCCAATGATCGCTGGAGATATTCCGCGCGTACGCACATCAACTGCAAAATACGCCAAACGCGACGTACACTATCGCTGCCCTTTCACCCACAGTGGTCTAACAATAATGTGCCCTCAACAGCTCATGCACGGTAAAGAAGGGGCATACGCTAGCCAATGACAATAACGAAGTTAAATTGTTTTGCATGATGAAAAAACATTTCCCACACAGCCACTGACCTGCCGATGCCGGACAGGCATGCACATCTTGCTGAAACACAGCAGCATCTGTGACCTGCATTTTAAGGCGTCAAATCAATATCAGCAAGTGGGTCAGGTAACACTAATTCGTCCCCACGTTGTCTTTTTGTAGTAAGGCTTTTTCCTCAGACATACCGGTACTCAGGAAAATGCTGTTTTATGGGCAGAAGGACTGTATGGTTAGTTGGCTGGTTGATTTGTGTATTTGTATAACATCTCTCCTTTGTCAGTTATCGACGATAACAAGTGTCGGTTTGTCATTCTTTTGGCGTTAACTAAATTACATCTGTCACTTCTGTTTTAACAATGAACTTTTATGGAGTTTGGTTTTGTCCCCTAATTGATGTAGACTAAAAAATGGAGGCCAGCAAGTAGATTAAGCTGCTGGACTAAAGCTCGTCTACTAACTTGTGTTCTTATTTTGATTTACATACACAATTTAAATTACCCCCACCCCCAAATGGTACCCGAATCTCACCCTCGTCTCTGTCTCTACATTCTAAACTGTATGTCAACTATCGACATTTAAAGGCACCATTAACTATAGCATCCCCTTATCTGTTGTAGCTCTTGGTGAACCACATTTTTCCTTCTCAGTGGATTCTTAGTGTGGATTAGAGTGTATTCGAGTATTTTTTCCATCATAGTATGAGTACAATAACAAGCTGTAGTACGAGTATTCGTACGAGTATGCGAGTGTCAGTATCCGTATACAAGTATGTATACGGATACACATTTTAACACAGACCGTGTACACAAGTGTAAAAGAATACTATGACATGATGCGGAAGGATTGTCCGTATGTAGTGTGGAAAATATGGCAATATGGATTTAGAACAAATAGTACAGATTAAACAAATCTAAGCCTGGCACAAAACATCCTCCGAAATTTATTGTATTAAAATTTAAACAATAGCAGGCCCACTGGTCACACTTAAAAACAATTTTAAAAAAAGACTGGCCAAATATCGTAGAAATGGAAAGTTAAATTTTTTATATGTAAGATTTGTGTACACATTTCGTGATTTTGAAAACGTTTAATAATAATAATAATAATGGACACTTATATTGCGCCGGTATCCGCCAAGTTTGATGCTCATGGTGCATGAATAATTACCCCTGTCATCGGGCCAGTTATATCATTCCAAGAACCATCTCAACTCCCTGGGGAGTATGTAGCCCATATGCTGCCAAATGTGTAGCGCAGCGAGCTTAATCAAACACAATTACCATCTCTGCCCTCAAAGGTCCCCATTTATACTCCTGGGTGAAGAGAAGCAATTATAGTTAAGTGTCTTGCTCAGGGACACAAGCACCACGGTCGCGGCCAGGATTCGAACCCACATTCTGACGACCTGGCCATCAGAAAACAAGTCCGATGCACTAAACCGCTCGGCCATGGCTCTCCATAGTGCCATAGTTTAGAGAATGTATTTTTCATGTATACTTGTAAACGTGTAAGCATCCTAACCCTAATATGCGAGTATGAGTATTTCAACTCTGGGGTGGCCTAGAATAGTCATACGTTTTTTTTCCTCTACCGTGCATTCTTTCCCACTGTTCTCTGATGCAAACATCAATGTGTTGATTAATTTATTGTTTACTTTTTTCTTTATTTATTTTATAAATATGTTTTATCAGATTAATTTATGCACTTTTTACTCAGAGTATATATTTCATTGCCAATTTATTATATTTTTTCGATGTTTTTGTGTTCCATTCTAAGGATGGATTAATATGCTTTCGAGCAACAGTGACTATTCACTTGTATTAATCCTGGCCAACTTAGAATGGATTGTCTTGTGTTCTGTATTCAAATCATTTTTGTCTCACTGTCTTATCTTGAATTGCATTGTTATTCTAATTCATCCTTACTTGTTTCCGGTTTACACTGTTTATCTTTCATGAGATTTAATTGTAGTAATGTGTTCACTCCTTGTATTGTTTGTATGATTGTTTGAAGTTTGGCTGAATAAATAATAATAATAATAATAATAATCCTCAACTTTTCCCTATATACGTAACCTGCATTGCATATTACGAAATATTTCCAAGAATCAGTTTATTCGTTCTAACTTTAAACATAAAAACACATCACTCAAAGCTATATCCTCTGTGGATTCAGGCGATCACTTGACACTCCGCGATTGACAAGGAATTCCTTCTAAAAACAGAATATAAATGGTTGAAATCCAATAAATTAAAATCTTAATATCGGCCCGGAATCTGGAAACCGAACCCATTTGAATTGTACGACTTGTCAGTCACTATGAAGAGATTTTCCCAGATCTGATATTTGAGAATATGGGAATATGGGAATATATCCACTGACTGGTCCTTATAGAGTAATATAATATATATTTGGTTCATTTCACATCTTTATAAACATGTCTAGCCATTTAAAGCTCTTTATATAAGCCTACTCGTGCAGAAGAAGTTTTCAACTAAGGGTTCTATAGATAAATACACCCCCATCTGTATCACACGCCATTATTACGACTGTGGCCTGAAAACATGAACCCAAATTAGAAACGCAGTAAGCGACGAAATGACCAATAACACATTACAATATGAATAATATATCAAGTGACAAATTAATCCGGTTTGAAAGGTATTTCATATCTGATACAATCCCCTAGAAATTAATAAATCCCTCGAGAGATCGTTTTTCCATGGAGCGTTCACATTAGGTATTAAATGGAAACATAATAGGCTTATATCCCTTTCAGAATGATTCATAGAAATAAATCGTAAGTTAGAGTAGGTTCATCAATGATTTCATAGGACATGCTGTGTCGTTTATGTTTTATATTATTATGTATTATTTGAGAATCAACAAATATTAACAATGGAAAGTTAAGATAATTTGGCACTCATATGTCTAATATAAATGGAAACGTTTATTTACAATAATATTGATCACACTTGTCAATTTGGGGTAGCATATCTTCCCTTTAATTGATTGATGCTTTTTGGATACAATTTATTCCTAATTTCACTGGTGCAAGAATTCCATTAAAATTAACGCAATTTCCTGTGGTTGCTCGTGCTTCACCGGGTTTTTCTAGGTATTGAAGTTGAGTATCGATGAGTCAAATGTAAGACACGTGCCGTGATAAAATGAGTGTTTTTGGAAGGGCGTTGTAGCGGCTTGCATCAATCTTACACGCACCGCCGTGCACGGAGCTAAACTTGCCTGCGTTAACATCTATCGGATTACGTATCGTGCAGAATTGATAGTCCCGTCAATATTATGGTGAAACTGTGGACACTCAACCGAACAATTATGAATTTCATCAGATGTGATATATTCCATTGTGGGAAACAATTTGTTAGTCATTCATTAGTGGTCCGTGAATTTAATAATAGTGGATGTTGTGACAGTGTTTTGATGCGAAGAAAATTATTGTCACATGTTGTAGCCAGCCACAGCTATCAAATTCCCCATGATTGTATATTTTATAGCTACCTAGCTTTACCATCGCTTCGGCCATCTTTGTCACATTCCCTGTATCTAATACGATCATAATAGCGTTGATAATCAATACATCAAAAGGGCCAGACTATTTCCCTGCCAGCGTTCATTTGGTCACATGTTTTATATTGGAGAAAAGTAATCAAGTTGTAGCGTGACCAAGGTCCACAGAATAGTTGTTGTTCTCATACCAAAAATATATTTGTACAAAATGTTACTTCCCACCCTCTAAACTTCATAAAATTTTAAACATCTGCATTAATAACATCGAACAATAATATTTTCTTTCGATGGACTTTGATACAAGTAACGAATTCATCATGCATTATTATGTGACAGTACACGTACTCGATCAATGAACCAAAC